>CM064487.1:139432067-139729567 GCA_032716605.1 Paralithodes platypus
TACCACTAACAAAGCCCGGATGACCGAAGCCACTCCAAGGTAGGGAGCTGAGGAGGGTGTGGAAACGCCCGGGAAACCAAAGCCCCACCCAAGGCCCTGTGCCCCTCAGTAATTATGAAGGGAAAGCTGAGGGGCAAGGAAAAAATGTGACGCTTTGGCTCCCAATCTGCCAACTTCTAGGTTGGCAGTAGGGAGGTCAATCCACGGAAAAGACTTGAGATCTAGAAGATATATAAGTAAAAGGAACAGTCAGAGTAAGCTATGGGTATGGCAGAGATCGCTCAGGTCTCACTCTGATAGACCAGCCCATCACCAGTAAATTGTGTTGTTGGCGTAAGTGGTTGTGTGAAATGCAGTCTTCTATGATGTGTTTTATGGTATGGGGTGCTGTGTTACAACCCGGGCAGGTGTCGACGACGGAGTCATCCAGTCTCTTGGATGGTGTCCGCATCTCAGCCTGGCCAGGTGGACTCTGTCCTCGGGAGGATTCAGAAGGATGGATTTCGGGAGGTCGTGCTTGCAGCTGCGTGTTGTCTATGAGTGAGTGGATGGAACGGCGAGTGATATGAGTATGGATGTGCTTCCGGAAGTTGGTTTGGGGTGGGCAGGGAGGGAGAGAAGACAGTATTTGTGTGTGATAGCGTGTGCTGGGTGTTGTTTTGATATTTCTTGGTATCTGTGGGTGTGTTGCCATGTAGTGTAGTGGGTGGTGTTGATTCGTGGAGGCTGCTGCCAGAAATTGAGTGCCTCTCATGTCTAGATGATCTTTGACTTTTAGGACTTTGGTTTCTTGATGTATGTGATCTGTGGGTGTAGTAGCTGTGCATCCTGTGATGATTTTAAGGGCTTTATTTTGAATAGTCTGTAAGGTCTTATGATGTGTTTCAGCTAGGTTAGAAGCCCAGGCCGGGCTTGCGTATTCCATAACTGATCTTATGTATTGTTTGTAGACTGTGGTGGTGGTTTCTTTGGTGTGTCCAAATTTCGTGTGGGCAAGTGATCTGAGGGTGTTGAGTCTAGGTGTCAGTTTCTTTTTCGTGTTTGTGGTGTGCTGTTTGAATGTCATTTGGATGTCGTATGTTACTCCTAGGATTTTGGGTGTGTGTGTTAGGGGTGTGTTGTTTATGTTGAGTCCCGGGACGTAATCGTGCTCTCCTGTCCAGCTTGTGAGGAGGGTTGCAGTGGATTTAGTTGGGGCTAAATTGAGTCAGTTTGTAGTGCACCATTCATGTAATGTGTCGAGATAGTCTTGAAGGAGTCTTGTTGCTGTGTCTGGGTTTTGGTGCGTGATTGTGAGTGTTATGTCGTCTGCGTAGGAGGCTATGGTTATTTTGGGTGAATTTGGTGTATTTATATCATGCATGTACAGATTGAAGAGTGCGGGCGACAGGACGGATCCTTGCGGGACTCCGTTTGGGAAATTTCTAAGGCTAGATGACTGACCGGCAAAAGATACGTGTGCACATCTGCCTGCTAAGAAGTTGGCCAGCCATCTTTTTGTGTTGTTGTGCACGTTTGTGTTGTAGATTTTGTTTGTTAGGTTGTGGCGGGGGATGGCATCGAAGGCTTTACTAATGTCAAGTGTGGCAAGTACTGATCTGTGTGGTGGTCTAGCTGAGATGATACCGTCAAAAGTTCTTTGTGTAAGGTCTGTAAGAAGAGTGTTTGTGGAGTGCAATGGCCTGAAGCTGTGTTGTGTTGGAGAAAGGGGTAAGTCAGATGTCATCAGATGTAGTACAAGGCGCTCTATGACTTTGGAGGGGGTGCAAAGGAGTGTGATATGGCGGTGTGAGGAGGGTAGCGTGGGGTCTTTGTTAGGTTTGGGGAATGTGATGATGATACCATGCTTCCAGATGTCTGGTGTTGTGTTGTGTGAGTAGCTGTAGTTTGATATGTTAGTGAGTGCTTGTATGCCTTGTGGTCCCAGGTGTCTGAGGTGAATGTTGCTTATGTTGTCTAGGCCACAGGGGGGTGAGGGCTCGAGATTGTTGATGATATGCTTTGTCTGGTTGTTGGTGAAGGGTGTATAGTCAGGGTCTGTGGGGAATTGTCTTTTGCGTCGGATGACACGTCGGTCGTCTTTGTGGGGTTTTAGGTGACTGACATGAGAGAAGTGATTGATGAGAGTGTTCGCTTGTTGTTTACGTGAAGGAGTAGTGTTGTTGTGATTGCAGCATGTGATTGTGTTGTGTTACTGTTGGAAAGTGTGATGCTGTTTAGTGTTCTGTAGAGTTTTTTGGAGTTTGTTTTGCAATAGTGTTTGTAGGAAGTTATTCCAATTTAGTGTATGTTGTTCTTGTATTTTGTTGTTAATCTGGATGTTGAGTGCTTGAATTTGTTGATTGATGTCTTGTGTGTGGGGTGCTGGGGAGTGTTTCAGTGTGTCGCGTTGTATGATGAGGTTTTGAATTTCTGGTGAGAAGTTGGGGTTGTGTTTTTTTATGTTACCTCTTGGAATGTGTTTCTTGTCGGCGTTTTGGATAGTAGTGTTGAATGTGTGTACAGCATTGTTGATTTTAGTGATGGGTGTACTGTTTAAGGTTTCAAAGTGTTGTTCTGTCTCATTTGTGAAAGCTTCCCAGTTAGCTCTTTTATAGTTAGTGTAAGTGTGTCTGTGGCTAGCTGGGGTGAGTTGTTTTGGTGGTGATAATGATCGGGAGGTGGTCTGAGCCTAAGGTTCTGACCACCCTCCAGGATGTTGTGGGGGCGAGTTCGGGGGAGCAAAAGGTGATATCAGGAGGTGATGGGGTGTACAGGGCTTGGTGGGGAGTATGGGTATGCTGATTAATGTTATTGAGATTATTGGGGTTTGTAATTGAGGAATAATGTTAAGAATCGGGTGTTCCTTATTTATATTACAGTAATTGCCTTGATGTAATGGTTAGTGTTTACAATCTGTATTTGGTAACCCAGGTTCGAATCCCAGTGGATCACATGCTTGCTTTCATTAATTTCTTTGGGAGGGGTTGGGTGTAATATAAAAATAGAATATATTTTTTTGCTTTGAAATTAAAATTGTGCTGTAAAGTGTTTTAGTGCAGTTGGAATTGGAAGAATATGCACTTTAGAGAGGTAAATTAAATATTTTGATCTTGATAGCGATTAGTGCACCGAATTTAGGTGAGAGTATCATCCTAGGGTTAGAGTCCTTGGAGAACCACACTTATTCATTAGTTTCATTTATTTCATTAATTAGGTATATTTGTTAGTTAATTGGTTGGTTGGTGACTAAATATGAATTTATTAGATACTGTACTTCTTAAATGGGATACTTATATTTTAATCCTGTATCGGTTTTCATATCCCAAACTATATGTATTTTGAAGTTAATTAACCCGGGAACTGCGGGGAGACTCTTATGAGTGAGTGAAAAAAAAATCAACTTTTGACATCTATTTTTTTTTATTTTTTTTTTGTTTTTTTTTTGTTTTTTTTTGGCCCCTGGGCCATGCAAAATCTCAGTCCTCTACCTCCCCTCCTTCCCCACTTTCCTCCTCTCCTTCAGTTATCACCTATTTTCCATGTTATTCCCTTATTCTGAGGTATATTTTCGTGCTAACATTAGCGAGTTGCAAGCAGGGTGTTGTCATCACTGATGGCAAGCGAGTGCAAGAGAGAGAGCGAGAGAGTATCGATCGACTGTGTCTGAGTGGCCTTGGGGGAAATTGGCGGGAAAGTAGCTTGCCTCACCCATACATTATGCAACTCGCGGGCTATATCTCCGATTTTGACCATCCAAATGCTGTTTTCACTCGTTTTATTGTTGTTTCAGGTTAATACCTTTATAATCAACCCATAATAGGCGCATATGGATAAGTATTAATGCTATTAATGGCACAATGAATATTTTAGTGACGGAAACACCTCAAATACGTCAGCACAGGGGGACGTTTCCAATTACCCCCATGCGCACTTCAGAGGTTAAGAATAAATGCTAAATTAAAGACAATTTTATCTTAATTCTATATGTAATTGCACAATCAGATTAATATCACACTAATTTTCTGTTTTAGAAGCTTTGCGACCTCTTAGCAAAATATTAAAGTTGATCATTGTCCTTCAATCTAAAGTATCTGGCTTGTTAGTTAGCTTAGGGGTAGAAAGTTTGTATGTATTTACTATGGCACATACCTCCTTGCTGGGGGTGGCCGACTCAAGACAGAGCCCAAACAGAAACCACATTCAAGGGTTCTAATTCTCAGGGTCCGGGACCACTTTCATTGAGAAAGTTAGTTGTACTAAATAATTATTGCAAAGGTTTATACACGGCATTAAAGTGTTCAATATTTAGTAGGCTATATATTTGTTTTAATAATTTCAAATTTATTTATATTCAATTTGCTTAGTTGATATTTTTAAGAATTTAATATAATTCTTAATAAATATGCTTGCCATGCCAATGTTTCCAGCATTTTATAAAGATTTGATCAACCCTGACCGAACCCCTTTTCCTCAACAGATGATGCAGAGTACACCAGCCTACCAAAACCAAGACAAGCTAACCTACCAAGACGCCCCATCCAACCAGGACACACCAGCCAACCAGGACACACCAGGAACCCTTAACCCACCAGCCACATGTGCACACAAAGATAAGTAGATTTATACCACCTTTTTATATATTTCCTGGAGGTGTAGCTGTAGGACAGTGTGGTAAAACCATATTTCCGTATATCCAAAGTCTTTTGGGTCACTAAAATAAACTTGCCAGGAAAGTTATAAAGAGTTGTGAAACTCTGAACAGTGATTGTCCCTAGGGGGATGGGTCTCTAAAACATGACGGCACTCACCATCTGCGCATGCGTGAGAATCTAGGCCCCCTTGGCCCCGCCCCTCACCTCCGTGGCGTTTAAATATACCCTTCAAACCATTCCACCCAGATCGCTCCATAGCTCACTCGGTAGAACCCCCGCCCGCCACTGAGGAAACAAGCGATCGATCCCACTCGTATTGGTATATTTGTTTTTATTTATTTAGTTATATTTGTTATTTTGGTTATTTTTGTTATATTCTAGGGTTAGGTTAGGTTACGTTACGTTAGGTTAGGTTAAGTTAGGTTAATCTAATCTAATCTAATCCAATATAATAGTTGTACATTTGAGATGCGAGGCCTAGATTCTCACGCATGCGCAGATGGTGAGTGACGTCATGTTTTAGAGCTACATTCAACGCCTCCCGTCACAGACTGTACTATGCTCTCATAGATGTATAGTTCTTCAAACTGGCACAGCTGTCTTAATAGCGTAATGCAGAAGTGCGCGAAATTTTGGTGTGAGTATCCTAGGTTAGAGTCCTGGAGTGACACATGTATTTGTTTTTCATTGAGTTTAGAAGTAAAGATGGTTGGTGAAAAATATGATTTGTTATGTAACCTTGAGGCACTAGAACTTAAAATAATTGTACTAGAATTATTCTGGAAGGGGGAATAGTTTCTTAATGTAAACAATTGAAGCTACTACACAAGAGTAAATAGTATACATTCTTAGTGCATTGTAAAATAGTGTTAAATATTTAATGCAGAAATAGTCTTAAACTTGAACAATATGTCTTTGCAGTAAATTGTCCATTGCAGTATATTAAGTTTGATTCAACATAAATTTCATTAGTATTTTTCTGGCCGTATACTTTTTCAAAGTCATACTTGATCAGTCATATTTTGTAGGCCTAAATCCTAAATTGTCTAAATTTATTTTGTATGCCGGTAATGCATAAGTGCGCGGAATTTTCGTGCGAGTATCCTATGTTAGTCCTTGGAGTGCCACATGTATTTGATGATTTCATTGAGTTAGAAGTAAAGTTGGTTGGTGAAAAAATGTGAATTAGTGTAATTAGATTAAAATATAGGACTTTAAAACTAACTCAAAAGTTACTGTTAAAATATTTAAAGATTTGAGTAACTAAAAAAAAAAATGGTGGAATTAAGAAAGTTCGCACGAAGGAAGTTTGGGTTGTGAAACATAGTAAATGCAAGATTCGAAACTGCATAATAATTCTTAGGCTTGTGTATATTTCTTTAACTGTCTTGATAGCGTAATGGATAGTGCGCGGAATTTCGATGAGAGTATCCTGGGTTCGAGTCCTCGGAGTGCCACATGTATTTGTTGATTTCATTGAGTTTAGATGTGAAGTTGGTTGGTGTAAAAAACATAAAATTTAGTAATTCTTGTGGTTAAATGTAAGGTATAGTTTAACTTTTAGGCACTTTGCATTGGAGTAAGGGAACACGAATGATACGTGCATAGAAATCACCAATATGTGGAAGCTTGTGGGTAGGAGTTTAGATCGGAGGGTTGTTCTTGGGTAGGATGATGCGAGGGGGACTAGGGTATAGATTTGAACTGGATAATTAGAATTATTAAATTTTGTTTTTGTTTCGAACAGTCTTCATAGCGTAATTCATAAATGCGCGGAGTTTTGATGTATCCTAGGTTCGAGTCCTTGGAGTGGCGCGTGTATTTGTTTTCATAGAGTTTAAAAGTAAAGTTGGTTGGTGAAACAATATGCCAGACTCTGTCAATTTAACCCCAGCTCCTAACTTATCTTGTACTAACATAGCCAACTTAACCAAGCTCTTAACTTATCTCGTACTAACATAAAGCTCCTAACTTATCTCTTCCTAACATACCCAACTTAACCAAAACTAACCAAACTTTATAATCAAAACTAATCTAACTTCTCTAAACTGTATAGTCAAAAGCAAATATATATATACCCGGTACATGATATTGCTCATAACTTTTAATTTTATTAATATATTCCCTTACCAGTCACAAGGTTTAAAGTTTTCTTTGTTAGCGTAATGCATAAATGTGCAGAATTTCGGTGTGGGAATCCTAGGTTAGAGTCCTTGGAGTGCCACATGTATTAGTTTAATTTATTGAGTTTAGAAGAAAGTTGGTTGGTGAAAAAGTATGAAATGACAGAATTGTAAAGTTAGTCTCGCTCTAGATTTTGCACAAGTTATGTTTACCAGTGATCGGTTGCTTTTGGCTGTACTAACTCTAATGTAGTATTCTTTAACAAAAAATTGGAGAAGGGGCTGAGTTGACCGGATAACTTGCTCATTTAGTAATGTACACCCTGTGGTAGATTGTGTTCTTTTATTTCATGAATTTTATTTTAGTAAGAGTTGTTAAAACATAGCGATTTTGATTAGTTATTTTGCCTTTATATTGTCTGCCAGACTTTTGGTTTGTTTAGTTTGCAAGTTTTAAATTTTAATAGATGACCTGATGCTTAGTGTGCGGAATTTTGGTAAAGAGTATCCTAGGTTCGAGTCCTAGGAGTACCACATGTATTAATTACTTTTATTGATTTCATTAGTTGGGTTACTTTTATAGATTTCATTAGTTAGGTTTATTTGTAAATTAATTGGTGGGTTGGTGAAAACAAATCTGAATTAAATCGATAGACCATAATTATTCTTTAACCATTTCACTGTGGGGTACTTCTTAACCCCTTCATCACAAAGATGTAATTTCCTACTTATTTAAATCTGGATTTTATTTAAAATTTTAATTATTTAAGCGTAATTTCCACATAGCGATTTTGAAGAGTTAATTTGCGTTTAATTTTATTTAAGTGTTATTTCCACTTAGCGATTTTGATTAGTTCCCTTGTGTTTATCTAGTCCCAGTTTTAGTTTGTTTTGCAAGTTTTAAATTATAATCCGGTTAATTTCCGATAAATTTAAACTATTATTTCCACTTAGATTTTGTGTAGTTGTTTCGATAGGGTTTAATTTTAATGAGTTATATTAATTTGAACAGTAACTTTGGAGTTAATTTTAAAGTTTTATATTTTAATTTCCTACTTATTTGGGCTACTATTAGATGCTTATAATGTACAGTATTAGAGACAGAGCTTGAATAGGAACAACAATATATATTTGGGCTACTATTAGATGCTTATAATCTTTATATTATAATCTACAGTATTAAAGACAGAGCTTGAATAGGAACAACGATATATATTTCATGGTTCTTACTATTTGTTTGCTAGCCGGCGGTAACTTAGCGTGGTATTGTGACTATTCAGCCATTAGGAGAAATTTGTGGAGAAGTAAGCTTTAGAGTTAAATCTTTAAATTAGTTGTGATAACCCAGGTTCGAATCCCGGTGGATCACATAAATGCTTTAATTAATTTCATAGGTGTCTGGTGTTGGGGTGAAGTTAATAAAATATAGAATATTAGTTTCTAAAGTAGAGATCAGGTGATAAGGAGTTTAGTTTTGTGAATTAATAATAAAAACTAAATTCTTATCAAATAAATCTAATTCTTTAATTGCCCATATATTTAATAATCACTTTAAAGTTTTGCAATTCTATGTTCAACAGGTTTGGCCCGGTGTGCAAGAAGAACGTAAACCCGAACAAATAACCTTGAAAACCTGGACCCTACGCTGGCTGGATTGAAAATTAAGGATTCCACACCACCATTCAGCACTACGCCAACTTAAGGGGAGACTGACAATTTTTAACTTTATTATATAAAGTTTAAATATAACTTGGCCTAAAATTCCATTAAAACTTAGTAAATTATAGTAACTTTTACAGAATTTTAGCTTTCAAAATAGTGAAATTTACAGTAATTTTGTTAAATATATTTTTGCATTTATTTTAGTGATATGAAGTATAGTATGTATGTATATACTCAGGCACATACCCCATTGCTGGGGGTGGCCGACTAGAGACAGAGCCTGAACAGAAACATTTAAAGTTACTATTCTCAGTCCGGGACCACTTCCGCGTTCCCTCGCACCTTTGTCTCGTCTAGTAGGAGGATTCTTGGCTCTCTGCCCCCTTAGTTTTGGATATAATAGCTTACAATAATGAGAAGTGTTGTTTGGGAATTAGTTCTGTTCCTAGGTTTGTTCTCGGGCAGCATGTGTGGGGTCGGTTGGATATATCTGAACAGAATACAGTAGTTAGAACGATTGTACTGTACCTTAACCCTCTGAGGATCATTTTGAGTTCCTTCTGGATATTAGTCTATTTTACTTTTAACTGTCTTGTGGTGGATTGTTTTTTTTTTATTTAAATTTTATTTTATTAAGTATTTTCCACATAGCGATTTTGAGAAGTTCTTTTGCGTTTATCTTGTCCCTGTTTTGGTTTGTATATCTTGAAAGTTTTAAGATCTAATTGATAACGTAATGGTTAGCGCACAGAATTTTGGCGTGATTATCCTAGGTTCAAATCCTTGGAGTACCAAGTGTATTAAACCGTTTCACTGATTTCGTTAATTAAGTTTATTTTAAAGTTAATTATTGGTTGATTGGTGATATGAATTCAGGTTAGGGTAAACTTGCGAGAGCTAAAAAGTTAATGGGATGAGTTTTTACCACTGATTCCCAGACATCCTTCCTAAATTGCATGAAGTAGTCTAATGATAAAGAATAGTGTAAAAATGAAAGTTAGATCCTCAAGGGGTTAATTAAGTAATTGCTGTATAGGCCAAGTGTAATTAGTGTTTAAAAATCTGTCTTAATTGCATAGTGCGCGGAATTTCTATGAGTATCCGGAGTTAGTCCTCGGAGTGCCACATGTATTTGTCGATTCCATTAATTGAGTTTAGATGTGAAATTGGTTGGTGTAAAAAACAGAATTCATTTATGTTCATTGGAGGTTATTGGTGTTTGGGTGAAATTAATAAAAATAGAATACAGGATCACTTCCACTCCCAGGTCAACCCCAGCTCCTAACCTAACAAACTAACATTCCTAAATTAACCATAAATGCACATAAACTGACTAATCTACGTCTGTACGGTAAACTCAATAGTTCAACAATAAACTTGCTCATGAATAGTTTCTAATAGCTTTCGACTAAACTAGTATTATTTTTATCACGGTATTGAGTTAATGCAACTCTGAATTTTGCACAAATGGTAGATACCTGTGAACTATTGATTTTGGCTGGATAAAGTACACTAAACCTGGACAAGGGAAGAGTTGACCGGGAGTGTAATTGCTCCTAACTAGTAATTACCCTAAGGAATTATATAATCTTGGACTAAAAATGTTTTCTGTATATACACTCGGTATAACTTGATGCATTTATGCAGAATATATTCAATCTTGTCAATCTTTCTGAAGGCTTGTGTAGTGATTAAAACTATTTTATATTAGTTAGACCCTGAGTAACTCTAAAACAGCCCCCGCACATCATTCTACCCGCGAACAGTCTTCTTGACAGATCTCTCGCACTTGAGGCAGCCATTTAAGACTTGAAAACTGTAACTACATTCCCTGTGGACAAAATTCTTTAAACGGTTATGTTGATTTCGGTGTGAGCATCCTGGATTCGAATCCACGGACTGCCACATGTTTGTAAAATTTCATTAATCGATTTTAGGAGTATAGTTGGTTGTTGGAAGGAACATAATAATTGATATTGGTTCAGGGGTAATTTATCGAGAGGACTTCCCTAGTGGTTAAGGCCCCATTAATTGCTCTTTCCATTCACATATGCATAGCCTACGTGAGTTGCAGTTGGGATGTGTGTACATGCTTAGATTGATATGCAGGATTCGAAGTTGCATAATAAATCGTAGGCAGTGTCCACCATTCTTTAACTGTCTTCGTGGTGCGATGCATAAGGTGTTGATTTTCGGTGTGAGCATCCTGGATTCGAATCCACGGACTGCCACATGTGTTTGTAAAATTTCATTAATCGATTTTGGGAGTATAGTTGGTTGTTGGAAGGAACATAATAAATGTACTGTATATGTATTTACAAAGATTTTTCATGAATTACAAATTCTAAATCCACTTTTCTCTATTGACCAACCCTGACTGAACCCATTTCCTTAACAGGTGGTGCAGCCTACACTAATCAACCGGACCACACTGATGATCCCCTCTCCTGCTGCCCTCTCGGATGGATCTCTTCCAGGGAGTCGAAACTAAAGCAGTCCTTTCATGGTCTGTTTTATTGTGTATACAAAGATGAAATTGTAGTTTATAGTTAAATTTGTGTTAGGTGATATGGCCAAAACAATACTATTTCATGATAATTTTCTATTTCATGATAATTTTCTTGTAATCATAGTCATACTAATTTTTCAAACAAAATTGCTCCAGTTTGACACCCTTATCGCTTTTCCCCCTGGCTTCTTCGGGGGCCGAACATCTGGGGCAGCTTTGGTCTACCGGACTCGGGACGGTTTGGGAAACTGTTATGCCCTGTTTTTCTACAGGTTTAACTTGGGTAATGTGAGTTCTGAATGACTGGGTATAGAAGGCTGCATGCACAATACAAGGTATGAGGAATAGAGAACACAAAATAAACACACAGTAACACGACACAAGTTCACGTTTATTGAAATAAAGAAATAAAGAGCATAGAAAGATAGTTATATTTGCACAAAACATATGATAGAAGGGAACTGCTAGCATTTGCGGATTTGGATGGAGCCTAGTCTCCCACTTCCAACGTTCAGGTATATTCTTCTGATCACGGTTTTAATTAGCAGGTTTATATTTTACTGGAAGACCTCAATATATTCGTATAATTCACTGTCACTGATTTTACCTCTTGCTGGCTGGTCGCGTGCCCACGTAGCAACTCACAGTTCGGATTAGACGCGTATATTATAGAACACGGAAATCTCTAGCAACCTCATGGGGGTACTGAACTAAGTTTGATATTCTTAAGGCAGAAATATGTAGAACACGAATCAGTGGGCGAACGTTAGATATCACTAGAGTTTTAATATCTGAATAAGGTAATTACGAGAGTCAAGGTCGCCTGTTAATAAAAAACACTGATCGCTTAGTACGTCCAAATGGAATGGTTAAATATGAATTACACTGGGCAAGGTCTTAGCCACTTTATAGAAAGTTAATAGGTGCGTATCAAGCTAGTACTATAACACTTAGTACTAGTAACATGAATCTTGAATAGTAGGGGTAGATCTGGTCCTGGTTATCTTGCTTCCGGTGATGTTGGGGGCTAACGACTGGTTCCTCGGCCGTCCAGATGGTCCAAAATGTAGGAAGTTCTCAAGTCGGATCTCTTGATGATCGTTGCTGGCTACACACTTATATACCCACGAATTTGTGTGAAGGTTATAAGGTGCACGTTAGGACTTGTACATGGACAGATGCTTCTATCAGTCTTCTCTGCCACGGAGTCTGCCGGATCTGGAATCTCTCAACTCCGGAACAACACAAGGGCAGAGCTAGAGGTAAACTGCAGGGTAGTGACCACTGGTTGGTGTCTAGCTTTCAACTGATTTGACTGGGGGCGGGAGGTAGATTTATAGGCTCGGTTCTGGACCCTGCAGACAGTAGGGATCTCGAGTCTTATGGACTTAATTGAGCTCTCAATAGATATGGGGACTAGGTAAGATGGTATTTACTGTTGTGGCACAGGGCGATAGGAAGCCTTTATATTTTCATATAACTGAGCCTTAGTAAGAGGTACTATTTTGGCTATACTGGACGTATTTAGGGGAGAGAGACTGGATCTACTTTGCGAGGAGGATGGGGACAGCTGTGATAGGAGTGTCTCTAGATTGTTCAATCTTCATTCTATGGTATAGCTGAGGTGCTAATTTAGTGATCAGAGCATGCAAGAAAGGTAAATGGTTTATTGTGAGGTAATAGAGGTTAGTAAAGGTGTTAGTCATTCATGGTTAGTTCATTGATAGGAAGAATTCCTGTGCTACCTGGCAATGACTCGAGAGTCAAAACAGGGGCCAGGTATACCTCCGCGGGGGTGGGGGTCTCCCTCCTCGGGTGGGCAAAAAGGGGGAGCTGGGCGCCCTCTATGATATAGTCGTCCGGCGGCTGTGGCTAGGGGCTTGCCATATCACCAGTGTTTGTAATAACCCTCTGTGTATGAGACAGATGTGAGTGTCTTTAATACCAAAACCGAAGGTGCCTTAGCTAGCTGGTTTTACTCGGCTGGTTGTTAATTGTAGGGTTTGCTGGATATGGTGGAGACTGGGTTGCTAACTCTGCCACATTTATCTGGAAGTATGACAATAGAAGTTAGTTACTGGCGGGGCGGCTAGCCTCGCACCGACGACCATTGGGTGCAGGGTTGTGAATGTGTTGTAAGAGAATAGATGGCATGCAAGGGGCTAGTAAAGTTCTAATGTTGTTCTGGCCTACTAAGTGAAGGTAGGCTGGATAGGAGTATATATATAAAAGGTTGGAGAGCGTTAGTAACGGACAATTCAAGGATCTTCAAGAGGTATGAGAGAGAGGCTAGGTCGGACAAGAGTCGAGAAGCGCGGGTGTCTTAATGAGAGGGGGGGGAGAGTTCAAGGGCTACAGGGAAATTTTTCCCCTAAGGTCCCTGGGTGTGGGGGTGGCATTAGGCTACAATTGATATGGAAGTTTGAAAAGGCAGTAGAATACGTTAGCCAAATGCTACCGGGGAATGCAACTATGGGGTGGTATATGAGTCTGGAAAAGATAGTTATGTGATCAGTCAGAGGGTTATGGATACTATTAGTTGGCCCTGGGAACTGCGTTTTCTATTAAATATAAAATACCAACCACAGTGGCAGTTCGTAGGGGTACTTAGTTATTGTTTCGGGGTACTTATGACAGATACTGATAACCAGGTTATCTTATATAATCTCTGGTTGGGGTAAGAGGTGTAAGACACGAAGTAAATTGGCGTAGTGTGGACTGTGGATACGAAGGAGGCAAGGGGAAGACGTATGACAATTGTGGAAAGTAAATGGAAAAAGGTGAACACAATGGCGGATAAAAATACTTAACCTAAGGGTTGCATACATAGATTTATGGGGCGATGGGTCTTCAGAAGCTTAGTCTGGCAAGACAAGATGTTAGGGAATGTTAATATTAATACTTAGTTACTAGAGGAGCAATGCAAGGGGCGACTGAGCACGGGTTACATATATCTATACTCGTCATGGAAAATGATATAAGAGATCTAGGGACAGCGTGGGTGCTTTAACTTCTAAGATATATAACAAATACTTCTCGGATGCAAGAACATACATAGATATAATTATGGCTGTCTGATGTGTTGGCATTGGCTCAACGTCGGGACAGGCATGGGTGTTTTTAATATGAATGTATATTCCTGTTCATCATCTTTGTAGTTAATAAGTGTAGGACACGAGGGGTTAGTGTACGTGAGGTGTGGAAAATGGTCGGTTTTAGAAAAGGTAAATGGGTGTGTCCTGGAGCTGTTTAGCCCTGCGGGCTTGGGCCTGCCTGGAATGGCGGGCTCGGTCAGCTGGTCCTTTCGTTCTGTGGACCTTTCTTCCGGGTGTTTCTGTGTGGTGTTCGCTCGTGGCTTCTGTGGTGGGCTTCTTGTTCTGGGGCATTTTAGAAACTAAAACGACCGGACCACACTCTTTCATCAAAGATAAGTAAACCTTTAGTACAGTCGTGCTAATAAGTCCTGTCCCAGCTGTCATTACGTTTGGCTTGCTCTGTGCTGTATTAATGTCTGTCAGATGTCCTTCAGGGGAGGTTTTTATGCATTTGTTAATCAATATATTTACTTTAGTTTCCTAAAGACTTCAATTGAGCTTCGAAAATATCCCTAAACCCGTCTTGGAGATATACAGTACTTTTACATTTTTCGGTAGAAGAATGTCCTGGCCGAAGGCCACTTCCTTGCTACAGGCTTGCTATTGCTTGCCAGGAAAAAATACACATATGGCAGTCTTAAAATCGCCGAAGTAATGGGGCGAATGTCTTAAATGAAAACTATGTATGTATTTATTATGTCCACTGTTGGTGGTGTAATGGTTTAGATGCTCATATTCTGGGTGTGGTGTCCTGAGTTAGAATCCCTAGAGGGCTATATGCTTTCATTATTTTGTTAAAAGTACATTGAGATTTTTAATGGATTTAGTGTTGGGAACGGTGTTGCTTAAACTGAAACAGTGGAAATGGTAATTTTATAAAAGTAATTTAGATCTAGTCTATTTATTTTTGCACAATCTCTTAATTTATGTATATACGGAGGCACATGCCCCATTGCTGTGGGGTGGCCGACACGAGACTGAGCCCGAAGAGAATCTACATTTAAAGTTCCTATTTTCAGGGTATTGTTTCGCATTCACTCTATAGTTAGTCATTATAATCAAATGTATCGCTACTAAAACAATCTGCGACCGGATTTAGGAGTTTTGTATGATTAGTAGATGCATATATTTAAGTACTGTACTCTATATATTTTAATTTGGTTGTTGTTCCTCAGGATGCCTGGCCGAACAGCCCCAAGGCCATAACCGAGCGCCCCCACAGAACCCTCCCTGCCTACCACAATAAAGCCTGGGCGACCGAAGCCACTCCATTGCGGGGAGCTGAGGAGGGTGCGGAAACTTCCGGGAAACCAAAGCTCCGCCCTGTGCCCTCCGCAATTATAAGTGAAAGTTGGTTGGTTGCTATAACTTTTTTCTATTTTATCTATATACTAGGGCACATGCCCCATAGCTGGGGGTGGTCAAATAGACCGGTTAAACAAAATTATATGCTACTTAAAAATTTGAATTAATTTTACAGATTTGAAGTAAATTACAAATGCAAAATCCAGGGTTTTCTATTGACCAACCCTGACTGAACCCATTTCCTGAACAGGTGGTGCGGCCTACACTAACCAGCTGGACCACACTGATGATTCCCATCCCTGCTGCCCTCTCGGATGGATTTCTTCCAGAGAGTCCAAACTAAAGCAGTCCTTTCATAGTGTTTTTTATTGTATATACAAAGATGAAATTGTAGTTTATATTTCAATTTGTGTTAGGTGATATGGCCAAAACAATACTATTTCATGATCATTTTCTATTTCATGATAATTTTCTTGTAATCATTGTCATACTAATTATTCAAACAAAATTGCTCTAGTTTGACACCCTTATCTCTTCTCCCCCTGGCTTCTTCGGGGGCCGAACATCTGGGGCAGCTTTGGTCTACCGCACTCGGGACGGTTTGGGAAACTAAAACGACTGGACCACACTCCATCAAAGATAAGTAAACCTTTAGTACGGTGGCGCTAATAAGTAATGTCCCAGCTGTCCTTAAGTTTGGCTTGCTCTGTGCTGTATTAATATCAGTCTGATGTCCTTCAGGGGAGAGTTTTATGCATTTGTTAATAAATATATTTTAATTTCCTCAAGACTTCAATCGAGCTTAGAAAAAATCAGACCCCTCTTAGAGATATAAGTGTACATTTTTCGGTAGAAGGTCATGGCCGAAGGCCACTTTCTAAAATAGTCTTGCTATTGCTTGCCAGGAAAAAATACACATACGGCAGTCCTAAAATTGCCGAAGTAATGGGGCGAATGTCTTAAATCAATACTTGTATGTATTATGTTAACTGTTGGTGGTGTAATGGTTTAAGTGCTAATGTTCTGAGTGTTATCCTGAGTTCGAATCCAGAGAGTACCAAATGCTTTTATTATGTC
Organism: Paralithodes platypus; assembly: GCA_032716605.1. NCBI lineage: Eukaryota > Metazoa > Arthropoda > Malacostraca > Decapoda > Lithodidae > Paralithodes > Paralithodes platypus. Next base: position 139,448,473 of record CM064487.1, read on the forward strand.
AATATATCCATTTAGATTGATATTCAGATCAAATAGACTAGCCTTGATGGTGTAATAGTTAGTGTTTAAAATCTGTACTGTATGTGGTAAACCAGGTTCGAATCTCTGTGAATCACCTGCTTGCTTTCATTAATTTCATTGGGAGGTTTGGTGTTAGAGTGAAAACAAAAAATAATATACAGTATGTAAATTTATTAATATACCGTATATATACAGTATATATAGCAGATTTTGTTTGAACATAATTGTAAATTGGATTATTTTATTTATAAATTATTTTACTTAAGCGTAGTTTCCACAGCGATTTTGATTAGTTTAGTCTTTTTACGGTGTTCGTATAAGTTTTGGTGTTTATTTTGAAAGTTTAAGCGGTGTTTCCACATAGCGATTTTGATTAGTTTTGTCTTTTTACGGTGTTCGTATAAGTTTTGGTTATTTTGAAAGTTTTACATAATTAATCTATTTGCATAAGCTCTAAAGAGCTCACGAGTAGCTATGCCCTCTAATTATTAGATAAATTAAAAAGCTACCATCAATTCCAACCTGTCAGTTTAATCCCAGCTCCTAACCTAACACAAAGTAACAACTAATCTAACCATAATCTAACTTCTTTAGTCTATCCCTTCTAATCTATCTTACAGTATCTAATCGGGATCTAATCTAACTTACGGGATCTAATCTAACTTACGGGATCTAATCTAACTTACGGGATCTAATCTAACTTACGGGATCTAATCTAACTTAAGGGATCTAATCTAACTTAAGGGTATCTAATCTAACATCTAATCTAACCTAACTTTTCCATTCTAACCTATCTAATGTAACCCTAGTGTACAGTCAAAATAAATGGTTAAAGTAAAAGATGGGTCATAAACTTAAATGATCGGTTTTCCTTGCCAGAGAAATTTCAAATAGCTTCGGACTAGTACACTTTTGATAGCTGATGTTGCAATATAAAGTTAATGCCTATTTTAAAGTTTATATCAATCTGCCTTTAGAATACTATTTTATTTAGAGGAATTAATTTGCTAAAGAGTTCTTTCCAAAGGTGATTTTTATTAAGTTCTTTAGTCTTGATAACGTAATGTATAAATGCGCGGAATTTCGGTGATAGTATCCTCGGTTAGAGTCCTTTGAGTGCCACACGTATTTGTTGATTTCATTGAGTTTAGAAGTAAAGTTGGTTGGATAACAAAATATTAATTCATATTAGTGTTCTCTTTTTACATATTTTGAAAGTTTTAAAATATATATTTTTTTCACAATTTATGGCTACTAAAGAACTGATTCTTTTGGCTGTACCAACTGTTCTTTAACTAATCTTGGGCCGAGTTGACTGAAATTGATACAGCTCTTCTTTATCATAAATGGAGTTTTATAGTTTATCCAAAGGTATCCTAGTCTGCCCACGTTTATGATTCAATAGTTTCTTTAAGAATTTGATTTAGCTAAAGGCCTCGCTTGTGAAGATCATGAAAATAGTATTAAATAAGGGATTTTGCTAAAGCGTTTTTTCCACATAGCGATTTTGATTAGTTCTTTTGCCTTTATATAGTCTTTGTTAAAGTTTTAGTTAATTTTGCAAGTTTTACAAATTAATAACTCACTCATTCAGATGTATTTTTAATTTATTGTACTATTTGTACTAGTAGATTTAAAGGTTATTTAAATGTTTTAAATTAATATACAGTACTTGAAATTTGTGGGGGGAGATTTGAACTTAGAAGTTATAAATGCAGTTTTATTTGATTTATTTATATATTTTACTTAAGGGTTTTCCACAGCGATTTTGATTAGTTTTTTGTCTTTTTACCAAGCAATTTTGATTAGTTTGTCTATTTACAGTGTTTGTGTACGTTTTGGCTTGTTTAGTTTGCAAGTTTTAAATTATAATTGCTAAATAGTTATTTCCACATTGTGATTTTGATAAGTTCTCTTGTATTTATATTGTCGTCCCTGTTTTGGTTATATATTTAGCAAGCTATACATTATTTCATACATTTTATTTTAGTAAGTGTTGTTTCCAGTTATTTTGATAAGTTAATTTGACTTTATATTGTCTTCGTCCCAGTTTTGGTTATATATTTAGAAAGTTTTAAATTATATTAGACACTAACCTAAAATCTCTTAGTCAACAGATGGTGACTTCCACTAACCAGCTGCCTTGTGTGGGCCAATCGGATTTCTGCTAGTTATCTTCTAATCCACTATAAAAGATAAGTCATCCTACAGTATTAGTTTATTTCCCTTAACCCACTGAGCACCAGCTAGTTAATAAATGTACCACCAGGGACCAGCAGGTTTTGAAAAAAAACAAAATTCCAGAAAAAATAGCGAAAGGGTTAGGAATGAAGGAAAAAAAAAAAGAAAAAACTGTCAAAAAGGGGTCCTACGGAGCCCCCGAAAGTCTATTTTACAAGAGTAAGAAATTTAAGGCAATAACTCCAAAAAAACATGTTTTTGCACGCTCACGCGCACGCTGTTGGACTTTGAGTTTTCAAAACATCGGCATGGTTGCGTGGGATACTTAGTTCCCATACAAATCAGAGTCCTCTAGGTGCCATAGGACTGGAGTAATTAACATTGACGACACGTTGTCGTCGCTGGGGTTTAGCGTTTCATACATTGCCGACGACACGTCGTTGCTGGGGTTCTGTGGGTTAAGAGTTTGTGTACACTCTGATGCTATAATATCTAGCCCACTCCTAAGTCTTAGAGCCCTGAATTATATATATATATATATAGTTATTTCCATATAGTGATTTTGATAATATATTTTGTTGTGTCGTCCCTGATTTAATATCTTTTTTATATTGTGCTGTCCCCCCGCCGTTGGAGAGCCACCTTGTCATGGTGGCGGGGCTCGAAGCGGGGTCGCTGTCATCCACTCTTCGGAGCAGGGATTACAGCGGCGTCGTGGACGAAGTACCCCCGTCGTCATTGGGATAAGCGGAACCTTCCGGTGACTGCGTTTTTCTGGTTCCCGATTTTGACCTCGCTCTGCGGAGGGTTTCCTCCTTTTTCACTAAATTGTGCCGGCTAGGCTCAAGACGCCTTCCCTCGCTGAGTGGGGAGTTCTGACTCCTACTAGTTTACAGGGGCAGTGGCAGCTAGCTCGCTGCACGTGGGGGTTGGTACCGGGGGCGGCGGCGCGGTCGCCCGTGCTGTCGCTCCATGGACCGCCCATCAGTGAGGCCCGGTCTCTGTTTCCGGGGGTCCGGTCTACCTTCCTGGTGGGTTTCCTGGCTTCTGTCCGGCTGCCCTCCATTACGTACAGATTGGGGATGTTTGCAATTAATTTTGCCCTCAGTCCCAGTATAGCAGTTTTGCCTAAGCTAGGCCTCTCTGTGCGTAGTGGTGCTATCCCCCCTTGTCTAGGGGGGTAGGGTATGGGGATGAAACTCCCTAGGACCTGCCCCTGTTTGTGCCGTCTGTGTGGGGGTTGGAGCTTTCTGACTCGCGATGGGGGGGCTCTGTTAGCTCTTATGGTACGCTCTTTATTTTTGCTTTGTTTCTGATTTTTCTTTTCTCTTTCTTTCTTTTTCTTCCCCTTGGTTAGTTTTCTTTCCTTTTTCGTTTTCAGACAAACCGAAATTAGAATAGTAAAAACAACTTGGGTCATCATGGTCCGTCCATGCAACCCCACTACCCCGGAACAAGCTAAGGCGCACCCTGTCCCCATCCCACGCGATCTCACTGACTCTCCACCTGACCTTTCTCAACTCTCTGGGGCTTCCGCCCTAGACGCATCCGTACCTACTAGTACCGTCCCGGCTCAAACCTCTGACAATCTCCTCATTCACCGCTCTCCGGCGCCTTCCTCGGCTTCGACTTTGGTAGACGTGGAGTGTGTCGCCTCTTTCCGATTCTTCATTAGTTCAGCCTGCTCTTTCTTCTACGGCTTCCTCTTCCATATCCCTCCCCGCTCCGCCAGTTCAGACCTCTTCTCTTCCGTCGTTTGCTATCCCTTCTACTGCATCTGCCACTCTTCCTTCCTAGTCTTCTTCCTCCATTGCTTCCTCATCTCAGTCACTTTCGAACCATATTCTCCTTTTTCTTCTTCAGTTCCTTCTCCTTCGGTTCCGTCTACTTCAGTTTCTTCTTCAGTTGCTTCTTCTGCTCGCCCTCGTTCTTCTATTCTTCCTCTCTCCGATCTCTTTGCCCCTGCCGATTTTGTTAAATTCTGTTCTATCCCCGCCTCAGTCTCTCTTGCCGGAGATGACCTTCTGTTCCACCTCCGTCTCCTTCAGAAGGTGGGCAAGGATGTCCCTTTCCACTCTAGTCATGATGATTCCCAACTAGTTACAGTGCAGAACGAGAGTCCGGCTGCTGCTATGGCGGCCTTTGCAGACCCCAACGGTACTCCCATCCCTGCTTTTAAAGACCAAAGAATGAACTCTTGCACAGGTACTGTCCTGATCCCTTATATCCAACTCGGTGATCGGGACTTCAAAGATTGCGCCGACCTTATTGGGAAGGCCGTTGTTGCTCAAGACCATGTTGTAATTAATATTGTCTTCCACCATCCAACCTCGCCGCTATCCCTCTAATATCGCTAAAATAACGTTCGATGGTAATATTCTCCCTTCTCACGTTATTGTCGGTGGTACTCTCATCGACGTCTTAGAATCCCTTCCCCGCCCTCAGCAGTGCAGGGGTTGCTGGCGTTTTGACCATCCCGTGAAATACTGTCGCTCTCTCAACCCCGACTACCCTACATGCCCGTACTGTGCGCAACCTGGCCATATTGCTGATGAATGCCCGTCTACGACCCCCTGCTGCCTCAACTGTAAAGACTCCCATCCTGCCTATTCCCATGATTGCCCCGTTTACAAATTTGAATCTGAAGTTACAATTCTTAAAGCAAAACAAGGCCTTACTCCCTCTACTGCCCGTAAGGAAGCTCTTCGCCTGGGGTTCTCACCTCGTCCGATTTCTGCACTTATCTCTCGCCCTCCCGTCTCTTCTTCCACTCCCTCCGTTCCGCTTCCCTTGTCCTCGTCCTCCTCTTCCTCTACTTCCTCTGTCCCTTCTTCCCTTACTTCTACGCCTTCGGTTTCTTCTGTCTCCACTACTCCTATTACTATCTCTTCGTCTTCTATCCCTTTGTCTAACTCTTTCTGTGCTTGACTCTTCTACTCCTACTTCAGTTTCCACTCCTTCCACTTCCTCTACTCGCCCCTCTTCTGGTTTGGCTCAACGCCCCACCCGCCAGCGGTCCCATCCCAAGCCTTCCTCTAGTTCTTCTCCTCCCTCGTCTCTTGGTTCAGTTTTCTTCCGATCTCCTGTCTCTACCAAACGGATTTCCAAAATTCCTTCCCATTCTCCCTCTCCCCACTCCTCTTCTAAATGCAGGGACTTCCACCGTAATGTCTGGAGTCAGAGTCCCGGTGAGAAGAAAAAGAGGTTGCCTCCTTCCTCCATCTTTCTTCTTCCTGCCTTCGCCCTCCCTCTGACTTAAACATGTCCTTAGAGTCCATTACCAAGATTAGAGACTTTCTCGATCCTTCTCGTCCCCCGCCTCTTACCGTTTCAGCTGACATTCATCCCGTCCCCTCTACACTGCCCCTTACCCCTCAACCACCTCCTCCTTCCTCCGTCCCCCCCCCTCTTCGGTCTCTTCCCCTTCCCAACCTTCTCTTCCTTCTGTCTCTTTCGTCCTCTGCCCTTCCCTCCTCTCACTCTGGCCCTCTTTCTTCTTCTCTTTCGCTGTCAAGCCTCCCTATGCCCCCCCGGTTTTCGGTCCTCCCCTCTGCCTCCTTCTCTTCTGTCTCCCCGTTAACCCATCCACCTCATCATTGTTGTACATAAGTGTGTATTTTTCCCTTTATCATTATTTGTATTTATCTGTCTCCCCGTTCGCCCATCCGCCTCTTCATTGTTGTGCATAAGTGTGTATAATAATAATAATAATAATAATTCTTTATTCCAGACACATAAGATAGATACAGTATAAATACAGTACGACCTAATGGTCCATATCACATACACTTCTCGTCAGAGCACAGATAATAATTATACACAAAGATATATTAATAAAGACACAATAAAATAAAAAATACAGTAGGCCTATTTACAGAATAGAGCACATCACATTTTGTCACAATATAACACAGATAGGCTAACTAAGGCTATTGCTCAATGTTGGTTAACACCTATTGCACAGATCATTGCTCATAGTTCATGTGTATTCTTCCCTTTCTTTTTTTGTTGGCTTTTGCCTCCTTTTAATTCTCCACGTTATCCTCATTCACCTTTCTTAGTTGTACATAAGTGTGTGTGTTTTACCTTTATTGTTATTTGTGTATTTCTTTCCTTCTATGTGTGTCCTTCCTCTTTTTCTGTGAGTTCTTATTTTCGGTGGCTTTTGCCTCCTTTTATGGTTTTCTTTTGTCTGTTTTCGTTGTTTTTTCGTCCTTTAGTCTCCTCTTAGTTTCTTTTTTCTTTTTGTTTTATTATGTACATTTTGCAGTGGAATCTTCGTAGTCTTCATGCTCAAAGGATTGACTTAAGTTTTCTTTTTTCTCTTCACTCCCCTAAGGTCGTTTGTCTTCAGGAGACTCGTCTTTTCTCTCCTGCTGTTCCCTTTCCTCATTACTCTTTTTATAGTTCTCCCCACTCTCTCCATGATACTAGTCTTCTTATTCATCGTTATGTCCCTTTTGAAGAGCTGTCCTTTTCTACTCATTTCCCTTGCACCTTTGCTTGAGTCTATCTTGACCGCTGGTTAACAGTGGTTTCTGTGTATTTGTCGCCTTCTCTTCACATCGATTTTACCGAATTCTCAGATTTTATCTAAGTTGCCCACTCCATTCTTAGTCCTTGGTGATTTTAATGGTCGGCACACCTTGTGGGGTGACTATGTTATTTCACCCCGGGGTCGTCAGCTTGAACCTTTTCTCTCGGACCGTAATCTTTTTATCCTTAATTCTGGTGCTCCTACTAGTTTTGATGCTCGGACTCTTACGTTTTCCTGTATCGATCTTTCCCTGTGTTCCCCTTCAGTTTCACTTGATTTTCATTGGTCAGTTCTCGAGAATTCTCACAATTCAGACCATTTTCCCATTCTCCTTTCTCTGACTACCTACTCTCCTAACTCCCCTCGTTGGTGCTTCCAGCGGGCGGAGACTGGTCTTTCGCTTCCCTTACTGTTCCTTCTTTGCTTCCTCCTCCTTTCTCATCGGTCCATGTCATGCTCTCGTTTTTTCTGGATCTGGTTTTCGGTGCTGCTTTGACGTCCATTCCCCGGACGTCTTGCCCTTTCTCGTCTAAATGCGTCCCTTGGTGGTCTCGGTGTTCCAGGACCCTCCGGGTTAAACGGGCGGCTTGGAAAAGTTTTCGCTGCAAGCGTCTCACCTCTGCTTCTCAGGAGTAATTTTTTCTCTTTTGCCGTGCATCTGCTCTTTTCCGTCGTACTACCAAAGCCGCTAAACGCCGGAGTTGGGAGTCCTATGTTTCTTCTATTAACCCGGGAGCTGCGGGGAGACTCTTAAGAGTTCCCCCGGCGCACTGCGGGAAGACTCTTAAGAGTCAGAGAAAATAAAAATCAACTTTTGACATCGAAAAAAAAATATTTTTATATATTTTTTTTTTTTTTTTTTTTTTTTTTTTTTTTTTTGGCCCCTGGGCCATGCAAAATCTCAGTCCTCTACCTCCCCTCCTTCCCCACTTTCCTCCTCTCCTTCAGTTATCACCTATTTTCCCTGTTATTCCCTTATTCTGAGGTATATTTTCGTGCTAACATTAGAAATCCGATTGGAGGGTGTGGTCATCACTGATAGCAAGCGAGTGCAAGAGAGAGAGAGAGAGTATCGATCGACTGCGTCTCAGTGGCCTTGGGGGAAATTGGCGGGAAAGCAGATTGCCTCACCCATACTTATACAACTCGCGGGCTATATCTCCGATTTTGACCATCCAAACGCTGTTTTCACTCGTTTTATTGTTGTTTCAGGTTAATACCTTTATAATCAACCCATAATAGGCGCATATGGATAAATATTAATGCTATTAATGGCACAATGAATATTTTAGTGACGGAAACACCTCAAATACGTCAGCACAGGGGGACGTTTCCAATTACCCCCATGCGCACTTCAGAGGTTAAGTCTCGCACTCCTGTCGCTTCGGTTTGGAAACTTATTCGTAAGATCTCTGGTAAACATCTTCCCTTCCATGCTCCAGTCCTCCGCATTGATGGTGTTTCTGTGGCAGACTCCGAAACAATTGCTAATCGATTGGGCTCTTACTTTAGCTCAGTTAGCAGTGGTTCTCACCTCTGCTGAGTTTCACTCGCTTAAAGTCGTTGCGGAAAGTACTCCAATTACTTTTAGTCTTTCCTCTGACGAATCCTATAATGCTCCTTTTTCCTCAACTGAGTTACGCACCGCTCTCCGTGCCTGTAAGAACACTTCTGAGGGTCCTGATGGTGTCTATTATCTCCTGCTCAAACATATTTCCTCGCAAGCTCTGGTCTTGTTAGCTCTCTATAACAAGATTTGGTCTTCTGGTGTTTTCCCTCCCTCTTGGAGTACTGCCCTGACCATACCTTTTCTTAAACCTGGCAAGTCTGGGTTCTCCCCACAGGACTATCGCCCTATTGTCCTTACCAGTTGCCTGTGTAAACTCTTTGAACGTATGATTAACGCTAGTCTCGTGTGGATTCTTGAGTTGCGCCATTTGTTGTCTTCTTCCCAGTTCGGGTTCAGACGTGCTCGTAGTACGCTTGACCCCCTCATTCGCTTGGAATCTTATATCAGGACAGCTTTTGCTCGTCGTCAAACTGTCATTGCTGTTTTTTTCGGTCTCGAAAAAGCCTAAGATTCTACCTGGAAGTACCACATTTTGCGTCGGCTCCGTTCTTGTGGCATTTACGGTAATCTAAGTCTTTATTCAGAATTTTCTTTCTTCTCGGTCCTTTCGTGTCAGTCGCTTCCCACTTATCTCGTCTTTACCCTCAGTTGGAAGGTGTCCCTCAGGGTTATGTCCCGAGTACCATCCTTTTTCTCATTGCTATCAACAGTATCGTGTCTTCTCTTCCTGTCTGGGTTCGGTCTTCCTTGTATGTCGACGATTTTGCGATTTATGCAGCCGACTCAGATATTGCCGCTTTACATCTTCTTATCCAATCCGCTATTCTGGCTGTTTCTTCATGGGCAACCCGCCACAGGTTCCGTTTTTCCACCTCCAAATCCTGTGCGATGACCTTTACTTTTTTTTTTTTTTTTTTGTCATTCTATTCCTCATCCTCCTCTTATTCTTACTCTTTATGCTACTGCCCTCCTTATCGTTCCTCTACTACTTTTTGGGGTCTTACTTTTGATTCTAGTCTTAATTGGTCCGCTCATGTTTCTTCTCAAGGTTTGCTGCCTTACTCCGCCTCCGCCTTCTTCAGTCCTTGTCCCAACTCACTTGGGGTGCTGATCGAGTGCTTCTTCTTCGGCTTCATACGGTTCTTGTCCTCTAAGTTGGATTATGGCTGTCTAGTTTACTCTTCAGCCTCTGATTCTGTTCTCCATGCTCTTGATTCTGTTAATCACTCTGGTCTTCGTCTTGCCCTTGGTGCTTTTCGTTCCTCTCCTGTTGAAAGCCTCTATGCTGAGTCTGGTTTCCCTTCTCTTTATCGCCGTCGGGCTCTCCTGTCCCTTCGTTCTTACGCTCGCCTTCAACAATTCCCATCTTCACATCTTTCCCTTCCCCCTTCGGTCGTTGCTACTTTTTCGTCTCGCCCCGTCTTGGTTCTCAGTTTTCTGTCCGCATGCTCTCGCTGCTCTCATCGTGCTCTTTCCCTGTTTCTAACGTCCTCCCTTTCCACTTTTGCTCTTTTCCCCCCCTGGCTTTTCCCTCGTCCTTCGGTTTGCCCTTCCATCCTCCCTTGTTCCAAGTCCTCTACTTCTCCCCTCGTTCTTCGGTCTCGTTTCTTAGATCACCTCTCCCTTCACGCTACAACCACTCCTGTGTTTACTGATGGCTCCAAGACGTCGGTAGGCGTGGGGTTTGCCGTGCTTTTTCCCACTTGCTCGTATCGATATTCTTTACCTCCCGTTGCCAGTATTTTAACTGCTGAACTTTATGCTATTTTTTTTGCCCTCCGTTTTATGTGTTCCTTCCCCTCCTCGTCCTTTACTTTGTTCTTTGATTCTCTCAGTGCTCTACTTATCTTACAGTCCTCCCCTGCTCTCCACCCTTTAGTTCTTTCCATTCAGGAATGGCTTTTCCGCGTTTCCGTCCGCAAAAAGCTTGTACATTTTTGCTGAGTTCCCAGTCACGTTGGCGTTTGCGGTAATGAGCGGGTTGATTGCCTTGGTCGTTCTGCTGCCGTGCGGGGTACCCGCTCCTCACTTGCTCTCCCGGCCTCTGATTTCTTCCCTGCCTTGTCCAGGTTTCTTTGGTCGAGGTGGCAGACTCAGTGGTCCACTATCTCAGTTAATAAACTTCGTTCTGTCAAACCGTCCGTTTCTGGGTAGTCTGATCCCTCCCACCGTAATCGCCGGTGGGAGACGGCTTTGGCCCGTCTCCGCATTAGCCACACCAGACTTACCCATTAGTTTTTAATGTCCCGTTCTCCTCCGACTCTTTGCTCGCGCTGTACCGTTCAGCTTTCTGTCTCCCATCTTTTCCTCGATTGCCCCTTAATTTCCGTTGCCCGCACGCGTTTCTTCCCTTTTCTGGCTTTCCTCCGCCGGCCGCCATGTCTTGCTGATTTTCTTTCTGAATCTCCCTCGTTTTCTGTCTCCCGTATTATGTCCTTCCTTCATCATGTTCGCGTTCTCGATGATCCTTAGTTAACTTCCTTCCCGTCTTTAAATATTTCGTGCCATATGGCCTTTGTCGCCTGGTGCGTTGACTTCATTAATGTAATGTAGACTGAATATATAATTGGGCAAACTAATCTTTCGAAAGCCTTGACTGAAATTTATTTCTTGCTCCACAGGTTTTGCTCTTAGTGAAAGAAAAACTGAAACTAGAAAAAGTTGCAGTTCACACCTCAACCCTACGCTGGCTGGACCGACCTTTGGATTCCACCTCTGCTCTCACCATTGACCATCTCTGCCAGGAGTCTGCTCGACGCGCTATACTCTGTTCACATTAACTCGGCACTCCCAAGTTTCAGTTGCTCCCAATACATACATACACACATACATGCATAATAGTTTAAAGACGGCTTCATCCAGAGCGTAGTTTCTCTTCACTGTAGTACAATATAATCCACAACACAGCCCCATCAGGTCCTTGAAGTCGGATATCTTACATATAATAATTTTATTTTACTAAAGCTTTTTTTATCACATAGCGATTTCGATTAGTTCTTTTGCCTTTATATTGTCTTCGTCAAAATTTTTGTTTTTTTTATTTTCAAAGTTTTACAATTTTATAGCCCTAACCGTGCATCAGCAAGACTCGACAAAGTCCCCCTGAAGCACTTGCACCTGGCAAATCCGCACCACACCAAATTATATAATCTTTGCTTAAGCATCTTTTCCACAGCGATTTCAGTAAGTTCTCTAGTCTTTATATTGTAGTCCCAGTTTTGTTTTATTTTGCAAGTTTTACATAATATTCACTCAAGCCCTCTACATTTAATTGCCAGAACTTGGTCTTTCATTTTATAAGACTCTTACACCTCCCTATTTCTTAGTAAATCTAGCTTGTTCACACTGGCTGACATCCGCTAGTGCTCTTAGTTTTGAGAGGCCCTCATCACTTACTGTCCATGTTGAAATTCCACCGTTCCTCGGAGACTATCACTTCTTCCCCTTGGTTTACAATGTTCTCAAAGCATCCTTGTCTCGCAGTTTAATCTTTCCACGTTCCCTTATTCTCTAAACACCGCTCCCAAATAGTTTTAAAGTTTCTTAATCTTCCCTAATTTCTGGGTATGTTTGGCATTCTTGATTATATTTAGTCCTAGTTTATAGTTCAAAGAGTTACCTTAAACCCTATTGTCTTAAATTTCTTTCCGTTGACCTTTAAATCGGTGAACACTTTCTGAATTTTCCACATGCTACACAAACAGAACTGTAAAAATATTTCCATTCCCTCAGATTTCAGTCTTGCCTATGCCCTTTTATTTTAAATTACTCCAGTCAGGATTATATGAAATAGCCACTCACTCCTGCCATGTTAAAGTGAACAGAGTACAGTATAGACATGTCAACGTTTTGAGTAATATTTATGCTACAACAATATGCCGCTTAGTGTACACCAGTATTGTTACCAGAAATTTTAAAGAGTGAGTTTATATATGGTCAGTAACATTTTGATATCTGTAGTAGAGCCCCCATTAGACAAAGTAATTATCTGCCTTTGAGTTCACATGATTGCTGTTGGTGAATCATGTGTAGATATGTATATGTATATAAATTTATATGTATATGATATGTACAGTATATGTATATGTCTATATGTATATACTCGGGCACATACCCCATAGCTGGGGGTGGCCGACTTGAGACAGAGCCTAACTTAGATAACTTAGTAAATTTAGAATTGCTTGTTAAAATGATAACTTGGACTTTAAAATTAATTTTGTTTCAAATTCTAGGTTTCATATCTATGTACACTAAGTTTAATAGGATTAAGCGCTTCAGTTCTGGTCACTGTTTTATATAGTAGAATATTAATTTATATATGAAGTGTTTGAACCAGTTATATAATCTGTTAATAAATTATAGAAGGGTAATTGTATTATATTAAACCTAGTATTTGGTACCATGTATAAAATTAAGTTTGAGTAAAGGTGGTGGTACTTGTTAACGGAAATAAAAAGAGTAAATCATAATTTAAAACTTTCAAAATAAACAAACATTATGTTGTCAGTGACCAAGTTGTGAAAGTTTAGTGCTATTATCTTTATTGATTAATTTATGCAAACAGAACTTTAGTGAAAAATATCTGACTGTAAGGATTTTAATTCAGTTTGTTTATAATCGGTAACTTCTGGAAAGATTGATCATTGGGTGGGAATAGACCTAAAATAAACTTAACAAATTCTTAAAAGATTAGTAATACAAAGTTTAAACCAGATTTAAGAATTACACCGTAAAGAAATCTAGTAATTAAATCAAATTTTATGCATGTATTAAAGACTATTGCAGAGTAATTAAAATCTAACTTATATATATATATACCCATACTTTATTTTGAGTGAAAATTTTATTTGCAAATTGAGAAATGTATTCTTATATATTCATTAACTTCCAAATAAGCCTAATTAATGTAATGCAGATGTCCTAGAGTGTGCTTAAGCTGTCAACAAGTTCAGTTTGTATAAATATAAAAGTTACTTAGCATTTTTTGTACCTCTCATAAATTTGTAGACTACTTTAAAATGCCTACATCCTAAAGTAAATAGTTTGAAAATATGTAAAGGTATGACCAGTAATTTTATTTTTTGCTAACACTGAATTTCAAAAAGTTTCTGGGTACAATAAGGTGTACACTACCCGACCTAACCGTCTTGACCCAATATGAAGTTTCCATCAGCTATACGAACTTCTGAAATTTAAATGTTGGGTAAAGGAATGTTCTAATTTAAATCACTTTAGGATAGGTTCGCAAATTTAGCCTTCTTTTAAGCTCCAGATTGTACAGTGATGGTCGGGAGTATTTTATTATAATGTAGAACTTGCAAAATAAACTACTAAATTTAGACTAACACAGTAAAAAAACACTTATCAAATTCGCAATGTGGAAACAATCTTTGGCAAAAGATAAAGAAAGCGGTCCATAAGCAGAGTAGAGTCTAGTGCCAAGTGCCATGATCCCCGAAGGGGTGACCATGAATGAATTGCACCCAGTTAGCAGATCTGTCTTCGTGGTGCAATGCAGAAGTGTGTTGATTTTCGGTGTGGGCATCCTAGGTTCGAATCCCCGGACTGCCACATGTGTTTGATAATTTCATTAATAGAGTTTAAGAGTAACGTTGGTTAGTGGAGAGAGAACATAATAAATATAGAATAGGTAATGATCTAGTAACATTTGAAAATTTTAAAAGATAATATTTTTCAGTTAATAGATTAAAAGAGAAATTACTTAAAACTAAGGGCTGCGAGGGAGCTTGAAGCATGGTCAAAATTTATTGAATTCATTAGTACTAAAATTTTCATAATTTTATTTAATCTTTTGGATTTTTTAAACTATAATTATAAGCTTAGTTGATTTGATCAACTTGCATATTTTTTTTTAATCCCTACAGTAGATAAAGCCAGCAATAACTAGCATCGTATGCAAGAAATGTTATCTAGAAAACATGAAAAAAGAACTAGGCAGTAAAGGTTATAAATTTCATAAATATTTGTGGCAAGTGTTAAAAATTCAGGATAATTTAATTGTTTACTTAATGAACATACTAATAAGAATATAAACTTTGATATTAAACTTTCTGATTAGAATAAATGCATTGCTAAATTATAAGTTTCCCAAATTTAAATAACCCTTTTGCTGCGGGTGATTTTCTGGAATGTTTTGGCAAGTTACAGCAATTTCCAGGCTTTAATAGCCTGTAAAAAAACTTAAAAATAGTCAGTGGGCGGGAGCGTGATGGGCCCACCTCCGACCCTCGGAGCACCGAGCGGCTCACTGAGCTAGGCTGTCTCGCGCGGGTCTGTCTCTCTCACCAGTGTAGCCAAGCGAGCGAGTGTTGCATAATAGCGGGGTTCCCGCGTTTCACTGGCACCACTGCGGGTGAACCAGACCACGTACAGGGTCCGTTCTGGTGTAATTTTGAAGCTATTTTAGCCTAGTTTTCGGCAGAATACACTTCATTTAATGCAGATGCTTGATTTATCATTCGGAAGTGCCTGAATATTCCCTAAATAGCCCAAACATAGCCGCAGCCAAAGGGTTAAAGATCTTATAAACATCGCTTTATTGCTGGAGCAAAATTTGCTGCCACTAAAACTTATCAAAACAGGTCGTACATTGCTTAAAATACATAGAAAGTACTAAATGATATTGATCCCATCAAGAATAGCCCTGGCATTAACTATTACTAGAGTGTTGATAGTTCGGTAGAAATTATTGATAAACTTAATACCATGCAGAAAGTTACCTCCGTACATATCTTCAACTTATCAACTTTGTATGCCAATTTGCCTTTAGATTTAGTATTTTCAGAACTTTGCTTTATTATAGATTTGCATTTTGACAAGTTTGTTAGTCGTAATCGTTGCATAAATGTTAATTCATATTTTAATAAAGTCCCTTAGCTTTGATCCCACTAGTTCAGTATATTATGATAGAACTAAAATTAAAGATGCCCTTAAATTCCTCCTTTTAAATACTAAAGTTAGATTCGGGCCCTACATTTATAAAGGTTAGGAATTCAGACTTATTCTTGCTATCTTTAGAATTAAATTTTATGAAAAACTTAGTTGACAGTAGCAATAAAAATAATTTTTCAAGAGCTTAGAAAAAATCAGACCCCTCTTAGAGATATACTTGTACATTTTTCGGGAGAAGAATGTCTTGGCCGAAGGCCACTTCCTAAAATACAGGCTTGCTATTACATGCCAGGAAAAAATACACATACGGCAGTCATAAAATCGCCGAAGTAATGGGGCAAATATCTTTAATCAAAACTACAAGTATTTATGTTAACTGTTGGTGGTGTAATGGTTTAGATGCTTATGTTCTGGGTGTGGTGTCCCGAGTTAGACTCCCGGGAGGACCATATGCTTTAATTATTTGATTAACCCCTTCAGACTCATATGATGCAGAGGTTGCCAGATTAGCAATAAGAAATAGAGTTCTCTCACTCTTATAATTACCTCTCCAAAATTAGTTTTCTGCCCACAGCTAACTCAAAGACAACTGCAGAGGTTGAAGTAACTAAACTAAAGGTTTCTAAATACCCCTGATGGTAACAAAGGCTTTAAAGTATCCCTAATAGGCTCAAAATTGCGTCATATGTCGGAGAGCCTCCCCTCTACCGGTATTCTTTTAGTAACTCTAGAATCTATGTATTTTTATTTGTTTTGCTTACATAAGCTGCACTTTTGATTAATTTATTAATGCAGAATATATCGTAGGCTTGTGCATAAGCCTTTAACGGTCTTGATAGCCTAGTGCTTAGTCTACAAAGTTTTCTATTCAACCATCAACCTTGTATATACTGTAATTAAATTTAGCTTGTGAACTTTTGGTTCAAATACTAGCAAATAAAATTTAATGTCCACAGATGGTGGTGGTTTAGTATAGCGCGTGATGGTGTTGGTGTTTGGACGGGACTGGTAATAACCCTTCATGGCAGCCAACTATACTTCTAAACCTTCACAAAGATAAGTACATTACTAGTTTGTTATAACTGTGTTGGTGGTGTAATGGTTTAAATGCTTATGTTCTGGGTGTGGTGTCCAGAGTTAGAATCCCAGGAGGACCATATGCTTTCAATAGTTTATTAAAGTACATTGCGGTTTGTAATTGATGATTGTTAAAAACGGGTTGTTCTTATCACCTGTGGTATATGGGCCTCTAGTCTACTGTGGGGTATAGTGTCCCTCATAAATTGTCCCTCCTAAAGTCACACTGGCGACTAAAATGTTTGCCAAGGATGACTTGTCTATCTATTGCCTGACGCCATGATCCCCAAAGGGGAGGCCACGAACGAAACGCCCCCATGTACCTGTCCCCAGTCGGTAGATGCCCCTCCTCCCAACTAGCACCACCTTCACTCGTACTTCACTCCATCCTTCCACTTTTCTCTCGGTTTACCTCAGTCTGTCCTTCCATCTTACTTTCGTACACCCTCTTAGTGATTCTCTCGCTTCATACACTCCGTATGGCTAGACCATCTCAAGGTGTTCCTTTTCACACTTTCCAGTCTACTTACACACCACACCTCCTTACTTCCTCATTCGTCTGTCTATCCCTCCATGTAACTCCGCACACACTTAAAATATATTTAAGTAAAAGCCCTCGCAAGTACAAAATGTTAACTACTTTTGCTGGATAAACTCTCTTGAAGGGGTCCACCTATTTTTTTTCTCCCTCTCTGGGTTGTATCCATTCGGCCCCATTCAGCCTACTGTTTTAAGACTTACCCGATGGCACTAAAGTTAGTGAGGGTTATGTATTTTGTACTATTGTTGTTTTGTCAGGTTGCAAATTTGATTTTATTAGAACATTTTGACACTAATTGTAGTGCTCATGTAGTAATGTATACCCTATGTGGTGGATAGTTCTTTTATTTATAAATTTTGCTTAAGCGTTGTTTCCACATAGCGATTTTGATTAGTAGTTTTGTCTTTACTGTGTTCGTATAAGTTTTGGTTTGTTTATTTTGCAAGTTTTACATTATAATACCCATCCAGGTGTCAAGTTTACCGCAATCGGTCGGCAGGAAAAAAGTTACCTTAATGGCGTGAAAGGCCCTAATATTGACAAACTTTTTTAAAGTTCTTAAAATCGCTAAACTAGTTGGCATAAACCGAAGATTTCTAAACTAATGGGGCTAAACGTGAGGGAGACGGGGACCCAGAAAAAAACAGCCATCCCCCCTTAAGCATTAAGGTGGGCTGTCGGGCTTTTTCTGGACCCCCTTCTCCTTCATGTTTAGCCCCATTAGTTCTGAAATTTTATAACATTTGGCAATTTTAACATCTTTAATCCAGTTTCTTTGGCAATATTTGGACCTTTCATGCAATTGAGATAATTTTTTTAAATATAAATAATGATAAAAACGGTCTTCATCCGGAAAAAATTTATCAAAAATTATACAAATTTATCTTTTAGGTGGATCTTGGTGTTTTTTAAGCTTTATGGATGTCAAGGGAGGAAACTAAAGAAATAATAAACATTTATTTAATAAAGCAAATTAATACGTCCAAACCCCCTTAACCCTCTCCGACATATAACGCAATTTTGAGCCTATTAGGGATACGTTAAAGCCTTTATTACCATCAGGGGTATTTACAAACCTTTAGTTTAGTTACTTCAACCTCTGCAGTTGTTTTTGAGTTAGAAAACTAATTTTGGAGAGGTAATTATAACAGCGAGACAACTCTATTTCTTATTGCTAATCTGGCAACCTCTGTGGCATATGAATCTCAAGGGGTTAAAGGCGTCTGGTAATGGGGGGAATTATTTTGTTAATTACAGTACTGTATAATGTAATACTTTCAAAATAAACAAACCAAAACTTGGACGAACACGGTTAAGACGAAACTTATCAAAATCGCTATGTTGAAACAACGCTTCAGCAGAAGATTTTAAGATTAGGAAGGACATGTACTGGAAGTACCGGTGATCTCTCTACAATTTTGCCATTTATCTATTTGTATTTTGACTTTCAGTAGAATTTTATTTACACTAAAAAAAAAAAAACTTATAATAAATTTTGTTTGACAGTTTGTTAGCAACTCCGATCTGATGGCTTTTAATATCAATTGGTGGTGTAATGGTTAAGGTGTCTAAAAATCTGTGATAACCCAGGTTCGAATCCCGGGGCTTTCATTAATTTAATTGGATGTGTTTGGTGGTGTGGTGAAATTAATAAAAATATATTATAGATATAAGGTAAAACTTGCAAAATGAGGAGGAAAAGACAATTTAAAGGCAAAAGGACTAATCAAAATTGCTATCTGGAAATAACGCTTTAGCAAAATATTATGACCAGAGTCCTCCTTCATTCATCACTCGATGCCCCGTCCCTGAGATTACATACATCCATCTTGCCATTACTTAAAACATACATACATACACACACAGTGCTCCACACTTACGTGCAGTTTCAGTCTCTTGTCCTAATGGCGGCGTTCTAGGCAACCCTGTTAAGGGCTGCTTCACTCGTCAAGTTTTTGGATTTGAGATCTGCACGTATAGTGCGATCCCAGGTCTTGCTATGTTCACCCCTTGGTGAAGCTCCCTCCACAATCACAGACTTGCATTTTTTCACTCAATTTTGTTCATCCATTCTCTATGTCCATACCATCCCAGTCTACTTGTACGCATCACCTCGCTAATACTCTTTACCTATAAACGTCCCCTCAGCTCATCATTTGTTATGCTATCCTGCATCCTTCGGGCCAGACCTATGAGAGTTCCGTATGGAGCTCAGTGGTCTGGTTAATCTGCTCTACTTAACTAACTCTTCTCCTTGTGTTGCATTCTATTGATATCCTCTGCATTAACTGGCCACTTCTGAGGCCTAGGTAAAGATTGTAGGCTGTTAATACCGGCTTTTATAATTAAATAACTCTACATATCTGAAGTGGTATTTGTCTTTCAAAACTCAATGTGTTGTAAATGTTCCTTAGTGACTTATTCATGGTATAAATTTCTAATCTTTCATTCAGAATAATTTAAAGCTCTTCAATCACATTTTTCTATAGCATATTTTATCTTTATTTTTACTTTTCTTGCACTGCAGTCTAAATCTCCCAAACACTTTCCACCTGTTCAAATTCCTCTCGTGCTAATTTGTCCTTTATATATAAAGTTAGTTTTAAGAAATAATTATTGGTAGATAATATTGATAATTGACTGGAAAAACTGGAATGATACATAAGCTAAATCTATTGTTGTACTTGAACCATAATTAAGTTAATTTGTATCTGTTTTGGGGGCAGGTGGCTAGAAATCCTCCTCCCATTGTAAAGTTCACCTACTAGATGAGACAGAGAAAGGGGCGAGGGAACACTAAAAGTGGTCCCGGACCCTAAAAGTTGGGGCTCGGTCACCCCCAGCATGTGCCAGAGTATATACATAAATCTGTTGCATTTGCAAATGTTGAAGGCAAATGTCAAGTCTCTACAACCTGGTTATGCCCTAGCCTTGTGAATATAGAGTGCAGTGTTAACCCTTCTTTGGCGGCGCCCGGCTATTGTCGAGTGAAATAAATGTGGCCTATGTGGCGGGGCCCGGCTATAGTCGCATGCAAATTTGAGCACGTAATGTGCTCTGAGAGAGAGCGGAGCGGTGGGAGGAGCGTAGGTTACCTCATGACCGCTCGCCACGGTGGCCGTGGAGCTACTGAGATGTACTCCGCCCTACTCCACCCTCTCACTCGTTTCACACGTAATAATGTAAGGAAATTACCGTATTTTACCGATTTTGCCCTTCGGTTCCACGATCGTTGCAAGACAACCAGCCATCGTAGAAGGATGGTTCTGGTGTCATTGGAAAGCTCATTTATCGCCCTTTCAGGCATACATACTTGTATTACGCTCTGGCTCTTGATTATGCATGAAAACGAGCACGGAAACAAGCTCGTTTACGGTAAAAACCCCCGCTGGGCGGCACAGTCAAATATACTCCACCACCCGCTCTTTTAGTGTTAAGTGAATTTTTTAATCAATTTGCTTAGTTTTTAAAATTTGTTTATTCGGCTTGCATTTTTAAAACAAAATATTAGATTTTATGAGACCTGTGTAAATTATATTTTCATAATGACAAACCTTTTCCTTGCCAGACACTGCCAACAACCCTCGACACCGTACTCGGGACTGATCCGGTGGGACTGATCGGCTGGACAGTCTGGGGAACTAACTACCACCACCGGCCGGATCACAAACCTTCATACAAGATAAGTAGTTCTTCAGTAGCAGTTATTGTAAATTATCACTGGGGTATATGACACAAATTGCTTCAAGCTGTGTCCAGGCATTTTGGCTCAAACTTGCCTTTATTTTGGCCATGTCACTCTTTCAATTTTGGGGGAGGCACTCGTCACAGGCAGTTCTGCCTTTTGTCTCTTTCGCTCACATAGAAAAAACAAATAAATATGAGCCTCTTGTGTTGTAGGGCAGACTGCAGAAACTATATTTCCACATATCCAAATTAGTTATAAGTGGCAACTGCAATGGGTTTGCCTGAGAAGGCCTCTGGCTGTGAACAATTAATGCCGGCCACCAGTATACGGACTCTGTCCTTGAGAGTAGTGACTGTCCCTGGTGTATACTAATTAAAATGTAAAGCTTTGCAAAATAAACAAACCAAAACTGTGAATATTTAGATTATCGCAAAAGAGCTAATCAAAATAGTTATGTGGAAATAATTAAAGACCGAAGCATGTTATCATTGAATTTTTTTTTAATTGATTTATTTTTATTTTGCCAATCAAACATACAATATATGTTAATTTTACAATAAAATAATATCATGCCTACGCCTTTTGAGAACAATCTCAATTAACCCGGGAACTGCGGGAAGTCTTAAGAGTCGCGGGGAAAAAAAATCAATGTAAAACACAATTTTTATTTATTTATTTATTTATTTATTTTTTATTTCTTTGCACCTGGGCCATTCAAAATATCACTCCCCTCCTTCCCCACTTAACTCCCCTCCTTCAGTTATCACCTATTTTCCCTGTTATTCCCTTATTCTGTGGTATATTTTCGTGCTAACATTAGCGAGTTGCAAGCAGGGCATTGTCATCACTGTTAGCAAGCGAGTGCAAGAGAGAGAGAGTATCGATCGACAGTGTCTCTCCAGACTTGGGGAAAAGTGGCGGGAAAGGAGGTTGCCTCAGCCATACATTATGTAACTCCCGGCCTGTATCGCCGATTTTGACCATCCAAACGCTGTTTCAACTTGTTTTATTGTTGTAACAGGTTAATACCTTTATAATCAACCTATAATAGGTGCATATGGAGAAGTATTAATGCTATTTATGGTAAAATAAATATTTTAGTGATGGAAACAGCTCAAATACGTGCGCACAGGCAGAGGTGTCTCATACCCCCCATGCGCACTTCAGAGGTTAACCCTTCCTCCGGGTTTGTTGACATACGTCGTACGCACGGCGTTCGGACCAAGCTTAATTAGGCTATTAAGCTCATGCCTTAGATAAGGCATACCGGGTAGCGGCCCTTCTTTCGTGCTGTCCTTACCTAAGGCAGACCGGGTAGGAAGGGTTAAAGGCACCTTGAATACAACTCGATGGTTATTTTACATACAGTAAGATTATTAAAACAAGTCATATTATATAATTATAGCTAATGAGGCACAGCCCCACCCCCGCAGCCACAGCAAGAAGGGATTCGGAACAGTGGCCAGGTATAATTACCTAGCCACCACCCCGAACCACCCCCCACCCAGACCGCTGTGGGTAGAGCAGATCTCAGCCTTATACAGTACGGTACCTACATATTGATCAACACCAGAACAGTATCTTAATTTGTTTCCGATATAAAGGTGATTGTAATTTAGGGTTGTGGCAGTTTTATTGTCAAATGTTAAGTAAGATTAATATTTAGACATTAGTGAAGATTTGAGTGATATTTTGAAACTAGACAGAGTGGGTTTATTTTGTAAGTCAGGAGACAACGGATTCCAAACTTTCGCACCATGGTATTTTATTGATGTCTGGGATTGTCTAGAGGTCATTAGGGGAATATTTAAAGAATTTGTTTCTTAATGCATACCTTTCATTTTCACGATGTCTAAATAATTCCACATTGTTATGGCCGTTTAATGCTTTGTATACAAAGATAGCACTGCAAAATATGTTAATATCTTCAAATTTTAAGAGATTAAGTTGTCGAAATAGTTCATTGGTGTGAGCATATTTGGATCTAAATGTAATTGTTCGTATAACTTTTCTTTGTGCAACTTCAACAGGTTGTAATTTACTTTTACCTGTCACTCCCCATACTGTATGACAGTATAAGAGAAATGGATAAATTACTGAATAATATAAGTTTTAGGGCATTTAAGTCGAAACATTGGCGTGTTAAGTACAGTATACCACATTGTTTATTTAGTTTATTTGTTACGTCCTTTATGTGTAAGTTATGGATGTAAGTTATGTAATCATGGATGTGAAGTTATTCTTTGAGTGATACTGCCAAACACCCAAACTCCAAAAAATTGCTTAAAGTTTCTAGAGGCCCTATGTTTGCCTTTTTGATGTATATAATTATATACTCAGACACATACCCCATAGCTGGGGGTAGCCGACAAGAACCATTGAAATTTACAGTAGAGTTTGGTGTTAAACCTGTAATGCAGTGTATATTATATGCTGATCTATTAGTCTCTACCTGTTGAGTGGTCTGGTTTTGCAATTTAGTTCAATGTTGAGTTTTCTGAATTTGATTATTAATTATATGAAATTCAGTTTAGTTTTGGATGCACTGACTTTACCAATATGGGTAAGCAGTTTAGGTCATAGGGTGGTTCTCTGGCATCATGGTATATGGGGGCTGTTAGACTTGCATTGGGACAAGAATAGGATATTTATTGAGTTTCTAAGACATTCATGAAACTAAACAAAATACCCCCAAGACTCCCTTTTGAGATTAATTTGTGCATTTTCTGGCAAAAAAATGCCCTGGCCAAGGGCTGGGTTCTCTTAAATTGCAGGCTCGCTATTGCTTGCCAGGATCTATCTATCTATCTATTGCCTGACGCCGTGATCCCCGAAGGGGTGGCCACGAACGAACCGCCCCCATGCACCTCTGTCCCCAGTCAGTCGACGCCCCTCGCCCCAACCAGCACCGCCTTCGTTCATGCACTTCCTCACTCCATCCTTCCACCTCTCATTCGGTCTACCTCTCCCTCTCTGTCCCTCTGATGAATGGCACTCAGCTTAAGAATGTAAACAGAGAAACCGATCTGGGAGTAACAATATCGAGTAACCTAAAACCGAGTCAACAATGTTCAGAAGTTGTTAAGGCAAACAAAATAATTGGCTCTATAGGCAGGTCATTTGAGCATAAATCCAAAGACGTTATCCTAACCCTTTACAATTCCTTAGTCCGCCCTCTTCTGGAATACTGCGTTCAATGCTGGTGCCCTTATTACCAAAAAGACATAAACAAGCTAGAACGAGTTCAACGTAGAGTTACCAAAATGATACCTAGCCTAAAGAACAAACCATACGAAGAGCGTCTTAGAGAATTAAATCTATTTCCTTTAACCCAGCGCAGATTAAGAGGTGACTTAATTCAAGTGTTCAAAATCATCAAAGGCATCGACAATATGAACTGTAGTAAGTACTTCATTATCGACCAATCTAATTACACGCGGGGAAACGGTTGCAAAATTATTGGTAAATCTTTTAACTCACACGAATCTAAGAATTTCTTCTTCAATCGAGTTGTCAACTTGTGGAATGGGCTTCCCCGAGACGTTATAGACTGCAGCACCGTTGATTCATTTAAATTCCGCCTAGACAAATATCTCTAATCAAACCCGCGATTGACTGCGTTTGTAAATGAAAAACTTTATTTTATCCTCCCCTCAGTTACTAACCCATATGTCCCCTACTAACTTCCTAGTCCTGCCACGGACATTAGTTCCAGGGCAGTAGTTCCCTTTCCAATGTTCCCTTACCCAATCTAAACCACTGTTTGGACACTTTATCCTCAGTGTTTTGGAGGACAAGCAGCCTAGAAGGGTCACTAGATCTGTTGTTGCTTGATTTCCTTTGTACTCCTCCACCTCACTCTCGTACACCCTCTTAGTCATTCTCTCGCTTTCCATATGTTCCATATGGCCGAACCATCTCTAGTTGTTCCTTTTCACACTTTCCAGCACATCTACCTCCACACCAAACCTCCTTCTTACTTCCTCATTAGTCTGTCTATCCCTCCATGTAACTCCGCACGCACTCAAGTAATTCATTTCCACTGCTCTCACTCTTGGTCTGAGTCTCTCAACCAACGTTCATGCTTCGCTTCCGTAAGTCCGTGTCGGAATTACCACACTTGTTCATGCAAGGACTTCTTCACTTCCATACTGACCACCCTATTTCTTGTTACTGCTTTTAACGTTCCTACAACCCTCTCCCGCACTTCTTCATCCATAGTCCCATCTTTACTCAACACACTGCCCAGATACTTAAGAGTTGACTATCTCCATAACCTGACCGTTCAGCTTCACCCCTTTCGAAGACCATAACCTTGCTGTTCCCCGCATTTACCTTCAAATTCCGTTTTTCGCACACCGTTCCAAACTCATTTACCAGACCCTGCAACTCCCATTCATTATCACTCATCAGAACTGTATCATCCGCAAACAGCTTGCCAGGATCAAATAAAAATTACATACGAAAAGTGTTAAAATTGCCTAACTAATGGGGCAAACGTCTAAACTAATGGGGCTAAATATGAGAAGGGGGTCCAGAACAGAACTACTTATTTCAATAACTGTACTGTAGGCTATAGAAGTTTAATGTGAATTCCTCGGTCAGGTCAACCCCAGCTCCTAACCTAACTCAAACTAACGTGTATAACTAACATAGCTAGGATTAACCACAATATCTTCTAAACTGCCCTAATCTTCTAAACTGCCCTAATCTTCTAAACTGCCCTAATCTTCTAAACTGCCCTAATCTTCTAAACTGCCCTAATCTTCTAAACTGCCCTAATCTTCTAAACTGCCCTAATCTTCTAAACTGTCTTAATCTTCTGTACAGTCAAAATCAATATTTCAATAACTTTTCTCTTAAACAGATATTTTACTGGATTCTTTTGAGTTCGTTTTAAAGCTTTATATATTTTAACTTCCTAGAGTTTTGTTTTGAACGGCGATTGACTAGCCTAGTACTATTAATCTCAGCGTTGGAGAGTAGAGTTAATATCTGTTTATCTCTGTTTAGATGCTTATGTTCTGGGTGTGGTGTCCCGAGTTCGAATCCCGGGAGCACTATTATTTAATTAGTTTATTAAAATACATTGGCGTTTGTAATTGATGTAACATTAAGAACGGGGTGTTACTCAATCCTAGATAGCGGTGAAATACTGAATTTGACTGTACATGCACTTTTTCCTCAACAAGGGGTTGAGCTGACCGTAATAGAATGACCATAGAAAGATTTGCTACACTTTTATTTATTGCATTTTTTAGTCTTTTTACTGGGTTCTTCCAAGCTTTTGTTTTAGTTTGAACATTTTAAATTATAATGCAGCGTATATATAATCTGAACTCTAAACATGTAAAGATTAAGTATATTTTTAGCAAGGGTTGATAGTCTGAGGAGCCCCCACACAACATGGTGCCCAATAACAGCCTTTTTAACTGATCTTCCTCCCACGGCAAGCTTCCTAGATAGAGTAGCTTTGTGCTGCTGTGTTGGTGGTGTAATAGTTTAGATAATTGTGTTCTGGGTGTGGTGTCCCGAGTTCGAATCCTGGGAGGACCATATACTTTCATTAGTTTATAAAAATACATCGGGGTTTCTTGTTCCCTAATCTGCCTGGCTGAACAGCCCCGAGTCCTTAAGGAAGGCCATGGCCACGGTCGGGCTCTCCCACAGAGCTCTCAAATAGTGTAAATTGTGTTGTTGTTGTTGTTCCCCAGGCTGTCTGGCCGAACAGCCCCAAGGTCTCAAGCAAGGCCAAGGCCCTAAACGAGTGCCCCCACAAAATCCTCCCTGCTTACCACTAACAAAGCCCGGATGACCGAAGCCACTCCAAGGTAGGGAGCTGAGGAGGGTGTGGAAACGCCCGGGAAACCAAAGCCCCACCCAAGGCCCTGTGCCCCTCAGTAATTATGAAGGGAAAGCTGAGGGGCAAGGGAAAAATGTGACGCTTTGGCTCCCAATCTGCCAACTTCTAGGTTGGCAGTAGGGAGGTCAATCCACGGAAAAGACTTGAGATCTAGAAGATATATAAGTAAAGGTGGTGTATGTTGCTTCGCAAAATCTGAAATTGCCCTGGAGGAGGTTACTAGTTTCAATTGTCCCTATTTTGATTATTCTATATACAAATTAATTTCTGCTGGTAAATTTAAATACATATGTTGCATCTACCGTTCCCCAAATACTCCTCCAGAGCAAAGTCTTTTTGATTCTCTGTCCTCACAACTCAGTGTCCTCAACTTAAATGCTTCTTCTGAAATCACTGTGTTGGGTGATTTTAATGTCCATAATGTTGAATGGCTCACTCATTCAGCCAGGACTGATGATGCTGGTCTTGAATGTGAGCTATTTGCAGACTCATTTAATCTCATTCAACTAGTCAACCAACCCACCCGTGTACCAGATAATCCTAATCATAATTCCCACCTACTGGACTTATTTTTAACAACCAATTCAGAAAATTATGATGTTACAGTGAGGTCCCCACTTGGATCTTCTGATCACTGTCTGATACAGGCCACCTGTCTATCACCTACCACACCTTCCCACTCTGAACCTGTTTTGGTGACTAAATGGCATTACGATAGGGCAGACTGGGAGGGTCTTCAAGGTTTCTTTATTGATATTCCCTGGACCTCTTTCTTTTCTAATGATGCACACTCTACCTTGAGCCACATACAAGATTTTGTAAAAATTGGAATGGAAACTTTTATTCCTCATCAAAAGTACAGTAAAAGATCTAATTCACCTAAATGGTTTGACCATAATTGTGCTAGAGTAACTGAACAAAAAGCAATAGCCTACAATGCATACACAAGATCAAAAACACATGAAGCCTTTAATTACTTTAGAAACATCAGAAATCATTACAAAACTGTATTAAACCTAACTAAATCAAACTTTCTCCATAAGCAGGCAAATAAACTTCTAAATAATCCAAATGATAACAAAATATTTTGGTCTACTCTTAACTCATTCAAATCCAACTTCACTACTGCTTCATCCATTCCACCATTAAAATCTCCGACTGGCAATCTTGTAAGTGACCCACGAGGTAAAGCTAACCTTCTTGCAGATATTTTCTCCACCAACTCAACCTTAGATGAAATAAATCAAGATGTCCCTGTACTTAATTTTAATTCACCTGAAATTCCCTCACTTAAGATCCACACCAGACATGTCAAAACTATTTTGCAGAATCTCTCAGTAGATAAGGCTCCTGGTTCAGATGAAATTCCTCCAATAGTACTTAAGAATTGCTCCTTGGTGCTCGCTCCTGTATTGGCAAATTTTTTCCGTCTGTGTACTCATACCTCATGCTTCCCAGTACCCTGGAAAGAAGCAAACATCCATCCAGTTCCTAAAAAAGGTGCCTCTTCAGATCCATCAAACTACAGACCAATAGCTATAACTTCCACTCTTGGCAAAGTTTTTGAAATTATATTAAATAATCACATAATTAAGCATCTGGAGAATAATAAATTAATCAGTGATAGGCAATATGGTTTTAGACGATGTCGATCAACTGCAGACATTCTTTGCCTTCTTACGCATCAAATCAACCAAGCTACAGACCAACATGGTGAAACACATACAATAGCACTGGATATATCTAAGGCATTTGATAGAGTCTGGCATCAATCCTTATTGTCGAAGATGTCACACTACGGCCTTGCATCATTAGTTCCACTAATTTCTTCTTATCTTCATAACAGAAAAATACGTGTAATGGTAGATGGCCTTTATTCTCAATTTCACTCAATAAATGCTGGTGTTCCCCAGGGATCAGTTTTGGCCCCAACTCTGTTCCTCATTCATATCAATGATCTCATATCTACCACTCATAATCCAATACATTCCTACGCAGATGACTCAACACTCCACAGTTCCTTCACATTTACCAATTCTTTCACCCAACCCGATCTTATAAATTCAAAAATAAACACTGCAATTTCTCTGAACCAGGACCTTTCTAGAATTAATGAATGGGGACAAGAGAATCTAGTTTCCTTTAATGCACAGAAAACCAAGTACATTCAATTTTCTAACCGACAGAATCTCACTGACTCCCATATATTTTTTAATGATGTAAATATTCCCACTTCCCCTAGTATTGACATTCTCGGTGTAACATTAACTACTAACTTGAGCTGGACACATTATGTTAGAAGCATTGCTAAGAATGCCTCTAAAAAACTGGGACTCCTGTACAGAGTTCGAGAATTCTTCACTGACGAGCAGTTGGCCGTAATATATAAAAGTCATGTGCGCTCTCAGATGGATTACTGTTCACCTCTGTGGGGTGGAAGTGGAGTGGTTGCATTGAGGCAGTTGGACAAAATTCAAAATAAAGCTATTAGATTAATCAATAACCCTGCAATCACACAGGACCTTCCTACATTAGCCATACGAAGAAACGTTGCATCCCTTGCATTATTCTACAGATATTTTCACAGCAATTGTTCCGAGGAACTTGCTTCAATTGTGCCGCCTCTCCACATCTTTCCCCGTAGAACTAGGGCAGCTGAGAGCGCCCATGAATTTACACTTTCTCCTCCACAATGCAGAACTTCTGCTTATCAGAATTCATTTATCCCCAGAGCTACTACTCTTTGGAATTCACTTCCCTCGAATTGCTTTCCACAAACTTACAATCAACAAATGTTTAAATCCAGTTGTTACAAACATTTTATGAATGGAGGATGCCTTTAGGCACATGGACCTTTTTGTTTTATCTGTGTTTTTCCTTCCTCCGTTCATTGTCTCTTAAAAAAAAAAAAAAAAAAAAAGGAACAGTCAGAGTAAGCTATGGGTATGGCAGAGATCGCTCAGGTCTCACTCTGATAGACCAGCCCATCACCAGTAAATTGTGTTGTTGGCGTAAGTGGTTGTGTGAAATGCAGTCTTCTATGATGTGTTTTATGGTATGGGGTGCTGTGTTACAACCCGGGCAGGTGTCGACGACGGAGTCATCCAGTCTCTTGGATGGTGTCCGCATCTCAGCCTGGCCAGGTGGACTCTGTCCTCGCGAGGAAGGGAGGATTCAGAAGGATGGATTTCGGGAGGTCGTGCTTGCAGCTGCGTGTTGTCTATGAGTGAGTGGATGGAACGGCGAGTGATATGAGTATGGATGTGCTTCCGGAAGTTGGTTTGGGGTGGGCAGGGAGGGAGAGAAGACAGTATTTGTGTGTGATAGCGTGTGCTGGGTGTTGTTTTGATATTTCTTGGTATCTGTGGGTGTGTTGCCATGTAGTGTAGTGGGTGGTGTTGATTCGTGGAGGCTGCTGCCAGAAATTGAGTGCCTCTCATGTCTAGATGATCTTTGACTTTTAGGACTTTGGTTTCTTGATGTATGTGATCTGTGGGTGTAGTAGCTGTGCATCCTGTGATGATTTTAAGGGCTTTATTTTGAATAGTCTGTAAGGTCTTATGATGTGTTTCAGCTAGGTTAGAAGCCCAGGCCGGGCTTGCGTATTCCATAACTGATCTTATGTATTGTTTGTAGACTGTGGTGGTGGTTTCTTTGGTGTGTCCAAATTTCGTGTGGGCAAGTGATCTGAGGGTGTTGAGTCTAGGTGTCAGTTTCTTTTTCGTGTTTGTGGTGTGCTGTTTGAATGTCATTTGGATGTCGTATGTTACTCCTAGGATTTTGGGTGTGTGTGTTAGGGGTGTGTTGTTTATGTTGAGTCCCGGGACGTAATCGTGCTCTCCTGTCCAGCTTGTGAGGAGGGTTGCAGTGGATTTAGTTGGGGCTAAATTGAGTCAGTTTGTAGTGCACCATTCATGTAATGTGTCGAGATAGTCTTGAAGGAGTCTTGTTGCTGTGTCTGGGTTTTGGTGCGTGATTGTGAGTGTTATGTCGTCTGCGTAGGAGGCTATGGTTATTTTGGGTGAATTTGGTGTATTTATATCATGCATGTACAGATTGAAGAGTGCGGGCGACAGGACGGATCCTTGCGGGACTCCGTTTGGGAAATTTCTAAGGCTAGATGACTGACCGGCAAAAGATACGTGTGCACATCTGCCTGCTAAGAAGTTGGCCAGCCATCTTTTTGTGTTGTTGTGCACGTTTGTGTTGTAGATTTTGTTTGTTAGGTTGTGGCGGGGGATGGCATCGAAGGCTTTACTAATGTCAAGTGTGGCAAGTACTGATCTGTGTGGTGGTCTAGCTGAGATGATACCGTCAAAAGTTCTTTGTGTAAGGTCTGTAAGAAGAGTGTTTGTGGAGTGCAATGGCCTGAAGCTGTGTTGTGTTGGAGAAAGGGGTAAGTCAGATGTCATCAGATGTAGTACAAGGCGCTCTATGACTTTGGAGGGGGTGCAAAGGAGTGTGATATGGCGGTGTGAGGAGGGTAGCGTGGGGTCTTTGTTAGGTTTGGGGAATGTGATGATGATACCATGCTTCCAGATGTCTGGTATTGTGTTGTGTGAGTAGCTGTAGTTTGATATGTTAGTGAGTGCTTGTATGCCTTGTGGTCCCAGGTGTCTGAGGTGAATGTTGCTTATGTTGTCTAGGCCACAGGCGGGTGAGGGCTCGAGATTGTTGATGATATGCTTTGTCTGGTTGTTGGTGAAGGGTGTATAGTCAGGGTCTGTGGGGAATTGTCTTTTGCGTCGGATGACACGTCGGTCGTCTTTGTGGGGTTTTAGGTGACTGACATGAGAGAAGTGATTGATGAGAGTGTTCGCTTGTTGTTTACGTGAAGGAGTAGTGTTGTTGTGATTGCAGCATGTGATTGTGTTGTGTTACTGTTGGAAAGTGTGATGCTGTTTAGTGTTCTGTAGAGTTTTTTGGAGTTTGTTTTGCAATAGTGTTTGTAGGAAGTTATTCCAATTTAGTGTTTGTTGTTCTTGTATTTTGTTGTTAATCTGGATGTTGAGTGCTTGAATTTGTTGATTGATGTCTTGTGTGTGGGGTGCTGGGGAGTGTTTCAGTGTGTCGCGTTGTATGATGAGGTTTTGAATTTCTGGTGAGAAGTTGGGGGTTGTGTTTTTTTATGTTACCTCTTGGAATGTGTTTCTTGTCGGCGTTTTGGATAGTAGTGTTGAATGTGTGTACAGCATTGTTGATTTTAGTGATGGGTGTACTGTTTAAGGTTTCAAAGTGTTGTTCTGTCTCATTTGTGAAAGCTTCCCAGTTAGCTCTTTTATAGTTAGTGTAAGTGTGTCTGTGGCTAGCTGGGGTGAGTTGTTTTGGTGGTGATAATGATCGGGAGGTGGTCTGAGCCTAAGGTTCTGACCACCCTCCAGGATGTTGTGGGGGCGAGTTCGGGGGAGCAAAAGGTGATATCAGGAGGTGATGGGGTGTACAGGGCTTGGTGGGGAGTATGGGTATGCTGATTAATGTTATTGAGATTATTGGGGTTTGTAATTGAGGAATAATGTTAAGAATCGGGTGTTCCTTATTTATATTACAGTAATTGCCTTGATGTAATGGTTAGTGTTTACAATCTGTATTTGGTAACCCAGGTTCGAATCCCAGTGGATCACATGCTTGCTTTCATTAATTTCTTTGGGAGGGGTTGGGTGTAATATAAAAATAGAATATATTTTTTTGCTTTGAAATTAAAATTGTGCTGTAAAGTGTTTTAGTGCAGTTGGAATTGGAAGAATATGCACTTTAGAGAGGTAAATTAAATATTTTGATCTTGATAGCGATTAGTGCACCGAATTTAGGTGAGAGTATCATCCTAGGGTTAGAGTCCTTGGAGAACCACACTTATTCATTAGTTTCATTTATTTCATTAATTAGGTATATTTGTTAGTTAATTGGTTGGTTGGTGACTAAATATGAATTTATTAGATACTGTACTTCTTAAATGGGATACTTATATTTTAATCCTGTATCGGTTTTCATATCCCAAACTATATGTATTTTGAAGTTAATTAACCCGGGAACTGCGGGGAGACTCTTAAGAGTTCCCCCGGCGGACTGCGGGGAGACTCTTATGAGTGAGTGAAAAAAAAATCTACTTTTGACATCTATTTTTTTTTATTTTTTTTTTGTTTTTTTTTGTTTTTTTTTGGCCCCTGGGCCATGCAAAATCTCAGTCCTCTACCTCCCCTCCTTCCCCACTTTCCTCCTCTCCTTCAGTTATCACCTATTTTCCATGTTATTCCCTTATTCTGAGGTATATTTTCGTGCTAACATTAGCGAGTTGCAAGCAGGGTGTTGTCATCACTGATGGCAAGCGAGTGCAAGAGAGAGAGCGAGAGAGTATCGATCGACTGTGTCTGAGTGGCCTTGGGGGAAATTGGCGGGAAAGTAGCTTGCCTCACCCATACATTATGCAACTCGCGGGCTATATCTCCGATTTTGACCATCCAAATGCTGTTTTCACTCGTTTTATTGTTGTTTCAGGTTAATACCTTTATAATCAACCCATAATAGGCGCATATGGATAAGTATTAATGCTATTAATGGCACAATGAATATTTTAGTGACGGAAACACCTCAAATACGTCAGCACAGGGGGACGTTTCCAATTACCCCCATGCGCACTTCAGAGGTTAAGAATAAATGCTAAATTAAAGACAATTTTATCTTAATTCTATATGTAATTGCACAATCAGATTAATATCACACTAATTTTCTGTTTTAGAAGCTTTGCGACCTCTTAGCAAAATATTAAAGTTGATCATTGTCCTTCAATCTAAAGTATCTGGCTTGTTAGTTAGCTTAGGGGTAGAAAGTTTGTATGTATTTACTATGGCATATACCTCCTTGCTGGGGGTGGCCGACTCAAGACAGAGCCCAAACAGAAACCACATTCAAGGGTTCTAATTCTCAGGGTCCGGGACCACTTTCATTGAGAAAGTTAGTTGTACTAAATAATTATTGCAAAGGTTTATACACGGCATTAAAGTGTTCAATATTTAGTAGGCTATATATTTGTTTTAATAATTTCAAATTTATTTATATTCAATTTGCTTAGTTGATATTTTTAAGAATTTAATATAATTCTTAATAAATATGCTTGCCATGCCAATGTTTCCAGCATTTATAAAGATTTGATCAACCCTGACCGAACCCCTTTTCCTCAACAGATGATGCAGAGTACACCAGCCTACCACAACCAAGACAAGCTAACCTACCAAGACGCCCCATCCAACCAGGACACACCAGCCAACCAGGACACACCAGGAACCCTTAACCCACCAGCCACATGTGCACACAAAGATAAGTAGATTTATACCACCTTTTTATATATTTCCTGGAGGTGTAGCTGTAGGACAGTGTGGTAAAACCATATTTCCGTATATCCAAAGTCTTTTGGGTCACTAAAATAAACTTGCCAGGAAAGTTATAAAGAGTTGTGAAACTCTGAACAGTGATTGTCCCTAGGGGGATGGGTCTCTAAAACATGACGGCACTCACCATCTGCGCATGCGTGAGAATCTAGGCCCCCTTGGCCCCGCCCCTCACCTCCGTGGCGTTTAAATATACCCTTCAAACCATTCCACCCAGATCGCTCCATAGCTCACTCGGTAGAACCCCCGCCCGCCACTGAGGAAACAAGCGATCGATCCCACTCGTATTTGGTATATTTGTTTTTATTTTATTTAGTTATATTTGTTATTTTGGTTATTTTTGTTATATTCTAGGGTTAGGTTAGGTTACGTTACGTTAGGTTAGGTTAAGTTAGGTTAATCTAATCTAATCTAATCCAATATAATAGTTGTACATTTGAGATGCGAGGCCTAGATTCTCACGCATGCGCAGATGGTGAGTGACGTCATGTTTTAGAGCTACATTCAACGCCTCCCGTCACAGACTGTACTATGCTCTCATAGATGTAAAGTTCTTCAAACTGGCACAGCTGTCTTAATAGCGTAATGCAGAAGTGCGCGAAATTTTGGTGTGAGTATCCTAGGTTAGAGTCCTGGAGTGACACATGTATTTGTTTTTCATTGAGTTTAGAAGTAAAGATGGTTGGTGAAAAATATGATTTGTTATGTAACCTTGAGGCACTAGAACTTAAAATAATTGTACTAGAATTATTCTGGAAGGGGGAATAGTTTCTTAATGTAAACAATTGAAGCTACTACACAAGAGTAAATAGTATACATTCTTAGTGCATTGTAAAATAGTGTTAAATATTTAATGCAGAAATAGTCTTAAACTTGAACAATATGTCTTTGCAGTAAATTGTCCATTGCAGTATATTAAGTTTGATTCAACATAAATTTCATTAGTATTTTTCTGGCCGTATACTTTTTCAAAGTCATACTTGATCAGTCATATTTTGTAGGCCTAAATCCTAAATTGTCTAAATTTATTTTGTATGCCGGTAATGCATAAGTGCGCGGAATTTTCGTGCGAGTATCCTATGTTAGTCCTTGGAGTGCCACATGTATTTGATGATTTCATTGAGTTAGAAGTAAAGTTGGTTGGTGAAAAAATGTGAATTAGTGTAATTAGATTAAAATATAGGACTTTAAAACTAACTCAAAAGTTACTGTTAAAATATTTAAAGATTTGAGTAACTAAAAAAAAAAATGGTGGAATTAAGAAAGTTCGCACGAAGGAAGTTTGGGTTGTGAAACATAGTAAATGCAAGATTCGAAACTGCATAATAATTCTTAGGCTTGTGTATATTTCTTTAACTGTCTTGATAGCGTAATGGATAGTGCGCGGAATTTCGATGAGAGTATCCTGGGTTCGAGTCCTCGGAGTGCCACATGTATTTGTTGATTTCATTGAGTTTAGATGTGAAGTTGGTTGGTGTAAAAAACATAAAATTTAGTAATTCTTGTGGTTAAATGTAAGGTATAGTTTAACTTTTAGGCACTTTGCATTGGAGTAAGGGAACACGAATGATACGTGCATAGAAATCACCAATATGTGGAAGCTTGTGGGTAGGAGTTTAGATCGGAGGGTTGTTCTTGGGTAGGATGATGCGAGGGGGACTAGGGTATAGATTTGAACTGGATAATTAGAATTATTAAATTTTGTTTTTGTTTCGAACAGTCTTCATAGCGTAATTCATAAATGCGCGGAGTTTTGATGTATCCTAGGTTCGAGTCCTTGGAGTGGCGCGTGTATTTGTTTTCATAGAGTTTAAAAGTAAAGTTGGTTGGTGAAACAATATGCCAGACTCTGTCAATTTAACCCCAGCTCCTAACTTATCTTGTACTAACATAGCCAACTTAACCAAGCTCTTAACTTATCTCGTACTAACATAAAGCTCCTAACTTATCTCTTCCTAACATACCCAACTTAACCAAAACTAACCAAACTTTATAATCAAAACTAATCTAACTTCTCTAAACTGTATAGTCAAAAGCAAATATATATATACCCGGTACATGATATTGCTCATAACTTTTAATTTTATTAATATATTCCCTTACCAGTCACAAGGTTTAAAGTTTTCTTTGTTAGCGTAATGCATAAATGTGCAGAATTTCGGTGTGGGAATCCTAGGTTAGAGTCCTTGGAGTGCCACATGTATTAGTTTAATTTATTGAGTTTAGAAGAAAGTTGGTTGGTGAAAAAGTATGAAATGACAGAATTGTAAAGTTAGTCTCGCTCTAGATTTTGCACAAGTTATGTTTACCAGTGATCGGTTGCTTTTGGCTGTACTAACTCTAATGTAGTATTCTTTAACAAAAAACTGGAGAAGGGGCTGAGTTGACCGGATAACTTGCTCATTTAGTAATGTACACCCTGTGGTAGATTGTGTTCTTTTATTTCATGAATTTTATTTTAGGAAGAGTTGTTAAAACATAGCGATTTTGATTAGTTATTTTGCCTTTATATTGTCTGCCAGACTTTTGGTTTGTTTAGTTTGCAAGTTTTAAATTTTAATAGATGACCTGATGCTTAGTGTGCGGAATTTTGGTAAAGAGTATCCTAGGTTCAAGTCCTAGGAGTACCACATGTATTCATTACTTTTATTGATTTCATTAGTTGGGTTACTTTTATAGATTTCATTAGTTAGGTTTATTTGTAAATTAATTGGTGGGTTGGTGAAAACAAATCTGAATTAAATCGATAGACCATAATTATTCTTTAACCATTTCACTGTGGGGGGTACTTCTTAACCCCTTCATCACAAAGATGTAATTTCCTACTTATTTAAATCTGGATTTTATTTAAAATTTTAATTATTTAAGCGTAATTTCCACAGCGATTTTGAAGAGTTCATTTGCGTTTAATTTTATTTAAGTGTTATTTCCACTTAGCGATTTTGATTAGTTCCCTTGTGTTTATCTAGTCCCAGTTTTGGTTTGTTTTTCAAGTTTTAAATTATAATCCGGTTAATTTCCGATAAATTTAAACTATTATTTCCACTTAGATTTTGTGTAGTTGTCGTTTCGATAGGGTTTAATTTTAATGAGTTATATTAATTTGAACAGTAACTTTGGAGTTAATTTTAAAGTTTTATATTTTAATTTCCTACTTATTTGGGCTACTATTAGATGCTTATAATGTACAGTATTAGAGACAGAGCTTGAATAGGAACAACAATATATATTTGGGCTACTATTAGATGCTTATAATCTTTATATTATAATCTACAGTATTAAAGACAGAGCTTGAATAGGAACAACGATATATATTTCATGGTTCTTACTATTTGTTTGCTAGCCGGCGGTAACTTAGCGTGGTATTGTGACTATTCAGCCATTAGGAGAAATTTGTGGAGAAGTAAGCTTTAGAGTTAAATCTTTAAATTAGTTGTGATAACCCAGGTTCGAATCCTGGTGGATCACATAAATGCTTTAATTAATTTCATAGGTGTCTGGTGTTGGGGTGAAGTTAATAAAATATAGAATATTAGTTTCTAAAGTAGAGATCAGGTGCTAAGGAGTTTAGTTTTGTGAATTAATAATAAAAACTAAATTCTTATCAAATAAATCGAATTCTTTAATTGCCCATATATTTAATAATCACTTTAAAGTTTTGCAATTCTATGTTCAACAGGTTTGGCCCGGTGTGCAAGAAGAACGTAAACCCGAACAAATAACCTTGAAAACCTGGACCCTACGCTGGCTGGATTGAAAATTAAGGATTCCACACCACCATTCAGCACTACGCCAACTTAAGGGGAGACTGACAATTTTTATGGTCTATTAATTCATTTATTCCTTTATCTTTTAGTTTTCTCGCTAGACCTCGATCAAGCTTAGAAAATCACCCCCTAGACTCCCCTTAAAGATAAATTTGTACATTTTTCGGTAGAGAAATATCCCGGCCGAAGGCCGATTCTTCCTAAAATTACAGGCTGGCTATTGCTCGCCAGGAAAAAATACACTTAAATGGCACAAAGGGTCCTAATATTGCCAGAAATGGGGTGAAAAGTCATAAAATCTCCAAACTAATGGAATTAGTCTTAAAATCTCAAATAGTGGGGCTAAACATTAGGGAGAAGGGGGTCCAGAAAATCAGTGTCCCCCCTTAAGGAATCCACACCTCCACTCGGCACTACGTCAACTTAAGGCTACCACACTTCCACCACTCAGCACTACAGCAACTGACAAGAACCTGGTCAACATCTACTTCTATTTATTTTACTCAGGCCCATTCCCCGTTTTTTATATATTTAGTTTCTACTAAAGTAAAACTCCATCTTGTTCTACCCTTCACTTGCTCAAAATAGTTTAAAAGTATAGTGTTCATATATAGCCTACTCGTACATAATTAGAATGTAAGACTTGCAAAATAAACAAACCAAAACTTGGACTAGCACAGTAAAAAGACAAAACTACTTATCAAATTCGCTGTGGAAACCACGCTTCAGCAAAATAATAATTCTTTATAAATAAAAACTCAATCAGTTTAAAGACGGTTCTACACTAAGTGCGGTTCTGGTCTTGCGCCCTAATGGTAGTGCTCCAGGCAGCGCTGTTCAGAGCTGCCTCGCATTTAATTTTGTAAGTCCTGGTGGTGGTGTTGTTGATGTTCCCCAAGCTGCCTGGCCGAACAGCCCCAAGGCCCCGAGCAATTCCAAGGCCATAACTGAGCGCCCCCACAGAACCCTCCCTGCCGACCACAATAAAGCCTGGGTGACCGAAGCCACTCCATGGCGGGGAGCTGAGGAGGGTGCGGAAACGCCCGGGAAACCAAAGCCCCACCCAGGGCCCTGTGCCCCTCAGCAATTATGAAGAGAAAGTTGAAGGGCAAGGAAAAATGTGACACTTTGGCTTCCAATCTTGGTAGATTGGGAGGTCAATCCACGGAAAAGACGCAGTCACTTGAGATCTAGAAAATAAATAAGTTAAAGGAACAGTCAGAGTAAGCTATGGGTATGGCAGAGATCCCGCTCAGTTCTCACTCTGATAGACCAGCCCATCACCACATGACTAGAACCCAATCCTCTCAGCATCAGCTAGGAAAGGCCCTAGAAAGCCGCCTTTGGTGGGGGGATAGCTCCCCTATTTCAACCCCTTTCGGGGTCGGGCACCCCGTGGTGGTGTAATGGTGAAGGCGTCTACAAATGTGTGTGTGATAACCCAGGTTCGAATCCTGGTGGATCACATAATTGCTTTCATTAATTTTATTGGAGGTGTTTGGTGGTGTGGTGAAATTTATAAAATCTAGATTATTTATTAACTATCAGACTATATGATTTGATCCCTTGGTGTAGCTCCCATGTTCACGAACTTTGATATTTTCACCTAATCTACTTGTCTTTATATTTGTCCAATGTATGTCAACTAATGAAGTTAAAAAGGGTTTTAAGTTCTGGTCACTTAATTTTGTTATGATTAATATAACCGTTTCAAAACAATTATATATCTTTGTAGGATTATTAGTGGTCAATAAATTCTAAATTTGATTGTATTGTACTATAATCAACCTTGTGTACCATGCATAAAATAAACTTTTAAGGAATTAAAGTTTTTAATGTATATATGAATATGCTTTGGCAGTGATCAAGTTGTGAAATGTCAGTATTATTAAGTTCATAAGATTATAAGTTGCTTTTATGTTTTACCAATTTTGGTTTGTTTATTTTGCAAGTTTTATATCACGACTTAATTCTGGTTGGTTTATAACATAAGTTTATCTGCTAAGACTAGTCATTGGAAGGAATTTTGGTTAAAAAGTTTTGAGTAATGTAAATCGGGTTTAGCCCAGTTAAAAAGAGTAAGAATGTAATATAGTAATGGAGGATCATAAATATTATATAATCCCAAAGCAATAGTTAAATCTGTACCCAAAATATAATTAGTAGGTTGAAAAATAAATGCGGTATTGCAGAAAGGGCCATTATACTATTGTTTAAAGTAGTTTGTACAAAATTAATAATTTAGACTATTTTCTAATGCCTTCAGTCGAGAATTTTTAAACACTTGCAAGCTTTTATTTATAACTTATTATTTTACTTAAAGCTTTGTTTCCATAGCAATTTTTATTAGTTATTGTCTTTACTCTTCATATAAGTTTTGGTTAGTTTATTTTGCAAGTTTTAAATTATGTAAAAGTATAGGTCTAAAGTCTATTCGCCATTTAATAAGTCGGAGGTTGCCGTTAAATATTAAAGTTGAATTATCTTTATGCCTTCAATAAGTCTTAAAATTTGTTCATATACCTGTATAGCTTTAAATCAAAATACTTCTGTCAAATTAAAGTATTTTTTTTTTTTTTTTTTTTGATGTAATTCCTGGTAGTCTATTATTCCTAGAGTTTTATGGGTTCCAATAATGGTTCTTCAAATTAAACTAAGCATAGTCCTATTTTGTTCTAAACTCGCTTTCTTGAAGACTTTTATTATTTTGTTAAAGCGTTTCCACAGCGATTTTGATAAGTTTTGTCTTTTTACTGTTCGTTTAAGTTTGGTTTGTTTATTTTGAAAGTTTTCCATAATTCATTTTACACCAGTAATGGCCTCTGGTTAAGTGTTGTGCATAATTATTCATTTCTGTTACTTTTAGAATTTTCAATAGCGCAAAACCTGTTCTTTTATTTATAAATGATTTTGCTTGAACATTTTTTCCACTAGCTATTTTGATTAGTTGTTTTGTCTTTTTATAGTTATCCCAAGTTTTGGTTTGTATATTTCGCAAGTTTTAAATTATAAAGTAGTAATAATTGGACGAAATTCTCAATTTAGTAGATTCTTTTTGGCATTAATTTTAATGGTTGCATTATTGAATGTAGTCTTTAGATACAAAGGTATAGGTATTAAACTAATCCCAATCGGCTGTTATAAACCTGCAGAAATGAGACTATTGTTTAAAGTAGTTTGTACAAATATATAATTATTTTGTATATGCCTTCATTATATATTCCTGATTATTTTAAGCATTATTTAATCATAATTATAGTGGGGATTGGGCCTGAGTATGTACTGTATATAGATAGATTTCCACATAGCGATTTTGATTAGTTTGCGTTTACCTTGCAAGTTTTAGTTTGTTTATTTAGCAAGTTTTACATCCTAATGAAATTAAATTCTTTCTAATTACTCCAGAAGTTGATAGAGTTTGTGAATAAATATGAATATAAGCAGATAGTCGCGTTAGTTTTTTAGCCAAATAAAATCAAATCCGATTCTAATTACTGGCAGGTCTCATACTTATTTCATGGGAATTTTAAAACTTTTTATTTTATTATAAGCATATTTGATTGGAAGGTAACTTTAAATTAAATATTTAGGTATTGGCAGTTTTGGTTTTATCTTGTATCGTCCCAGTTTTGGTTTGTTTATTTTAAAAGTTTCATTCTAATTTGTTCCTGCCGTTCAGCGTTGTCTCACCTTTTCCTTGTTGACTGTAGCTCTTTCACATTTCTGTCCATTGAAATAGTTCCTTCGCTGCCCTAGTCTTGCCGATATTCTTTTGAAATTTATTTGGTGGTGTAATGAATTAGATGCTTATGTTCTGGGTGTGGTGTCCTGAATTCGAATCCCGGGAAGACCATATGCTTTTGTTATAAGTGATTTTGATTAGTTATTTTGCCATTATATTGTCTGTCCCAGTTTTGGTTAAAGTTTGCAAGTTTTAAATTTGAATTAATTAGCACATTAAAGTACATTGGGGTTTGTAATTGATGATTAATGTTAAGAACGGGGTGTTAATCATTTCCTTAGACCACATTATGTCCTTCCTTAATCAAATTCACTTCCTTTCTGATATTTGGTTAGCTTTATTTTGAGTTTATTTAATACATTTTATTTTTAGTAAGCGTTGTTTCCACATAGCGATTTTGATTAGTTATTTTGCCTTTTATATCGGCTTGGTCCCAGTTTTGGCTCGTTTAGTTTGCAAGTTTTACATTTTAATTGATTTCTAGGTTTCCATTCTGTTGCACTAGTCAATCTGCTATAACTTGGTGGTGTAATGGTTTAGATGCTTATGTTCTGGGTGTGGTGTCCAGAGTTCGAATCCCGGGAGGACCGTATGTTTTTATTAGTTTATTAGTCTGGTTTCCCTTCTCTTTATCGCCGTCGGGCTCTCCTGTCTCTTCGTTCTTATGCTCGCCTTCAACAATTCCCATCTTCACATCTTTCCCTTCCCCCTTCGGTCATTGCTACTTTTTCGTCTCACCCCCGTCTTGGTTCTCAGTTTTCTGTCCGCATGCTCTCGCTACTCGCATCGTGCCCTTTCCCTGTTTCTAACGTCCTCCCTTTCCGCTTTTGCTCTTTTCCCCCCTGGCTTTTCCCTCGTCCTTCGGTTTGCCCTTCCATCCTCCCTTGTTCCAAGTCCTCTACTTCTCCCCTCTTTCTTCGGTCTCGTTTCTTCGATCACCTCTCTCTTCACGCTACAACCACTCCTGTGTTTACTGATGGCTCCAAGACGTCGGTAGGCGTGGGGTTTGCCGTCCTTTTTCCCACTTGCTCGTATCAATATTCTTTACCTCCCGTTGCCAGTATTTTAACTGCTGAACTTTATGCTATTTTTATTGCCCTCCGTTTTATGTGTTCCTTCCCCTCCTCGTCCTTTACTTTGTTCTCTGATTCTCTCAGTGCTCTCCTTATCTTACAGTCCTCCCCTGCTCTACACCCTTTAGTTCTTTCCATTCAGGAATGGCTTTTCCGCCTTTCAGTCCGCAAAAAGCTTGTACATTTTTGCTGGGTTCCCAGTCACGTTGGCGTTTACGGTAATGAGCGGGTTGATTGCCTTGCTCGTTCTGCTGCCGTGCGGGGTACCCGCTCCTCACTTGCTGTCCCGGCCTCTGATTTCTTCCCTGCCTTGTCCAGGTTTCTTTGGTCGAGGTGGCAGACTCAGTGGTCCACTATCTCCGTTAATAAACTTCGTTATGTCAAACCGTCCGTTTCTGGGTGGTCTGATCCTTCCCACCGTAATCGCCGATGGGAGACGGCTTTGGCCCGTCTCCGCATTGGCCACACCAGACTTACCCATTCGTTTTTAATGTCCCGTTCTCCTCCGACTCTTTGCTCGCGCTGTACCGTTCAGCTTTCTGTCTCCCATCTTTTCCTCGATTGCCCCTTATTTTCCGTTGCCCGCACGCGTTTCTTCCCTTTTCTGGCTTTCCTCCGCCGGCCGCCATGTCTTGCTGATTTTCTTTCTGAATCTCCCTAGTTTTCTATCTCCCGTATTGTGTCCTTCCTTCATCATGTTCGAGTTCTCGATGATATTTAGTTAACTTCCTTCCCGTCTTTAAATATTTCGTGCCATATGGCCTTTGTCGCCTGGTGCGTTGACTTCATTAATGTAATGTATTAGTTTATTAAAGTACATTGGGGTTTGTAATTGATTATTAATGTTAAGAAAGGGGCGTTTCTTATTATAGTTATTAGTTTTGTCAGTTTACTGTGTTCGTCCAAGTTTTGGTTTGTTTATTTTAAGTTAAATTATAATAGTACTTAGAATATCTTGCTTTTTGTTCTCATCTTCTGATCTCAAAGTTCTGCCTAACCTTATCTCCATTCCTTTTTGGGTACTCCCAAGTTTAAGTTTTACACTTTGTTATACTCAAAGTTTCCGATCCATTAATTAGTATATGGAAGACACATTGGTTGTATACTTTAATTTTTAATGACTGGTAGCTTGTCTAGGTGTTTGTATTTTGTTTGTGTTCATTGTTTTGTCATGTTATTCCTATTCTGGCTCTGTCTAGAGTCTGCCACCCCCCCAAAAAAAAATAGAAAAAAAAATAGGAAAAGTGGGGATTGGACATGAATATGTAGAATACAATAGCTTGCCCATCCTTCGCTCGATTTTTCTAGTGATGTATTCTTAAACTGTTTTTCACTATCTGTTGTGGTTGAATAAGATAATTGGTGTTAGTTTTATTTACCTTTTCAATCCTATGTTAAGGCTCTATTTTCATCCATAATTTGTTGTATCCCCCCCTCCCTCCCCTTTATATGAATTTTCCTTTTGACATCGCACAATAAGTTAGGTTCACATTTTAAAGTTTTCTTTTACTTCAATCATTCTTGTCCTAGTCATACAAATATTTCTATAATTATTAAAGGTTAATTCCTCAATACATACATACATAAAAGTTAAAAGACCATTGTGA
Source organism: Paralithodes platypus (assembly GCA_032716605.1). Taxonomy (NCBI): domain Eukaryota; kingdom Metazoa; phylum Arthropoda; class Malacostraca; order Decapoda; family Lithodidae; genus Paralithodes; species Paralithodes platypus. The sequence goes on from CM064487.1 coordinate 139,492,434, forward strand.
CCACAGGAAATGTTAGTCTCAAGTCGTAAATTGCTGCTTTCCAGGCGGCCCTGTGAAGGGCTGCGTCTTATTGAGATCAAACTGGAGTACCCGAGCATTCTAGGTCCACCCCTACCCGACATTTCTTGGTCAACTGCTTCTCTATTTTGAATTCTACTTGTCATTCATATTCATATTTGCACTTTTTCTTTTACCTTTTGTGTAGCTTCGATTTCACTCCTTATTTCCAGTTATACTGGATATTTTGGTCTTTCATATTTTCTCAAAAAACATTTTTTGTTTTCCTCCCTGGGAAAATCCTGCTAAAGGATGGCCATGACATAAATGTCGCCAGGCTACTTTGTCAAGACCTGCTTCCTTTGCCCGTACCACAATGCCCCTTCCACTACGTGGAAGTTTTTCCTCAATGCATTTTTCCACTTTCTTTTCCCATACCAAAGGTGGTCTAACACTACTAGCTGCTCCACCCACACGTATCTTTCTTGGCATTCTGTCTTCATTCATTCTCTGAACATTTTACCATACTGTATTTCCATAGTAGGCCTACAGCTCCCTAGTACAGTACTTGAAACTTTCAATCTCTTCCAATCCCTACTGTAATTTCTCATTATTTTGCAACTTTTCTAATGTTTAATTCTATATTTTGCGTAAATATCTATGGGTTCGTGCATTCTTCTCTCAAACACCATTACCTTGCATTGACCTCTATCTTTTTGCATACTGTAAGTCTGACCACTCTCTGAAGTTCTTCCACATTTTCCGGCAACAGGACTGCATCGTCAGCATATAAACATTTTAAGATCTTTCACTCTCTTCACTCTGATTCCAGCCTAGTGCCTATACCCATTAATCGCGCCCTACATTCTCAAATCACTCCATGTGCATATTGAACCATGGTGACATGACTCATCCCTGCCTTACTTCTACATTGACCTTAAAACTCTCGCTTAACTTATCTCCTACCTTTACATTTGCCATTGCATTCCTATAGAATTTTGTTATTGCCATTAGCAACTTTTGTCCCACACCATATGCTGTTGACACATCCCACAGACCCTCCCAATCTACTTTGACATAGGCCTTTTCTAAATCATTGAATGCGCATTGAGGCTATCTGGTCAATGCAGCCCCTGCCCTTTCATGCCTATTTTGTCATGTTATCTTAAGTCTGTTGCGTATACCTTTTCAGGTATGCTAAGCAAGCTAATTCCCCTATAACTTTCACTCTTTACTTCCCTTCCCTTTGTACAGGGGTACTATCACTACTTTCCTTTTTCCCATGCTAATTTACATAACTTCTGCATCATGTCAACATCTTATTCTCTCCCATATCTCCGCATTTTACCTTTGCCTATTTTAATATTTGTCTGTTTATCGGTCTTTCATCTACTGTTTATTTCTACCGGTCTCCATTCCCATGGAGATCTTTGCCTTTCCCCTACTCTCTATTTATCGAAATTCCATCCCCGACTTCCCCAAAAATGTGGTTCTCCAAGGACTTAAACCTAGGATACTCGCATCGAAATTCTGCACACTAAGATTTGTAAAACTTTCACCAAACTAGATGACATTGACTCTTGGTACAAGTAAAGAGTTACAATAATTGACCTTAACAATATTTAATTTATGCGACTTAAATTTTATATGAATTTTTACCCAGCATTTTTAAGTTTCTCGTATGACCTGCTTATTGATTTTATAACTTGCAGAATATACCAAAACCGGTACGTCACGGTATAGACAAAACTTATACAAATGTTTAAATTAATTTAAATTTATTCATTAACCTATAAATAATTAATGAAAACTAATATGAATTTATAATAAATGTTTTGATGGCCTTATTAATAATCAAAACTTTAAATTGAGGAAAATAACTTTTTTTGTATTGATCTTTGTCGAAGGGTATACATTGAACGTCACGGTCAATAAATTTACAATGACCGCATGTTTTGGGCACATGTACTCCACCTGGTGGGTATGTAGGTAAAATTCCTATATATTGTAAAACTTAAAAAAAAATACAATATAAAGTAATGTAATATTTGTTAATGCTAGAAATATATTCCATGGGAAAAAATAACAAAATTAAAAATTTATCACTAATTAATAAATATATGGACCTGGAAAAAGTGTTTTAGTAACCCTATTCATGCATATGTATCTCCCCCGCCCCTCCCCTGAGGTACGGGTAAATATATGGAGGAGGAGATCCCCCCCCCCCCACCCTCTGGTAAATACATGAAAGTGGAGAGGGTCAAACCCCCCCCCCCCCCCGGTTATGGGGTAAATATATGAAAGTGAAGAACCCCCCCCCTACTATCTTGGGGTATGGGGTAAATACATGAAAGTGGAGGAGAGGTCTCTATCCCCCCCCTAGGGTATGGGGTAAATATATGAAAGTGGAGATACCCCCCCCCCCTCTAATGTATGAGGGTGGGAGTGTAAACAAATAATCCCCCCCCCCCCTAATGTATGAGGGTGGGAGTGTAAAAAAAGAAAACAAAAAATCCCCCCCAATGTATGAACGTGTATGAGGGCGGGAGTGAAAAAAAGAATTAAATTCGGAAAAAAAAAAAAAAAATCATACATTCGAATTTATGAAAACGCTTTTTCATAAATTCGAATTTATGAATCTTTTTTTTTCATAAATTTGAATGTATGATTTTTTTTTAACATTTTTTTTAACAAAATAACAAAAAAAAAATGTTATTTTGTTAAAATTTTTGTTAAATTTTTTTCATACATTCAAATTTATGAAAAAAAAAGATTCATAAATTCGAATGTATGAAAAAAAATTAAAAAAAATCATACATTCGAATTTATGATTTTTTTGTTCTCATAAATTTGAATGTATGAAATTTTTTATTTTATTTTTAACAAAATATTTTTTTTTTGTTATTTTGTTAAACAAATTGTTAAAAATAATTCATACATTCAAATTTATGAAAAAAAAAGATTCATAAATTCGAATTTATGAAAAAGCATTTTCATAAATTCGATTTTTTTTTTTTTTTTTTTTTCGAATTTGATTTTTTTTTCACTCCCACCCTCATACACGTTCATACATTAGGGGGGGGGATGATTTTTTTTTTTTTTTTTTTTACACTCTCCCTTATAGAGGGGGGGGGGGGGGGGGTTTCTTTTAACACTCCGGCCCTCATACTTTATGGGGTGTGGGGATTTTTTTTTTTTTTTTTTTTTTTTATTTTTAATTTTTTTTTTAACAGTTCCGCTCTTATATTAGAGGGGGGGGGGATCTCCACTCTCATATATTTACCCCATACCCATACCTTTGGGGGGGGGGGGGGGGGAAGAGACCTCTCCTCCACTTTCATATATTTACCCCATACCCCAAGAGAGTAGGTGGGGAGGGGGGGGGTGTTCACTTTCATAAATTTACCCCATAACCTGGGGTGGGTGGGGGTTAGGCCCTCTCCACTTTCATGTATTTACCAGAGGGGGGGGGGGGGGGGGATCTCCACCTCCATATATTTACCCCCGTACCTCAGGGGGGGGGGAATACATATGCATGAATAGGGTTACTAAAAAACACTTTCCAGGTCACTATATTTATTAATTAGCGATAAATTTTTAATATTTTGTTATTTTTTCCCATGGAATATATTTCTAGCATTAACAAATATTACGTTACTTTATATTGTATTTTTGTTTTAAAGTTTTACAATATATAGGTACTTTTTACCTACATACCCACCAGGTGGAGTACATGTGCCCAAAACATGCGGTCATTGTACATTTATTGTACATTTATTGTAAATTTATTTACCGTGTGAAGTTCAATGTATACCCTTCGACAAAGATCAATACAAAAAGTTATTTTCCTCAATTTAAAGTTTTGATTATTAATAAGGTCATCAAAACATTTATCATAAATTCATATTAGTTTTCATTTATTTATAGGTTAATGAATAAATTTAAATTAATTTAAACATTTGTATAAGTTTTGTCTATACTGCGACGTACCTGTTTTGGCATATTTTTCAAGTTATAAAATCAATAAGCAGGTCATACGAGAAACTTAAAAATGCTGGGTAAAAATTCATATAAAATTTAAGTCGCATAAATTAAATATTGTTAAGGTCAATTATTGTAACTTTTTACTTGTACCAAGAGTAAAAGTCATCTAGTTTGGTGAAAGTTTTACAAATCTTAGTGTGCAGAATTTCGATGCGAGTATCCTAGGTTTAAGTCCTTGGAGAACCACATTTTTTGGGAAGTCGGGGATGGAATTTCGATAAATAAAGAGTAGGGGAAAGGCAAAGATCTCCATGGGAATGGAGACTGGTAGAAATAAACAGTAGATGAAAGACCGATAAACAGACAAATATTAAAATAGGCAAAGGTAAAATGCAGAAATATGGGAGAGAATAAGCTGTTGCCATGATGCAGAAGTTATGTAAATTAGCATGGGAAAAAGGAAAGCAGTGATAGTACCCCTGTACAAAGGGGAAGGGTAGTAAAGAGTGAAAGTTATAGGGGAATTAGCTTGCTTAGCATACCTGAAAAGGTATACGCAACAGACTTAAGATAACATGACAAAATAGGCATGAAAGGGCAGGGGCTGCATTGACCAGATAGCCTCAATGCGCATTCAATGATTTAGAAAAGGCCTATGACAAAGTAGATTGGGAGGGTCTGTGGGATGTGTCAACAGCATACAGTGTGGGACAAAAGTTGCTAATGGCAATAAAAAAGTTCAATAGGAATGCAATGGCAAATGTGAAAGTAGGAGATAAGTTAAGCGAGAGTTTTGAGGTCAATGTAGAAGTAAGGCAGGGATGAGTCATGTCACCATGGTTCAATATGCACATGGAGTGATTTGAGAATGTAGGGCGCGATTAATGGGTATAGGCGCTAGGCTGGAATCAGAGTGAAGAGAGTGAAAGATCTTAAAATGTTTATATGCTGACAATGCAGTCTTGTTGCCGGAAAATGTGGAAGAACTTCAGAGAGTGGTCAGACTTAGACAGTATGCAAAAAGATAGGTCATTGCAAGGTAATGGTGTTTGAGAGAAGAATGCACGAACCCATAGAGATTTATGCAAAATATAGAATTAAACATTAGAAAAACTGCAAAATAATGAGAAATTACAGTAGGTATTGGAAGAGATTGAAAGTTTCAAGTACTGTACTAGGGAGCTGTAGGCCTACTATGGAAATACAGTATGGTAAAATGTTCAGAGAATGAATGAAGACAGAATGCCAAGACAGGAGAGTGGGTGGAGCAGCTAGTAGTGTTAGACCACCTTTGGTATGGGAAAAGAAAGTGGAAAAATACATTGAGGAAAAACTTCCACGTAGTGGAAGGGGCATTGTGGTACAGGCAAAGGAAGCATGTCTTGACAAAGTAGCCTGGAGACATTTATGTCATGGCCATCCTTTAGCAGGATTTTTCCAGGGAGGAAAACAAAAAATGTTTATGAGAAAGTATGAAAAACAAAATATCCAGTATAACTGGAAAGGAGTGAAATCGAAGCTACACAAAAGGTAAAAGAAAAAGTGCAAATATGAATATGAAAGACTAGAATTAAAAATAAAATAGCAGTTGAACAAGATATGTCAGGTAGGGGTGGACCTAGAATGACGTGTGCTTGGGTACTCCAGTTCGATCTCTATAAGAGGCAGCCTTCGACAGGGCCACCTGGAAAGCCGCAATTTACGACTTGAGACTAACCACATTTTCTGTGGTCAAAACGGTCTTTAAACCTTTATGTATGTATGTATGGAGGAATTAACCTTTGAAAATTAGAAATATTTGTATGACTAGGACAAGAATGGTCGAAGTAAAAAACTTAAAAATGTGAACCTAACTTATTGTGCGATGTCAACAGGAAAATTCATATAAAAGGGGGGGGGGGGAGGATACAACAAATTATGGATGAAAATAGAGCCTTAACAGAGGATTGAAAATGTAAATAAAACCAACACCAATCATCTTATTCAACCATAACAAATAGTGGAAAAAAGTTAAATAATACATCACTAGAATACTTGAGCAAAGGATAGGCATGGAGTGCAATTTTTTTTGTTTTATTTATTTTGCAAGCTTTACAATTTTAAACTGCTCCAGTATGAAACACAAGCTATTCTATTCTATATACTTTGGTACAATCCCCACTTTCCTATTTTTCTTTTTCTCTTTTTTTTGGGGGGGTGGCAGACTCTAGACAGAGCCAGAATAGGCATAACACGACAAAACAATGAACACAAACAAAATACAAACACCTAGGCAAGCTACCAGTCACTAAAAATGAAAGTATACAACCAATGAGTCTTCATATTAATGGATCTGAAACTGAGTATAACAAAGTGTAAAACTTAAACTTGGGAGTACCCAAAAAGGAATGGAGAGGATAAGGTTAGGCAGAACTTTGAGATCAGAAGATAACAAAAAGCAAGACATTCTAAGTACTATTATAATTTAATACTTAAAATAAACAAACCAAAACTTGGACAAACATGGTAAAAAGACAAAACTAATAACTATAATAAGAAACACCTCTTTCTTAACATTAATAATAAATTACAAACCCCAATGTACTTTAATAAACTAATACAAACATATGGTCCTCCCAGGATTCAAACTCAGGACACCACACCCAGAACATAAGCACCTAAATCATTACACCACCAACAGTTATAGCAGATTGACAACTAAACAGAATGGAAACTTAGAAATAAATTAAAATTTAAAACTTGCAAACTAAATAAACCAAAAGTGGGACAAAGACGACATAAAGGCAAAATAAGTAATCAAAATCGCTATGTTAAAAAAAACGCTTGCCATAATAAAATTTATGAAATAAAACAAAATAAAGCTAACCAAATATTGGCAAAGAAGTGAATTTGATTAAGGAAGGACAATGTGGTCTAAGGAAATAATTAACACCCCGTTCTTAACATTCATCATCAATTACAAACTCCAATGTACTTTAATGTGCTTAATTAAAATTTAAAACTTGCAAACTTAAACCAAAACTGGGACAGACAATATAAAGGCAAAATAACTAGTCAAAATCAGTTATAACAAAAGCATATGGTCCTCCTGGGACTCTAACTCAGGACACCACACCCAGAAGATAAGCATCTAATCCATTACACCACCAAAACAGATTCCAAAAGAATATCGGCAAGACTAGGGCAGCGAAGGAACTATTTCAATGGACAGAAATGCGAAAGCGCTACAGTCCACAAGGAAAAGGTGAGACAACGCTGAACAGCAGGAACAAATTAGAATGTAAAACTTTTAAAATAAACAAACCAAACTGTGACGATACAAGATAAAAGCAAAAGAACTAATCAAAATCACTATAATGTAAAAAATTCAAAATAACCAAACCAAATTATTATTAAAATAGGGAGTCGCACCATAAACAAACCAAAACTGGGACGATTCAAGATAAAAACAAAAGAACTAATCAAAATCTTTATAATTTAAAACTTTCAAAATAAACAAACCAAAACTGGGACGATAAAAGATAAAAGCAAAACTGCCAATACCTAAATATTTAATTTAAAGTTACCTTCCAATCAAATAAGCTTATAATAAAATATCAAAGTTTTATAATTCCCATGAAATAAGTGAGACCTGCCAGTAATTAGAATCAGATTTAATTTTATTTTATTTGGCTAAAAAACTAATGCAGACTATCTGTTTATATTCATATTTATTCACAAACTATCAACTTCTGGAGTAATTAGAATCAATTTGATTTCATTAGGATGTAAAACTTGCTAAATAAACAAACCAAAACTTGCAAGATAAATAAACACAAACTAATCAAAATCGCTATGTGGAAATCTATCTATATACAGTACATACTCAGGCCCAATCCCACTATAATTATAATCTAAATAATGCTTAAAATAATCAGGAATATATAATGAAGGCATATACAAAATAATTATATATTTGTACAAAGAACTTTAAACAATATAGTCTCATTTCTGCAGGTTTATAACATAAGCCGATTGGGATCAGTTTAATACCTATACCTTTGTATCTAAAGACGACATTCAATAATGCAACTATTAAAATTAATGCCAAAAAGAATGACTAAATTGAGAAGTTCGTCCAATTATTACTACTTTATAATTTAAAACTTGCAAAATAAACCAACCAAAACTTGGGATAACGGTAAAAAGACAAAACTTATCAAAATAACTAGTGGAAAAAATGCTCAAGCAAAATAATTTATAAATAAAAGAACATGTTTTGCGCTATTGAAAATTCTAAAAGTAATAGAAATGAATGTACTACTATAATTATGCACAACACTTTACCAGAGGCCATTACTGGTGTAAAATGAATTATGGAAAACTTTCAAAATAAACAAACCAAAACTTAGATGAACAGTAAAAAGACTAAAGAACTTATCAAAATCGCTGTGGAAACTCTTAAACAAAATAATAAGTCTTCAAGAAAGCGAGTTTATAACAAAATAGGACTGCAAAGTTTAATTTGAAGAACCATTATTGGAACCCAAAAAAATCTAGGAATAATACTCTACCAGGAATTACATCTAAAATAAAAAATAAATAAATTACTTTAATTTGACAGAAGCATTTTGATTTAAAGCTATACAGGTATATGAACAAATTTTAGACTTATTGAAGGTATAAAGATAATTAAATTTTAATATTTAACGGCAACCTTTGACTTATTTAATGGCGAATAGACTTTAGACCTATACTTTTACATAAATTAAAACTTGCAAAATAAACTAACCAAAACTTATATGAAGAGTAAAAAGACAATAACTAATAAAAATCGCTATGGAAACAAAGCTTAAGTAAAATTATAATTTATAAATGAAAGCTTGCAAGTGTTTAAAAATTCTCGACTGAAGGCATTAGAAAATAGTCTAAATTATTCAATTTGTATAAACTACTTTAAATAGTATAATGGCCTCTTTCTGCAATACCGCATTTATTTTTCAACCTTCTAATTATATTTTGGGTACAGATTTAACTATTGCTTTGAGATTATATAGCATTTATGATCTTCCATTACTATATTACATTCTTATTCTTTTAACTGGGCTAAACCTGATTTACATTACTCAAAATTCCTTCCAATGACTAGTCTTAGCAGACAAACTTAGGTTATAAACCAACCAGAATTAAGTCATGATACAAAACTTGCAAAATAAACCAAAACTGGTAAAAGCAACTTATAAACTTATGAAGTTAATACTGAAGTTTCACAACTTGGTCACTGCCAAAGCATATTCATATATACTGTACATTAAAAACTTTGATTCCTTAAAAGTGTATTTTATGCATGGTACACAAGGTTGATTATAATACAATACAGTAAAATTTAGAATTTATTGAACACTAATAATCCTACAAAGATATATATAATTGTTTTGAAACGGCAATATTAATCATAAAAAAATTAAGTGACCAGAATTGAAACTTACAACCCTTTTTAACTTCATTAGTTGACATCCATTGGATAAATTTAAAGACAAGTAGATTAGGTGAAAATATCAAACTTCGTGAACATGGGAGCTACACCAAGGGATCAGATCATATAGTCTGATAGTTAATAAATAATCTAGATTTTATCAATTTCACCACACCAACAAACTCCTCCAATGGAATTTATGAAAGCAATTAAGTGATCCCTGGGATTCGAACCTGGGTCATCACACAGATTTGTAGACACCTTAACCATTACACCACCAGGACTTAAAAACATTATAAGTGAGGCTGCTCTGAACAGCGCTGCCTGGAGCACTACCATTAGGGCGCAAGACCAGAACCGCACTTAGTGTGGAACAGTCTTTAAATTGATTGAGTATTTAAAAAGAATTATTTTGCTGAAGCGTGGTTTCCACAGCGATTTTGATATGTTGTCTTTTTACGGTGTTCGTCCAAGGTTTGGTTTGTTTATTTTGCAAGTCTTACATTATAATTATGTACGAGTAGGCTATATATGAACACTAGATACTTTTAAACTATTTTGAGCAAGTGAAGGGTAGAACAAGATGAAGTTTTACTTTAGTAGAAACTAAATATATAAAAAACGGGGAATGGGCCTGAGTAAAATAAATAGAAGTAGATGTCGACCAGGTTCTTTTCCGTTGCTGTAGTGCTGAGTGGTGGAGGTGTGGAAGCCTTAAGTTGACGTAGTGCCGAGTGGAGGTGTTGATTCCTTAAGGGGAGACACTGATTTTCTGGACCCCCTTCTCCCTAATGTTTAGCCCCACTATTTGAGATTTTAAGACCAATTCCATTAGTTTGGAGATTTTATGACTTTTCACCCCATTTCTGGCAATATTAGGACCCTTTGTGCCATTTAAGTATTTTTCCTGGCGAGCAATAGCCAGCCTGTAATTTTTAGGAGGAATCGGCCGTCGGCCGGGATATTTCTCTACCAAAAAATGTACAAATTTATCTTGAAGGGGTGTCTAGGGGGTGATTTTCTAAGCTTGATCGAGGTCTAGCGAGAAAACTAAGAGATAAAGGAATGAATTAATTAATAGACCATAAAAACTGTCCGTCTCCCCTTAAGTTGGTGTAGTGCTGAGTGGAGGTGTGGAATCCTTAATTTTCAATCCAGCCAGCGTAGGGTCCAGGTTTTCAAGGTGATTTGTTCAGGTTTACGTTCTTCTTGTACACCGGGCCAAACCTGTTGAACATAGAATTGCAAAACTTTAAACAGTGATTAAATATAAGAGCATTAAAGAATCATATTTATTTGATAAGAATTTAGTTTTTATTATTACTTCACTAAACTAAACTCCTTATCACCTGATCTCTACTTTAGAAACTAATATTCTATATTTTATTAACTTCACCCCAACACCAAACACCTATGAAATTAATTAAAGCATTTATGTGCAAACTAAACAAACCAAAACTGGGACAAAGACGATATAAAGGCAAAATAACTAATCAAAATCGATATGTGAAAAAAACCGCTTGCCATAATAAAATTTATGAAATAAAACAAAATAAAGCTAACCAAATATTGGCAAGGAAGTGAATTTGATTAAGGAAGGACAATGTGGTCTAAGGAAATAATTAACACCCCGTTCTTAACATTCATCATCAATTACAAACTCCAATGTACTTTAATGTGCTTAATTAAAATTTAAAACTTGCAAACTTAAACCAAAACTGGGACAGACAATATAAAGGCAAAATAACTAATCAAAATCAGTTATAACAAAAGCATATGGTCCTCCCGGGACTCTAACTCAGGACACCACACCCAGAACATAAGCATCTAATCCATTACACCACCAAAACCGATTCCAAAAGAATATCGGCAAGACTAGGGCAGCGAAGGAACTATTTCGATGGACAGAAATGCGAAAGCGCTACAGTCCACAAGGAAAAAGTTTGAGACAACGCTGAACAGCAGGAACAAATTAGAATGTAAAACTTTTAAAATAAACAAACCAAAACTGGGACGATACAAGATAAAAGCAAAAGAACTAATCAAAATCACTATAATGTAAAACATTCAAAATAAACAAACCAAATTATTATTAAAATATGGAGTCGCACCATAAACAAACCAAAACTGGGACGATAAAAGATAAAAGGAAAAGAACTAATCAAAATCGCTATAATGTAAAACTTTCAAAATAACCTAACCAAATTATTAAAATAGGGAGTCGCACCATAAACAAACTAAAACTGGGACGATACAAGATAAAAGCAAAAGAACTAATCAAAATCGTTATAATTTAAAACTTTCAAAATAAACAAACCAAAACTGGGACGATACAAGATAAAAGCAAAACTGCCAATACCTAAATATTTAATTTAAAGTTACCTTCCAATCAAATAAGCTTATAATAAAATATCAAAGTTTTATAATTCCCATGAAATAAGTGAGACCTGCCAGTAATTAAAATCAGATTTTATTTTATTTTATTTGCCTAAAAAACTAATGCAGACTATCTGTTTATATTCATATTTATTCACAAATTTCCCTATCAACTTCTGGAGTAATTAGAATGAATTTGATTTCATTAGGATGTAAAACTTGCTAAATAAACAAACCAAAACTTGCAAGATAAACACAAACTAATCAAAATCGCTGTGGAAATCTATCTATATAAAGTACATACTCAGGCCCAATCCCACTATAATTATAATCTAAATAATGCGGAATATATAATGATACAAAATAATTATATATTTGTACAAAGAACTTTAAACAATATAGTCTCATTTCTGCAGGTTTATAACATAAGCCGATTGGGATCAGTTTAATACCTATACCTTTGTATCTAAAGACTACATTCAATAATGCAACCATTAAAATTAATGCCAAAAAGAATTACTAAATTGAGAACTTCGTCCAATTATTACTACTTTATAATTTAAAACTTGCAAAATAAACCAACCAAAACTTGGGATAACGGCAAAAAGACAAAACAACTTATCAAAATAACTAGTGGAAAAAATGCTCAAGCAAAATAATTTATAAATAAAAGAACATGTTTTGCGCTATTGAAAATTCTAAAAGTAATAGAAATGAATGTACTACTATAATTATGCACAACACTTAACCAGAGGCTATTACTGGTGTAAAATGAATTATGGAAAACTTTCAAAATAAACAAACCAAAACTTAGACGAACAGTAAATAGACAAAAGAACTTATCAAAATCGCTGTGGAAACTCTTAAACAAAATAATATAAGTCTTCAAGAAAGCGAGTTTATAACAAAATAGGACTGCGAAGTTTAATTTGAAGAACCATTATTGGAACCCCAAAAAATCTAGGAATAATACTCTACCAGGAATTACATCTAAATTTTTTTTTTTTTTTTTTTTTTTTTTTTTTTTTTTTTTTTTTTTACTTTAATTTGACAGAAGCATTTTGATTTAAAGCTATACAGGTATATGAACAAATTTTAGACTTATTGAAGGCATAAAGATAATTAAATTTTAATATTTAACGGCAACCTTTGACTTATTTAATGGCGAATAGACTTTAGACCCATACTTTTACATAAATTAAAACTTGCAAAATAAACTAACCAAAACTTATATGAACAGTAAAAGACAATGACTAATAAAAATCGCTATGGAAACAAAGCTTAAGTAAAATAATAATTTATAAATGAAAGCTTGCAAGTGTTTAAAAATTCTCGACTGAAGGCATTAGAAAATAGTTTAAATTATTCAATTTGTACAAACTACTTTAAACAATAGTATAATGGCCTCTTGCTGCAATACCGCATTTATTTTTCAACCTTCTAATTATATTTTGGGTACAGATTTAACGATTGCTTTGAGATTATATAATATTAATGATCTTCCATTACTATATTACATTCTTATTCTTTTAACTGGGCTAAACCTGATTTACATTACTCAAAATTCCTTCCAATGACTAGTCTTAGCAGACAAACTTATGTTATAAACCAACCAGAATTAAGTCATGATATAAAACTTGCAAAATAAACAAACCAAAACTGGTAAAAGATAAAAGCAACTTATATACTTATGAAGTTAATACTGAAGTTTCACAACTTGGTCACTGCCAAAGCATATTCATATATACTGTACATTAAAAACTTTGATTCCTTAAGTTTATTTTATGCATGGTACACAAGGTTGATTATAATACAATACAGTAAAATTTAGAATTTATTGAACACTAATAATCCTACAAAGATATATATAATTGTTTTGAAACGGCAATATTAATCATAAAAAAATTAAGTGACCAGAATTGAAACTTACAACCCTTTTTAACTTCATTAGTTGACATCCATTGGATAAATTTAAAGACAAGTAGATTAGGTGAAAATATCAAACTTCGTGAACATGGGAGCTACACCAAGGGATCAGATCATATAGTCTGATAGTTAATAAATAATCTAGATTTTATCAATTTCACCAAACCAACAAACTCCTCCAATGGAATTTATGAAAGCAATTAAGTGATCCCTGGGATTCGAACCTGGGTCATCACACACAGATTTGTAGACACCTTAACCATTACACCACCAGGACTTAAAAACATAATGTGAGGCAGCTCTGAACAGCGCTGCCTGGAGCACTACCATTAGGGCGCAAGACCAGAACCGCACTTAGTGTGGAACAGTCTTTAAATTGATTGAGTATTTAAAAATAATTATTTTGCTGAAGCGTGGTTTCCACAGCGATTTTGATATGTTGTCTTTTTACGGTGTTCGTCCAAGTTTTGGTTTGTTTATTTTGCAAGTCTTACATTATAATTATGTACGAGTAGGCTATATATGAACACTAGATACTTTTAAACTATTTTGAGCAAGTGAAGGGTAGAACAAGATGAAGTTTTACTTTAGTAGAAACTAAATATATAAAAAAATGGGGAATGGGCCTGAGTAAAATAAATAGAAGTAGATGTCGACCAGGTTATTTTCCGTTGCTGTAGTGCTGAGTGGTGGAGGTGTGCAAGCCTTAAGTTGACGTAGTGCCGAGTGGAGGTGTTGATTCCTTAAGGGGAGACACTGATTTTCTGGACCCCCTTCTCCCTAATGTTTAGCCCCACTATTTGAAATTTTAAGACCAATTCCATTAGTTTGGAGATTTTACGACTTTTCACCCCATTTCTGGCAATATTAGGACCCTTTGTGCCATTTAAGTATTTTTCCTGGCGAGCAATAGCCAGCCTGTAATTTTAGGAGGAATCGGCCGTCGGCTGGGATATTTCTCTACCAAAAAATGTACAAATTTATCTTGAAGGGGTGTCTAGGGGGTGATTTTCTAAGCTTGATCGAGGTCTAGCGAGAAAACTAAGAGATAAAGGAATGAATTAATAGATCATAAAAACTGTCAGTCTCCCCTTAAGTTGGTGTAGTGCTGAGTGGAGGTGTGGAATCCTTAATTTTCAATCCAGCCAGCGTAGGGTCCAGGTTTTCAAGGTGATTTGTTCGGGTTTACGTTCTTCTTGCACACCGGGCCAAACCTGTTGAACATAGAATTGCAAAACTTTAAACAGTGATTAAATATATGGGCATTAAAGAATTATATTTATTTGATAAGAATTTGTTTTAATATTACGTCACTAAACTAAACTCCATAGTACCTGATCTCTACTTTAGAAACTAATATTCTATATTTTATTAACTTCACCCCAACACCAGACACCTATGAAATTAATTAAAGCATTTATGTGCAAACTAAACAAACCAAAACTGGGACAAAGACGATATAAAGGCAAAATATCAAATCAAAATCGCTGTGAAAAAAACGCTTACCATAATCAAATTTATGAAATAAAACTCAAAATAAAGCTAACCAAATATCGGCAAGGAACTGAATTTGATTAAGGAAGGACAAAATGTGGTCTAAGGAAATAATTAACACCCCGTTCTTAACATTAATCATCAATTACAAACCCCAATGTACTTGAATGTGCTAATGAATTAAAATGTAAAACTTGCAAATTTAAACCAAAACTGGGACAGACAATATAAAGGCAAAATAGCTAATCAAAATCGGTTATAACAAAAGCATATGGTCCTCCCGGGATTCGAACTCAGGACACCACACCCAGAACATAAGCATCTAATCCATTACACCACCAAAACAGATTCCAAAAAGAATATTGGCAAGACTAGGGCAGCGAAGGAACTATTTCAATGGACAGAAATGCGAAAGAGCTACAGTCAACAAGGAAAAGGTGAGAGACAACGCTGAACGGCAGGAACAAATTAGAATTTAAAACTTTCAAAATAAACAAACCAAACTGGGACGATACAAGATAATAGCAAACAAAACTAATCAAAACCGCTATAATGTAAAACTTTCAAAATAAACAAACCAAAACTGGGACGAACACAGTAAAAAGATAAAAATAATAACTATAATAAATAACACCCCTTTAACATTAATAATCAATTATAAACCCCAATGTACTTTAACCCTCTCCGACATATGACGCAATTTTGAGCCTATTAGGGATACTTTAAAGCCTTTATTACCATCAGGTTTTTTTTACAAACCTTTATTTTAGTTACTTCAACCTCTGCAGTTGTCTTTGAGTTAGATGTGGGCAGAAAACTAATTTTGGAGAGGTAATTATAAGTGTGAGAAAACTCTATTTCTTATTGCTAATCTGGCAACCTCTGCGTCATATATGTCTGAAGGGGTTAATGAACTAATAAAAACATATGGTCCTCCCAGGATTCAAACTCAGGACACCACACCCAGAACATAAGCATCGTGCGTGCGGAGTTACATGGAGGGATAGACAGACTAATGAGGAAGTAAGAAGGTGTGGTGTGGAGGTAGATGTGCTGGAAAGTGTGAAAAGGAACAACTTGAGATGGTTCGGCCATATGGAACGAATGGAAAGCGAGAGAATGACTAAGAGGGTGTACGAGAGTGAGGTGGAGGGACAGAGAGGGAGAGGTAGACTGATTGAGAGGTGGAAGGATGGAGTGAGGAAGTACATGAACGAAGGCGGTGCTGGTTGGGGCGAGGGGCGTCGACTGACTGGGGACAGAGGTGCATGGGGGCGGTTCGTTCGTGGCCACCCCTTCGGGGATCACGGCGTCAGGCAATAGATAGATAGATAGATCCTGGCAAGCAATAGCGAGCCTGCAATTTAAGAGAACCCAGCCCTTGGCCGGGGCATTTTTTTGCCAGAAAATGCACAAATTAATCTCAAAAGGGGGTCTTGGGGGTATTTTGTTTTGTTTCATGAATGTCTTCATAAATGTTCTATTCTTGTCCCAATGAAAGTCTAACAGCCCCCACATACCATGATGCCAGAGAACCACCCTATGACCTTAACTGCTTACCCATATTGGTAAAGTCAGTGCATCCAAAACTAAACTGAATTTCATATAATTAATAATCAAATTCAGAAAACTCAACATTGAACTCAATTGCAAAACCAGACCACTCAACAGGTAGAGACTAATATATCAGCATATAATATACACTGCATTACAGGTTTAACACCAAACTCTACTGTAAATTTCAATGGTTCGTGTCGGCTACCCCCAGCTATGGGGATGTGCCTGAGTATATAATATATACATAAAAAAGGCAAACATAGGGCCTCTAGAAACTAAGCAATTTTTTGGAGTTTGGGTGTTTGGCAGTATCACTCAAAGAAGAACTTCACATCCATGATAACATGGTTCGGTCTTTAATTATTTCCACATAACTATTTTGATTAGCTCCTTTGCGATAATCTAAGTATTCCCAGTTTTGGTTTGTTTATTTTGCAAAGCTTTAAATTTTAATTAGTATACACCAGGGACAGTCACTACTCTCAAGGACAGAGTCCGTATACTGGTGGCCGGGATTAATTTTTCACAGCCAGAGGCCTTCTCTGGCAAACCCATTACAGTTGCCACTTATAACTAATTTGTATATGTGGAAATATAGTTTCTGCAGTCTGCCCTACAACACAAGAGGCTCATATTTATTTGTTTTTTCTATGTGAGAGAAAGAGACAAAAGGCAGAACTGGCTGTGACGAGTGCCTCCCCCAAAATTGAAAGAGTGACATGGCCAAAATAAAGGCACGTTTGAGCCAAAATGCCTGGACACAGAGCTTGAAGCAATTTGTGTCATATACCCCAGTGATAATTTACAATAACTGCTACTGAAGAACTACTTATCTTGTATGAAGGTTTGTGATCCGGCCGGTGGTGGTAGTTAGTTCCCCAGACTGTCCGGCCGATCAGTCCCGCCGGATCAGTCCCGAGTACGGTGTCGAGGGTTGTTGGCAGTGTCTGGCAAGGAAAAGGTTTGTCATTATGAAAATATAATTTACACAGGCCTCATAAAATCTAATATTTTTTTTTTTAAATGCAATCAGAATAAACAAATTTTAAAAACTAAGCAAATTGATTAAACAATTCACTTAACACTCAAAGAGCGGGTGGTGGAGTATATTTGACTGTGCCGCCCAGCGTTTTTTTTTTACCGTAAACGAGCTTGTTTCCGTGCTCGTTTTCATGCATAAACAAGAGCCAGAGCGTAATACAAGTATGTATCCCTGAAAGGGCGATAAATGAGCTTTCCAATGACACCAGAACCATCCTTCTACGATGGCTGGTTATCTTGCAACGATGGTGCAACCGAAGGGCAAAATCAGTAAAATACGGTCATTTCCTTACATTATTACGTGTGAAACGAGTGGCACATGCTGGGGGTGACCGAGCCCCAACTTTTAGGGTCCGGGACCACTTTTAGTGTTCCCTCGCCCCTTTCTCTGTCTCATCTAGTAGGTGAACTTTACAATGGGAGGAGGATTCCTAGCCACCTGCCCCCAAAACAGATAAAAATTAACTTAATTATGGTTCAAGTACAACAATAGATTTAGCTTATGTATCCTTCCAGTTTTTCCAGTCAATTATCAATATTATCTACCAATAATTATTTCTTAAAACTAACTTTATATATAAACGACAAATTAGCACGAGAGGAATTTGAACAGGTGGAAAGTGTTTGGGAGATTTAGACTGCAGTGCAAGAAAAGTAAAAATAAAGATAAATATGCAATAGAAAAATGTGATTGAAGAGCTTTAAATTATTCTGAATGGAAGATTATAAATTTATACCATGAATAAGTCACTAAGGAACATTTACAACACATTGAGTTTTGAAAGACAAATACCACTTCAGATATGTAGAGTTATTTAATTATAAAATCCGGTATTAACAGCCTACAATCTTGACCTAGGCCTCAGAAGTGGCCAGTTAATGCAGAGGATATCAATAGAATGCAACACAAGGAGAAGAGTTAGTTAACCATCTCACGTCCTGACACAATTGTTGAGCCTATTAGGGATACTTTAAAGCCTTTGTTACCGTCCGGGGTATTTATAAACCTTTAGTTTATTTACTGCAACCTCTGCAGTTGTCTTTGAGTTAGCTGTGGGCAGAAAACTAATTTTGGAGAGGTAATTATAAGAGTGAGAGTAATATATTTCTTATTGCTAATCTGGCAACCTCTGCGTCATAAGGCTGTGAGAGGGTTAAGTAGAGCAGATTAACCAGACCACTGAGCTCCATGCGGAACTCTCATAGGTCTGGCCCGAAGGATGCAGGATAGCATAACAAATGATGAGCTGAGGGGACGTTTATAGGTAAAGAGTATTAGCGAGGTGATGCGTACAAGTAGACTGGGATGGTATGGACATAGAGAATGGATGAACAAAATTGAGTGAAAAAATGCAAGTCTGTGATTGTGGAGGGAGCTGCACCAAGGGGTGAACATAGGAAGACCTGGGATCGCACTATACGTGCAGATCTCAAATCCAAAAACTTGACGAGTGAAGCAGCCCTTAACCAGTACAGCCCCAGCGATGCGTCTGACACGTCGGCGATGTATGTAACGCACAGCCCCAGAGACGCGTCTGGCGCGTCACCCTAATTGCGCCGACCGTAACCTCAGGTGTAGCCACTCAAGAGGGCTCAGATTTGTATGGAAACTGTGTACGTATCCCACGCAACCGTGCCGATGGTTGAAAACTCTCAAAGTCCACGTGCGTGCGCGTGAGCGCGCAATAACCTGTTTTTTTGGGATAATTGCCTTCAATTTTTTACTCTTGTAAAATACGTTTTCGGGGCTCTGTAGGACCATTCTTTAAGCTTTTTGAGCGGTTTTTCGTGGTTTTTCCTTCATTCCTAACCTATTCGCTATGGTTTCTGGAATAAAACCATTTTTTGAAAACCGGCCGGGTTCTGGTGAACAAACATAACAAAACTAGCCGGGGCTCCACGGGTTAACAGGGTTGCCTAGAACGCCGCCATTAGGACAAAGAGACTGAAACTGCACGTAAGTGTGAAGCACTGTGTGTGTATGTATGTTTTATGTAATGGCAAGATGGATGCATGTAATCTCAGGGACGGGGCATCAAGTGATGAATGAAGGAAGACTCTGGTCATAATATTTTGCTAAAGCGTTATTTCCAGATAGCAATTTTGATTAGTCCTTTTGCCTTTAAATTGTCTTTTCCTCGTTTTGGTTTGTTTATTTTGCAAGTTTTACCTTATATCTATAATCTTTTTTATTAATTTCACCACACCACCAAACGCATCCAATTAAATTAATGAAAGCCCCGGGATTCGAGCCTGGGTTATCACAGATTTTTAGACACCTTAACCATTACACCACCAATTGATATTAAAAGCCATCAGATCGGAGTTGCTAACAAACTGTCAAACAAAATTTATTATAAGTTTTTTTTTTTTAGTGTAAATAAAATTCTACTGAAAGTCAAAATACAAATAGATAAATGGCAAAATTGTAGAGAGATCACCGGTACTTCCAGTACATGTCCTTCCTAATCTTAAAATCTTCTGCTGAAGCGTTGTTTCCACATAGCGATTTTGATAAGTTTCGTCTTAACCGTGTTCGTCCAAGTTTTGGTTTGTTTATTTTGAAAGTATTACATTATACAGTACTGTACTGTAATTAACAATAATTCCCCCCATTACCAGACGCCTTTAACCCCTTCAGACTCTTATGACACAGAGGATGCCAGATTAGCAATAAGAAATAGAGTTGTCTCACTCTTATAATTACCTCTCCAAAATTAGTTTTCTAACTCAAAGACAACTGTAGAGGTTGAAGTAACTAAACTAAAGGTTTGTAAATTCCCCTGATGGTAATAAAGGCGTTAACGTATCCCTAATAGGCTCAAAATTGCGTCATATATCTGAGAGGGTTAAGGGGGTTTGGGCGTATTAATTTGCTTTATTAAATAAATGTTTATTATTTCTTTAGTTTCCTCCCTTGACATCCATAAAGCTTAAAAAACACTAAGATCCACCTAAAAGATAAATTTGTATATTTTTTGATAATTTTTTTCCGGATGAAGACCGTTTTTATCATTATTTATATTTAAAAAATGCACCTCAATTGCATGAAAGGTCCGAATATTGCCAAAGAAACTGGGTTAAGGAGGTTAAAATTGCCAAATGTTATAAAATTTCAGAACTAATGGGGCTAACAATGAAGGAGAAGGGGGTCCAGAAAAAGCCAGCCAGCCCGCCTTAATGCCCGAGGGGATGGCCACAAATGAACCGCCTGGATATATTTCCATGGGACGAGGCAACTCATTAAGATTATTTCTACCTTCGTCCTGTTCTCTGGAAGGATTCTGTTTTTTCTTCCCCCTATGTGAGTGAGGGAGACAAAAGGTAGAACTGCCTGTATCGAGTGCCTCCCATAGAGTTGAAAGTGACCGAGCCAAAATGCTAAAGGGGGGATGGTAGTTTTTTCTGGGTCCCCGTCTCCCTCATGTTTAGCCCCATTAGTTTAGAAATCTTCTGTCTATGCCAACTAGTTTAGCGATTTTAATAACTTTAAACCTTTTGTTTGTCAATATTAGGACCTTTCACGCCATTAAGGTGTATTTCTTTCCTGCCCTGGCTAGGGTATGACAAAATATTAATTATATAAACAAATTACCTCGATTGCATGAAAGGTCCGAATATTGCCAAAGAAACTGGGTTAAAGATGTTAAAATTGCCAAATGTTATAAAATTTCATAACTAATGGGGCTAAACATGAAGGAGAAGGGGGTCCAGAAAAAGCCAGCCAGCCTGCCTTAATGCTTAAGGGGGGATGGCTGTTTTTTCTGGGTCCCCGTCTCCCTCACGTTTAGCCCCATTAGTTTAGAAATCTTCAGTCTATGCCAACTAGATTAGCGATTTTAATAACTTTAAACCTTTTTTTTGTCAATATTAGGGCCTTTCACGTCATTAAGGTTACTTTTTTCCTGCCGACCGATAGCGGTAAAATTGACACCTGGATGGGGATTATAATGTAAAACTTGCAAAATAAACAAACCAAAACTTATACGAACACAGTAAAGACAAAACTACTAATCAAAATCGCTATGTGGAAACTACGCTTAAGTAAAAATTATAAATAAAAGAACTATCCACCACATAGGGTGTACATTACTACAGGAGCACTACAATTAGTGTCAAAATGTTCTAATAATATAAAATTTGCAACCTGACAAGACAACAATAGTACAAAATACATAACCCTCACTAACTATAGTGCCATCGGGTAAGTCTTAAAACAGTAGGCTGAATGGGGCCGAATGGATACAACCCAGAGAGGAGAACAAAATAGGTGGACCCCTTCAAGCGAGTTTATCCAGCAAAAGTAGTTAACATTTTGTACTTGCAAGGGCTTTTACTTAAATATAATGTTTTAAGTGCGTGCGGAGTTACATGGAGGGATAGACAGACGAATGAGGAAGTAAGGTGGTGTGGTGTGTAAGTAGACTGGAAAGTGTGAAAAGGAACACCTTGAGATGGTTTAGCCATATGGAGTGTATGAAGCGAGAGAATTACTAAGAGGGTGTACGAAAGTAAGATGGAAGGACAGTGAGGTAAACTGAGAGAAAAGTGGAAGGATGGAGTGAAGGTGGTGCTAGTTGGGAGGAGGGGCGTCTACCGACTGGGGACAGGTACATGGGGACGTTTCGTTTCGTTCATGGCCACCCCTTTGGGGATCATGGCGTCAGGCAATAGATAGACAAGTCATCCTTGGCAAACATTTTAGTCACCACGTGTGACTTTATGAGGGACACTTTATGAGGGACACTATACCCCACAGTAGCCACAGTAGACACACTTCCCACACTTCCCACACAGTGGGAAGATTGTAGGCACCAATCGATCAGGGCTAGACCCAGGTGAGGTTATAGGCTTGTGATAAAGAGTCGCTGGAACTCCTGTTTCATTTGCTTGGCCTCTCTTACTGATTTTCTTTGTGCCTCATTTACAGTGAGAGCAACCCAGCTAGCTCTCACAAACACCTCCTCCTCCTATCCACTTCACTACACTAACATGCACACCACACTTCATTCCTCCACACCAAAATTAAAAAAGCACAAAATGATGTATTGTAGCCCAGCCTCGGAGTCCCCAGGGGGGGGGACCATAAATGCCCCCTCACCCGACCGACCATCCCCTGACGACCCCACACAATTACCTGGACCTCGGCCTGTTACTCTTTCTATTAATTTCTGCAACATTCGCGGACTTTCCTCTAACTTTCACTCTGTTGAGCACCATCTCTCCTCCTACAAACCTGATCTTCTCTTCCTCACCGAAACCCAGGTGTCTGTACCAACATCCAGCAACCCCTTCTCTGTATCCTCCTACTTTCTCTATCCTAGTTTCAAAGCCAAAGGCGGATGTTGTGCATATGTGCACAACAAACTCACTTGCTCTCATGTTCCCGATTTCGACTCCTCTGAATTCTCAACTTTATGGCTCAAACTTTCCTGTCATTCTCTTACTAAATATTTCTGTGCTGTCTATCTTTCCCCTAACTCTACCAACTTTCCCAAATTCTTTGACTATCTAAACTCTACAGTGGAACACATTCTATCCATTTCTCCTTTCTCAGAAATCTCCATCTTAGGAGATTTCAACGTTCACCACCGCCAATGGCTCTCCTCTCACACTACTGATCCACCTGGTGAACAAGCCTACGTCTTTTCTATCCTAAATGACCTAGAGCAGTTAGTTCAGCAACCCACCCGTATCCCGGATCGCATCGGAGATCGGCCCAACATTCTTGACCTGTTTCTAACTTCTAACCCTTCTTCTTATACTGTCGATCTTTTCTCTCCTTTGGGCTCCTCCGACCATAAACTTATCTGTCACCTGTCCTATCTCTCCAGTACAGCCACCCGATCCTCCTAGCCGGCGGCGCTTGTGGCACTTTGGCGCTGCCGACTGGGAGGCTCTTCGGCAGTACTTCTTTGATTTCCCATGGAATGATTTCTGCTTCCATGGCCGAGGACCCTCGGAGAGTGCTGAACGCATTACCGAGGTAATCCTATCGGGCATGGAAGCATACATTCCATTCTCTTTCTCTCAGTCTAATGCTAAAAAATCTTGGTTTACTCACGCCTGTTCTACTGCTGTCCGCAATAAGGAGGAAGCATTCAAACGGTACCAACGCCTTAAAACTCAAGACTCTCATTCTTCATATGTTTCTGCCCGGAATCAAGCCAAATCTGTTCTTCGACTTGCCAAACACTCTTTCATCAATAATAAATGCACTGAACTATCCAACTCTAGCTCTTCCCAAGCTTTCTGGCATCTAGCCAAAAACCTCTCCAACAATTTCTCTTCCTCGTCTTTCCCTCCCCTTTCCCACTCTGATGGCACAACCATCACTTCTTCCTCTGACAAAGCTAAACTCTTCGCTCAAACTTTTGCTAGAAACTCCACCTTGGATGATTCCGGTGCTATTCCTCCCTCTCCGCCCTCCTCTCTCTTACTTATGCCTAATATCCTAATCTCTTCTAAAGATGTACTTTCTACCCTCTCTGGGCTTAACACTAATAAGGCGTACGGTCCGGACGGTGTTCCTCCTATTGTTCTCAAAAACTGTGCTTCCATGCTGACTCCCTGCCTAGGCAAACTCTTTCGTCTCTGTCTATCCTCTAACGTCTTCCCTTCATGCTGGAAGTTTGCTCACATTCAACCTGTCCCAAAGAAGGGTGACCGCTCTCAACCCTCCAACTATCGTCCAATTGCTCTTATCTCGTCTTTCTAAAGTTTTTAAAACTATTCTTCCTTCCAAATTTCTTAAGCATTTCTCTTCTCATAATCTGCCCTCAGATCGCCAGTATGGCTTCCTTAAGGGTCGCTCTACTGGTGATCTTCTTTCATATCTTACTAACTCTTGGTCATCCTCCTTTCGGGACTTCGGTGAGACTTTTTCTAGTGCACTAGACATTGAAAGCCTTCGATAGAGTCTGGCATAAATCTTTAATTTCTAAACTACCCTCCTTCGGTTTCTATCCCTCCATCTGTGCCTTTGTCTCTAATTTCCTTTCCGGCCGTTCCATTGCTGCGGTTGTGGACGGCCATTGTTCACTTCCTCACCCTATAAACTCCGGTGTTCCTCAGGGCTCTGTCCTATCTCCTATTCTCTTTCTAATTTTTATAAATGATCTCCTTAACTGTACCTTAATTCCCATCCATTCATACGCAGACGACTCAACCTTACACTACTCCATTAATTTTTCAGAACGCCCCAGCCAGCAATCCCTCAACGACAAACTTAATGAAGCCATAGAACTCTTAAATTCTGATCTAAATACAATTTCCAATTGGGGCAGAGAAAACCTTAACTTTAATGCTTCCAAAACCCAATTTCTCCATCTATCTACCCGTCAGGATCTCCCAGCGGACTATCCCTTGTTCTTCAACAATACAAAAATTGACCCTTCATCTTCTCTCAATATTCTTGGTGTCTCTTTTTCTTCTGCTCTCATTGGAAGGACCATATTACCAGTCTTGCTAAGGCAGCCTCCCAGAAGCTGGGTGTGCTCAACCGCCTTAGGGGGGTTCTTTTCCCCAGCACAGCTTCTTGCTCTGTACAGTGGCATAGTGCGCCCTTGTATTGAGTATTGTTCACATGTGTGGGGAGGTTCCTCTCACACCGCTCTCCTAGACAAAGTTGAAAGGAAGGCCTTTCGTATCATTAACTCCCGTCCACTCACCAACTCTCTGCAATCTCTCTCTCTGCCGCAATGTTGCATCTCTCGCTATTCTATCGCTACTATAATAATCAGTGTTCCTCAGAGCTATCCCAGTGCATACCACCTCCTTTACGTAGGGCACGTGGTACCCGTCTTGCAACTCAATCCCACCCCTACTCTGTGCAACTCTCCAACCCAAGAGTGAAACGTTACTCTCAAACTTTCTTCTACTCAACATCTGAGCTCTGGAACTCTCTCCCAGAATCAGTCTTTCCCTCTTCCTATGACTTAAATTGCTTCAAACTCCGTGTGTCCAGGCATTTTGGCTCGAACGTCCCTTGATTTTGGCCCAGTCACTCTTTCAACTATGGGGGAGGCACTCGCTATAGGCAGTTATGCCTTTTGCCTCCCTCAAAAAAAAAAAAAAAAAAAAAAAAAAAAAAAAAAATAGCCCATATACCACAGGTGATAAGAAACACCCGTTCTTAACAAATCAATTACAAACCTCAATGTAATAAACTATTGAAAGCATATGGTCCTCCTGGGATTCTAACTCCGGACACCACACCCAGAACATAAGCATTTAAACCATTACACCACCAACATAGTTATAACAAACCAGTAATGTACTTATCTTTGTGAAGGTTTTAGAAGTGTAGTTGGCTGCCATGAAGAGTTATTACCAGTCCCGTCCAAACACCAACACCATCACGCGCTACACTAAACCACCACCACCATCTGTGGACAACATTAACTTGCTAGTACTTGAACCAAAAGTTCACAAGCTAAATTTAATTACAGTATAGACAAGGTTGATGGTTTAATAGAAAACTTTGTAGACTAAGCACTAGGCTATCAAGACCGTTAAAGGTTTATGCACAAGCCTACGATATATTCTGCATTAATAAATGAATCAAAAGTGCAGCTTATGCGAGGAAAAAAAAAATAAAAAATACATAGATTCTAGAGTTACTAAAAGAATACCGGTAGAGGGGAGGTGGACGGGCAGTGAGGGAGATATAGACCAAGGAGATCGATTAAATCAAAACCTACAAAACAGTCATGTGGAGTGGGAGGGGCTCCACCTGACCGATTCAGTGGAGCATTGAGGCGATTTGTACGTGGCCATCCCCTCAGAGATTGAGCCATCTAGCAATAATCTATTAAAATCTGTCGGTCCAAAATTGCTATTATAATTAAAAACTTGCAAAATAAACAAACCAAAACTGGGACGACACATGCAAAAGAACTTCTAAATTGTTATGTGGAAATAATGCTTTAATCAAATTAATTAAAGTGTAAAACTTAAACTTGGGACTACCCAAAAAGGAATGGAGAGGATAAGGTTAGGCAGAACTTTGAGATCAGAAGATGAGAACAAAAAGCAAGATATTCTAAGTACTATTATAATTTTAAACTTAATAAACAAACCAAAACTTGGACGAACAGTAAAAAGACAATAACTATAATAAGCAACACCCCTTTAACATTAATAATAAATTACAAACTCCAATGTACTTTAATAAACTAATAAAAAACAAATGGTCCTCCCGGGATTCGAACTCAGGACACCACCCAGAACATAAGCATCTAGACCATTACACAACCAACAGTTATAGCAGATTGACAACAAGAGCAACAGAATGGAAACTTTTAATCAATTAAAATTTAAAACTTTCAAACTAAACAAGCCAAAACTGTGACAAAGATATAAATGCAAAATACCTAATAAAAATCGCTATGTGGAAACTACGCTTACTAATAAAATTTATGAAATAAAACTCAAAATAAAGCTAACCAAATATCGGCAAGGAAGTGAATTTGATTAAGGAAGGACAATGTGGTCTAAGGAAATAATTAACACCGTTCTTAACATTAATCATCAATTACAAACTCCAATGTACTTGAATGTGCTAATGAATTAAAATTTAAACCTTTCAAACTTAAACCAAAACTGGGACACACAATATAAAGGCAAAATAACTAATCAAAATCCGTTATAACAAAAGTATATGGTCCTCCCGGGATTCGAACTCAGGACACCACACCCAGAACATAAGCATCTAATTCATTACACCACCAAAACAAATTCCAAAAGAATATCGGCAAGACTAGGGCAGCGAAGGAACGATTTCTATGGACATAAATGCGAAAGAGCTAGTCAACAAGGAAAAGGCGAGAGATACTGCTGAACGGCAGGAACAAATTAGAATGTAAAACTTTTAAAATAAACAAACCGAAACTGGGACGATAAAAGCAAAAGAACTAATCAAAATAAATAAACCAAACTGGGACGATACAAAATAAAAGCAAAACTAATCAAAATCGCTATAATTTAAAACTTTAAAATAAACAAACTAAAACTGGGACAATACAACAAACTCAAATCTGCCAATACCTAAATATTTAATTTAAAGTTACCTTCCAATCAAATAATCTACTAAAATATAAAAGATTTAAAATTAATGAAATAAGTAAGAGACTTGCCAGTAATTAGAATCCGATTTAATTTGATTTTATTTGGCTAAAAAACTAACGCGACTTTCTGCTTATATTCATATTTATTCACAAACTATAAACTTCTGGAGTAATTAGAAAGAATTTGATTAGGATTTAAAACTTGCTAAATAAACAAACTAAAACTTGCAAGATAAACGCAAACTAATCAAAATCGCTATGTGGAAATCTATCTATATACAGTACATACTCAGGCCCAATCCCACTATAATTATAATCTAAATAATGCTTAAAATAATCAGGAATATATAATTAAGGCATAATTATACAAAATAATTATATATTTGTACAAACAACTTTAAACAATAGTCTCATTTCTGCAAGTTTATAACATAAGCCGATTAGGATCAGTTTAATACCTATACCTTTGTATCTAAAGACTAAATTTAATAATGCAACCATTAACCCCTTCAGACTCATATGACTCCGAGGTTACCAGATTAGCAATAAGAAATAGTTCCCTTATAATTAACTCTCCAAAATTAGTTTTCTGCCCACAGCTAACTCAACGACAACTGCAGAGGTTGAAGTAACTAAACTAAAGGTTTCTAAATACCCCAGATGGTAACAAAGGCTTTAAAGTATCCTTAATCGGCTCAAAATCGCGTCCTGTAAGAGAGGGTTAAAATTAATGCCAAAAAGAATCTACTAAATTGAGAAGTTCGTCCAATTATTACTACTTTATAATTTAAAACTTTCAAAATAAAAAAATAAAAACTTGGGATAACAGTAAGACCAAACTTAACAAAATAGCTAGTGGAAAAAATGCTCAAGCAAAATAATTTATAAATAAAAGAACAGGTTTAGCGCTATTAAAAATTCTAAAAGTAATAGAAATGAATGTACTACTATAATTATGCACAACACTTTACCAGAGGCCATTACTGGTGTAAATTTTATTATGGAAAACTTTCAAAATAAACAAACTAAAACTTAGACGAACAGTAAAAAGAAAAGAACTTCTCAAAATCGCTGTGGAAACGCTTGAACAAAATAATAGAAGTCTTCAAGAAAGCGAGTTTATAACAAAATAGGACTGCGAAGTTTAATTTGAAGAACTATTATTGGAACCCATAAAAAATCTAGGAATAATACTCTACCAGGAATTACATATAAAATTAAAAAAAGAAAACAAAAATCTTTAATTTGACAAGCATTTTGATTTAAAGCTATACAGGTATATAAACAAATTTTAGACTTATTGAAGGCATAAAGATAATTAAATTTTAATATTTAATGGCAACCTCACTTATTAAATGGCGAATAGACTTTAGACCTATACTTTTACATAATTTAAAACATTCAACATAAACTAACCAAAACTTATATGAACAGCAAAAAGACAACTAATAAAACTCCCTGTGGAAACAAAGCTTTAAGTAAAATTATAATTTATAAATAAAAGTTGGCAAGTGTTTAAAAATTCTAGACTGAAGGCATTAGAAAATAGTCTTAAATTATTAATTTTGTACAAACTACTTTAAACAATAGTAGAATAATCTCTTTCTGCAATACCGCATTTATTTTTCTACCTTCTAATGATATTTTGGGTACAGATTTAACTATTGCTTTGCGATTATATAATATTTATGATCTTCCATTACTATATTACATTCTTATTCTTTTAACTGGGCTAAACCTGATTTACATTACTCAAACTTTTTAACCAAAATTCCTTCCAGTGACTAGTCTTAGCAGATAAACTTATGTTATAAACCAACCAGAATTAAGTAATGATATAAAACTTGCAAAATAAACAAACAAACTGGTAAAACATAAAAGCAACTTATAATCTTATGAAGTTAATAATACGGACATTTCACAACTTGGTCATTGCCAAAGCATATTCATATACATTAAAAACTTTGATTCCTTAAGTTTATTTTATGCACGGTACACAAGGTTTATTATAATACAATAAAATTTAGAATTTATTGACTACTAATAATCCTACAAAGATATAAATATAATAGTTTTGAAACGGTTATATTAATCATAAAAAAATTAAGTGACCAGAACTTAAACTTAAAGTAGATTAGGTGAAAATATCAAAGTTTGTGAACATGGGAGCTACACCAAGGGATCAGATCATATAGTCTGATAGTTAATAAATAATCTAAATTTAATTAATTTCACCACACTACAAATGAAATTAATGAAAGCAATTAAGTGATCCCCGGGATTCGAACCCGAGTCATCAGATTTGTAGACACCTTAACCATTACACCACCAAGACTTTAAAACACTAAATGTGAGTCAGCTCTGAACAGCTCTGCCTGGAGCACTACCATTAGGGCGCGAGACCAGAACCGCACTTAGTGTGGAACAGTCTTTAAATTGATTGAGTTTATTTATAAAGAATTCATATTTTGCTGAAGCGTAGTTTCCACAGCGAAGTTGTTTGGTCTTTTTACTGTGTTAGTCCAAGTTTTAGTGTGTTTATTTTGCAAGTTTTACATTATAATTATGTACGAGTAGGCTAAACTGTATATGAGCACTATATACTTTTAAACTATTTTGAGCAAGTGAAGGGTAGAACAAGATGGAGTTTTACTTTAGTAGAAACAAAATATATAAAACACTGGGAATGGGCCTGAGTAAAATAAATAGAAGTAGATGTCGATCAGGTTCTTGTCCGTTGCTGTAGTGCCGAGTGGTGGAGGTGTGGAAGCCTTAAGTTGACTTTGTGCTGAGCAAGTGTAGAATCCTTAAGGGGAGACACTGATTTTCTGGACCCCCTTCTCCCTAATGTTTAGCCCCACTAGTTGAGATTTTAAGACTAATTTCATTAGTTTGGAGATTTTATGACTTTTCACCCCATTTCTGTAAATATTAGGACATGTGCCATTTAGGTGTATTTTTTCCTGGCGAGCAATAGCGAGCCTGTAATTTTAGGAGGAATCGGCCTCTGGCCGGGATATTTCTCAACCGAAAAATGTACAAATTTATCTTTAAGAAGTGTCTAGGGGGTGATTTTCTAAGCTTGATAGAGGTCTAGCGAGAAAACTATGAAATAAAGTAATAAATGAATTAATAGACCATAAAAACAGTCTGTCTCCCCTTTAGTTGGCGTAGTGCTGTGGAGGTGTGGAAGCCTTAATTTTCAATCCAGCCAGCGTAGGGTCGAGGTTTTCAAGGTAACTTGTTAGAGTTTCCGTTCTTCCTGCACACCGGGCCAAACCTGTTGAACACAGAATTGCAAAACTTTAAACAGTTATTAAATATATTGGCATTCAAGAATCATTGATTTCATAAGAATTTAGTAATTATTGTAACAAAACTAAACTCCTTAGCACATGATCTATTTAGACTATACAAACCAATATACAATCTTTAAAGATTAAACTAAAGCTTGCTTCACAATTTTCTCCTAATGGCCGAATAGTCACAATACCACGCTAAGTTACCGCTGGCTAGCAAGAACCATGAAATATATATCGTTGTCCCTATTCGGGCTCGGTCTCTAATACTGTAGATTATAAGCTAAAGATTATAAGAATCTAATAGTAGCCCAAATAAGTAGGAAGTTAAAATATCAAACTTTAAAATTAACTCCAAAGTTACTGTTCAAAATGCTTTTAAATTTATCGGAAATTAAACAAAGAGAATATTATAATTTAAAGCTTGCAAAACAAACTAACCACAACTTGGAAAAGATAAATGCAAAGGAACTATTCAAAATCGCTATGTGGAAATAACTAATCAATAAAATTTAGATCGAAGTACTGTATGAAATTACATCCTCATGCTGAAGGGGTAAGGACCCCACAGTGAAATGGTTAAAGACTAATTATAGTCTATCTATTTAATTCAGATTTGTTTTCACCAACCCACCAATTAATTTACAAATAAACCTAACTAGTGAAATCTATAAAAGTAATGAATACATGTAGTACTCCAAGGACTCAAACCTAGGATACTCGGACCGAAATTCCGCACACTAAGCATTAGGCTATCAAGACAGTTACCCGGTCAACTCCACCTCTTCTCCAGTGTTTTGTTAAAGAATACTACATTAGAGTTAGTAGAGCCAAAAGCAACTGATCACTGGTAAACATAACTTCTGCAAAATCTAGAGACTAACTTTACAATTCTGTCATTTCATATTTGTTCACAAACCAACTTTCTTCTAAACTCAATGAATTAAACTAATACATGTGGCACTCCAAGGACTCTAACCTAGGATTCCCACACCGAAATTCTGCACATTTATGCATTACGCTAACAAAGAAAACTTTAAACCTTGTGACTGGTAAGGAAATATTAATAAAATTGTAAGTTATGAGCAATATCATGTACCGGGTATATATAAATTTGCTTTTGACTATACAGTTTAGAGAAGTTAGATTAGTTTTGATTATAAAGTTTGGTTAGTTTTGGTTAAGTTGGGTATGTTAGTAAGAGATAAGATAGGAGCTTTATGTTAGTAAGAGATAAGTTAAGATCTTTGTTAAGTTGGCTATGTTAGTACAAGAGAAGTTAGGAGCTGGGGTTAAATTGACCGAGGCTGACATGGATATTACCCTTCTATTCATATTTTTTCACCAACCAACTTTACTTTTAAACTATGAAAACAAATACTGTACACGTGCCACTCCAAGGACTAACCTAGAATACATCAAAACTCCGCGCATTTATGAATTACGCTACGAAGACTGTTCGAAAAATATAAGTTTTAATAATTCTAATTATTCAGTTCCAATCTATACCTGTGTCCCCCTCACATTATCCTACCCAAGAACAACCCTCCGATCTAAACTCCTACCCACAACAAGCTTCCACATATTGGTGATTTCTATGCACGCATAATTCGTATTCAGTTCATCCAATGCAAATTGCCTAAAAGTTAAACTATACCTTACATTTAACCACAAGAATTCCTAAATTTTAGGTTTTTACACCAACCAACTTCACATCTAAACTCAATGAAATCAACAAATACATGTGGCACTCAGAGGACTAACCCAGGATACTCTAAATAGAAATTCCGCGCACTATCCATTACGCTATCAAGACAGTCAACCCGTACAGCCCCAGCGACGCGTCTGGCGCGTCGGCGATGTATGTAACGCACAGCCCCAGAGACGCGCCTGGCGCGTCACCCTAATTGCGCCGACCGTAACCTCAGGTGTAGCCACTCAAGAGGGCTCAGATTTGTATGGGAACTGTGTACGTATCCCACGCAACCGTGCCGATGGTTGAAAACTCAAAGTCCACGTGCGTGCACGTGAGCGCGCAATAACCTGGTGTTTTGGGATAATTGCCTTCAAATTTGTACTCTTGTAAAATACATTTTCGGGGGCTCTGTAGGACCATTCTTTAAGCTTTTTGAGCGGCTTTTCGTGGTTTTTCCTTCATTCCTAACCCATTCGCTATGGTTTCTGGAATAAAACCATTTTTTGAAAACCGGCCGGGTTCTGGTGAACAAACATTACAAAACTAGCCGGGGCTGGACGGGTTAAAGAAATATACACAAGCCTAAGAATTATTATGCAGTTTCGAATCTTGCATTTACTATGTTTCACAACCCAAACTTCCTTTGTGCGAACTTTCTTAATTGGACTTTTTTTTAGTTACTCAAATTCAACAGAGTTCCACAAATCTTTAAATATTTTAAGGGTAACTTTTGAGTTAGTTTTAAGTCTTATATTTTAATCTAATTATACAAATTCAATTTTTTCACCAACCAACTTTATTTCTAAACTCAATGAAATTAACAAACACATGTGGCACTCCAAGGACTAACATAGGATACTCACAAAAATTCTGCGCACTTATGCATTACCGGCATACAAAAAAAAATAAAAAAATTTAGGCCTACAAAATATGACTGATCAAGTATGATTTTGAAAAAGTATACAGCCAGAAAAATGCTAATTAAGTTTGTTTAATCAAACTTAATATACGGCAATGAACAATTTACTGCAAGGACAGATTGTTCAAAAGTTTAAGACTATTTCTGCATTAAATATTTAACACTATTTTACAATACACCAAGAATGTATACTATTTACTTGTGTAGTAGCTTCAATGGTTTACATTAAGAACCTATTTCCCCTTCCAGAAAAATTCTAGTATAATTATTTTAAGTTCTAGTGCCTCCAGGTTACATAACTATTCATATATTTTTACCAACCATCTTTACTTCTAAACTCAATGAAAACAAATACATGTGGCACTCCAGGACTCTAACCTAGGATACTCACACCGAAATTCCGCGCACTTATGCATTACGCTATCAAGGCAGCAGTGCCAGTTTCAAGAACTTTACATCTATGAGCGCATAGTACAGGCTGTGACCCATCCCCCTAGGGACAATCACTGTTCAGAGTTTCACAACTCTTTATAACTTTCCTGGCAAGTTAATTTTAGTGACCCAAAAGACTTTGGATATACGGAAATATGGTTTTACCACACTGTCCTACGGCGACACCTCCGGGGAATATATAAAAAGGTAGTATAAATCTACTTATCTTTGTGTGCACATGTGGCTGGTGGGTTACGGGTTCCTGGTGTGGCCTGGTAGTGGTAGCTTGGTGTCGTCAGGTAGGTTGTGTGGCCTGTTAGTGGTAGCTTGGTTGGAGTAGTCTGCACCACCTGATAAGGAAAAAAGGGTTCGGTCAGGGTTGATCAAATCATTATAAAATGCTGGACACATTGGCAAGCATATTTATTATGAATTATATTAAATGCTTAAAAATATCAACTAAGCAAATTTAATATAAATAAATTTGAAATTATTAAAACAAATATATAGCCTACTAAATATTGAACACTTTAATGCCACTTATAAACTTTCAATAATTATTTAGTAAAACTAACTTTCTCAATGAAAGAGGTCCCGGACCCTGAGAATTATAACTCTTTAATGTAGTTTCTGTTTGGGCTCTGTCAAGTCGGCCACCCCCAGCAAGGAGGCATGTGCCATAGTAAATACATACAAACTTTCTACCCCAAAGCTAACTAGCAAGCCAGTTACTTTAGATTGAAGGACAATGATTAACTTTAATATTTTGCTAAGAGGTCGCAACGCTTCTAAAACAGAAAATGGTTGTGATATTAATCTGATTTTGTGCAATTACATAAATAATTAAGATAAAATGGTCTTTAATTTAGCATTTATTCTTAATTAACTTAAAAATATAACCCCTTACATATAGTTTGGGATATGAAAACCGATACAGGATTACAATAGAAGTGTATCCCATTTAAGAAGTACAGTATCTAATAAATTCAAATTTAGTCACCAACCAACCAATTAACTAACAAATATACCGAACTAATAAAATAAATTAAACTAATGAATAAGTTTGGTTCTCCAAGGACTCTAACCCTAGGATGATACTCTCCCCTAAATTCGGTGCATTAAGCGCCATCAAGATCAAAATATTTAATTTAACTCTAAAGTGCATATTCTTCCAATTCCAACTGCACTAAAAAACTTTACAGCACAATTTTAATTTCAAAGCAAAAAATATATTCTATTTTTATATTACACCCAACCCCTCCCAAAGAAATTAATGAGCAAGCATGTGATCAACCGGGATTCGAACCTGGGTTACCACATACAGATTGTAAACACTAACCATTACATAAAGGCAATTACTGTAATATACCATTAAAGGAACACCCGATTCTTAACATTAATCCTCAATTACAAACTCCAATGGTAGATTTATAAACTAATGAAAGCATATGGTCCTCCCAGGATTCGAACTCGGGACACTACACCCAGAACACAATTATCTAAACTATTACACCACCAACACAGCAGCACAAAGCTACTCTATCTAGGAAGCTTGCCGTGGGAGGAAGATCAGTTAAAAAGGCTGTTATTGGGCACCATGTTGTGTGGGGGCTCCTCAGACTATCAACCCTTGCTAAAAATATACTTAATCTTTACATGTTTAGAGTTCAGATTATATATACGCTGCATTATAATTTATAATGTTCAAACTAAAACAAAAGCTTGGAAGAACCCAGTAAAAAGACTAAAAAATTCAATAAATAAAAGTGTTGCAAATCTTTTTATGGTCATTCTATTACGGTCAGCTCAACCCCTTGTCGAGGAAAAAGTGCATGTACAGTCAAATTCAGTATTTCACCGCTATCTAGGATTGAGTAACACTCGGTTCTTAATGTTAAATCAATTACAAATGCCAATGTATTTTAATAAACTAATTAAATCATAGTGCTCCCGGGATTCGAACTCGGGACACCACACCCAGAACATAAGCATCTAAACAGATAAACAGATATTAACTCTACTCTCCAACGCTGAGATTAATAGTACTAGGCTAGTCAATCGCCGTTCAAAACAAAACTCTATGAAGTTAAAATATATAAAGCTTTAAAACGAACTCAAAAGTACCCAGTAAAATGTCTGTTTAAGAGCAAAGTTATTGAAATATTGATTTTGACTGTACAGAAGATTAAGACAGTTTAGAAGATTAGGACAGTTTAGAAGATTAGGACAGTTTAGAAGATATTGTGGTTAATCCTAGCTATGTTAGTTATACACGTTAGTTTGAGTTAGGAGCTGGGGTTGACCTGACCGTGGAATTCACATTAAACTTCTATAGCCTACAGTACAGTTATTGAAATAAGTAGTTTTGTTCTGGACCCCCTACTCATATTTAGCCCCATTAGTTAGGCAATTTTAACACTTTTCGCCGTATGTATATTTTATTTGATCCTGGACTGCAATTTAAGAGAACCCAGCCCTTGGCCGGGGCATTTTTCTGTCCGAAAATGCACAAATAAATCTATTTTTTTTTTTTTTTTTCATGAATGTCTTAGAAACTCAATAAATATCCTATTCTTGTCCCAATGCAAGTCTAAGCCCCCACATACCATGATGCCAGAGAACCACCCTATGACCTTAACTGCTTACCCATATTGGTAAAGTCAGCGCATCCAAAACTAAACTGAATTTCATGTAATTAATAATCAAATTAAAATGTAAAACTTGCAAACTAAACAAACCAAAATTGGGACAAGGACAATATAAAGTCAAATTAAATTATCAAAATCGCTATGTGGAAACAACGCTTACTAATATGAAATCTATGAAATAAAAGAACACAATCCACCACATAGGATGTACATCACTACATGAGCAAGTTAATCAGTTTCCAGATTCAGAAAACTCAAAATTAAGAAAACTCAACATTGAACTCAATTGCAAAACCAGACCACTCAGCAGGTAGAGACTAATATATCAGCATATAATATACACTGCATTACAGGTTTAACACCAAACTCTACTGTAAATTTCAATGGTTCGTGTCGGCTACCCCCAGCTATGGGGTATGTGCCGGAGTATATATATAAA
Source organism: Paralithodes platypus (assembly GCA_032716605.1). Classification (NCBI taxonomy): domain Eukaryota; kingdom Metazoa; phylum Arthropoda; class Malacostraca; order Decapoda; family Lithodidae; genus Paralithodes; species Paralithodes platypus. The sequence goes on from CM064487.1 coordinate 139,529,764, forward strand.
TAAAAAAGGCAAACATAGGGCCTCTACAAACTTTAAGCAATTTTTTGGAGTTTGGGTGTTTGGCAGTATCACTCTAAGAATAACTTCACATCCATGATAACATGGTTCGGTCTTTAATTATTTCCACAACTATTTTGATTAGCTCCTTTGCGATAATCTAAGTATTCCCAGTTTTGGTTGGTTTATTTTGCAAAGCTTTAAATTTTAATTAGTATATACCAGGGACAGTCACTACTCTCAAGGACAGAGTCCGTATACTGGTGGCCGGGATTAATTTTCACAGCCAGAGGCCTTCTCTGGCAAACTAATTACAGTTGCCACTTATAACTAATTTGGATATGTGGAAATCTAGTTTCTGCAGTCTGCCCTACAACACAAGAGGCTCATATTGATTAGTTTTTTTCTGAACTGCCGGTGAAGAGTGCCTCCCCAAAAATTTAAAGAGGGACATGGCCAAAATAATGGAACATTTGAGCCAAAATGCCTGGACACAGAGCTTGAAGCAATTTGCGTCATATACCCGTGATAATTTACAATAACTGCTACTGAAGAACTACTCATCTTGTATGAAGGTTTGTGATCCGGCCAGTGGTGGTAGTTAGTTCCCAGACTGTCCGGCCAATCAGTCCCGCCGGATCAGTCCCGAGTACGGTGTCGAGGGTTGTTGGCAGTGTCTGGCAAGGAAAAGGTTAGTCATTATGAAAATATAATTTACACAGGCCTCATAAAATCTAATATATTTTTTTAAATATGCAAGCAGGATAAACAAATTTTAAAAACTAAGCAAATTGATGAAAAATTTCACTTATCAACACTGCACTCTATATTCACAAGGCTAGGGCATAACCAGGCTGTAGAGACTTTACATTTGCCTTCAACATTTGCAAATGCAATAGATTTATGTATATACTCTGGCACATGCTGGGGGTGACAGAGCCCCAACTGTTAGGGTCCGGGACCACTTTTAGTGTTCCCTCGCCCCTTTCTCGGTCTCATCTAGTAGGTGAACTTTACAATGGGAAGAGGATGCCTAGCCACCTGCCCCCAAAAACAAAATAATAATTAACTTAATTATGGTTCAAGTACAACAATAGATTTAGCTTATGTATCCTTCCAGTTTTTCCAGTCAATTATAATTATTATCTACCAATAATTATTTCTTAAAACTAACTATATATAAAAGACAAATTAGCACGAGAGGAATTTGAACAGGTGGAAAGTATTTGGGAGATTTAGACTGCAGTGCAAGAAAAGTAAAAATAAAGATAAAATATGCAATAGAAGAATGTGATTGAAGAGCTTTAAATTATTCTGAATGGAAGATTAGAAATTTATACCATGAATAAGTCACTAAGGAACATTAACAACACATTGAGTTTTGAAAGACATACCACTTCAGATATGTAGTTATTTAATTATAAAAGCCGGTATTAACAGACTACAATCTTTACCTAGGCCTCAGAAGTGGCCAGTTAATGCAGAGGATATCAATAGAATGCAACACAAGGAGAAGAGTTAATTATGTAGAGCAGATTAACCAGACCACTGAGCTCCATACGGAACCCTCATAGGTCTGGCCAGAAGGATGCAGGATAGAATAACAAATGATGAGCTGAAGAGACTTTTAGGTAAAGAGTATTAGTGAAGTGATGCGTACAAGTTGACTAGGATGGTATGGACAGAATGGATGAACAAAATTGGGTGAAAAAATGCAGGTCTGTGATTGTGGAGGGAGCTGCACCAAGGGGTGGACAGAGGAAGACCTGGAATCGCACTATACGTACCGATCTCAAATCCAAAAACTTGACAACTGAAGCATTACACCAACAATTAATATTAAAAGCCATCAGATCGGAGTTCCTAACAAACTCTATTTTTTTTTTTCTTTTTTTTGTGTAGGCTAAACAAAATTCTACTGAAAGTCAATATACAAATAGAGAAATGGCAAAATTGTAGAGAGATCAGGTACTTCCAGTACATACCCTACCTAATCTTAAAATCTGCTTAAGCGTTGTTTCCACATAGCGATTTTGATAAGTTTTGTCTTAACCGTGTTCGTCCAAGTTTTGGTTTGTTTATTTTGAAAGTTTTAAATTATACTGTAATTAACATAATTCCCCCATTACCAGACGCCTTATTAAATAAATGTTTATTATTTCTTTAGTTTCCTCCTTTGACATCCATTAAGCTTAAAAAACACTCAAAGATCCACCTAAAATATAAAAAATACAAAAATTCCGGATGAAGACCGTTATTATAATTAATTATATTTAAAAAAATGCACCTCAATTGCATGAAGGGTCCGAATATTGCCAAAGAAACTGGGTTAAAGATGTTAAAATTGCCAAATTTTATAAAATTTCAGAACTAATGGAGTTAAACATGAATGAGAAGGGGGTCCAGAAAAAGCCAGCCATCCCCCCTTAATGCTTAAAGGGGGATGGTAGTTTTTTCTGGGTACCCGTCTCCCTCACGTTTAGCCCCATTAGTTTAGAAATCTTCGGTCTACGCCAACTAGTTTAGCAATATTAATAACTTTAAAACTTTTCTTTGTCAATATTAAGACCTTTCACGCCATTAAGGTTTAATTTTTTCCTGCCGACCGATAGCGAGCCTGTAGTTTTAGGAAGAAATCCTTTCGGTTGGGGATATGTATACCAAAAAATTTATAAATTTAACTTGACAGGGGATCACGAGTGAGCGGGTGGTGGTGGATGGGATAAAATTCCAAATGAAGCTACTACTTTTAAGCTCCTCGGTGGTCTAGTGGTTTGGGTGTTTGAGTGCTGCAGCACTGGCCTGAGTTCGAACCCTGACAATATTAATTATATAACAAAATTGACCTCCATTGCATGAAGGGTCCGAATATTGCCAAAGAAACTGGGTTAAAGACGTTAAAATTGCCAAAGGTTATAAAATTTCAGAACTAATGGGGCTAAACATTGAGAAGGGGGTCCAGGAAAAGCCAGCCATCCCCCTTAATGCTTAAGGGGGGATGGCTGTTTTTTCTGGGCCCCCCGTCTCCCTCAGGGTTAGCCCCATTAGTTTAGAAATCTTCAGTTTATGCCAACTAGTTTATAGATTTTAAGAACTTTAAACTTTTTTTTTTCAATATTAGGGCCTTTCACGCCATTAACCTGACAAGCGCGAAATAGACCTAGGGGCTAGGGTAATTATTTGTGCATTTCTAGCCTTGGATTCTGACAGAATTAGTTATATTTACAATATAGAGCATTATTTGTTTTCGGGATGCTTTTATTTTACATATATGATGTATATATGAACCTTCAAGAGTGCTAAAATAAGTGGGAAAAGCATTTGGGTGGTGAAAAACGAAGATATTGGCCACCCGGTCATAATCTCAGGCGAGAGAGAGCCACAGGCAACCCTCCTCTCTCGCTGTCTGAGGTAACTGAGACGAGCGGGGCGGTGTGGGCCGGTGTCTGGGTGTTACATAACGATCTTTTCTGCAACCCACTTGTGCTACATTATCGCGGGAGAGAAAAATAACCGATAAATGATAATAAGAGGAAAAATAGGTGATAATTGAGGAGGGGAGGGAGGGGGGAATAAAGTGGGGAAGGAGGGGAGGGGGGTGGGTGAGATTTACATGGATGAGTACTGGAGGGGAATTATCTCACCTAGAGACAAATTCCTTTGTTTTGATAGGCCCTTTTTTTTTGGAAGGCTTTTTTTATGGTCTTGCTTCCGTGAGGCCTATCGCGTTCCCTATAGGAAGCCTTCCGTGAGGCCTATCGCGCTTGCCGGGTTAAGGTGTAATTTTTTCCTGCCGACCGATAGTGTAGTTTTAGAAATAATTGCCTTTCAATCAGGATATCTATTCTACCAATTTTTTTATAAATTTAACTTTAATGGGAATCACAAGTCTGAGCGGGTGGTGGTGGTGGATGGGATATACAGTAATTCCAAATTAAGCCACTTCTTTTACGCTCCTCGGTGGCCTAGTGGTTCGGGTGTTTGAGTGCTGCACTACTGGCCTGGGTTCGGGGCATGACAAAATATTAATTGTAGAACAAATTTACTACAATTGCATGAAGGGTCCGAATATTGCCAAAGAAACTGGGTTAAAGATGTTAAAATTGCCAAATGTTATAAAATTTCAGAACTAATGGGGCTAAACATTAAGGAGAAGGGGGGTCCAGAAAAAGCCAGCCGGAATGCTTAAGGGGGGATGGCTGTTTTTTTGTCTGGGTCCCCGTAGTCTCACGTTTAGCCCCATTAGTTTAGAAATCTTAGGTTTATGCCAACTAGTTTAGAGATTTTAAGAACTTTAAACTTTTTTTTTTTTGTCAATATTAGGGCCTTTCATGCCATTAAGGTAAACAAAAAATCCTGCCGACCGATAGCAGTAAAATTGACACCTGGATGGAGATTATAATTTAAAACTTAAAAAATAAACAAATCAAAACTTATACGAACACAGTAGACAAAACTACTAATCAACATCGCTATGTGGAAACAACGCTTAAGCAAAATTTATAAATAAAAGAACTATCCACCACATAGGGTGTACATTACTACATGAGCACTACAATTAGTGTCAAAATGTTCTAATAAAATAAAATTTGCAACCTGACAAGACAACAGTACAAAATACATAACCCTCACTAAGTATAGTGCCATCGGATAAAAGTCTTAAAACAGTAGGCTGAATGGGGCCGAATGGATACAACCCAGAGAGGGAGAAAAAAATAGGTAGACCCCTTTAAGAGTTTATCCAGCAAAAGTAGTTACACTTTTGTACTTGCGAGGGCTTTTACTTAAATATAATGTTTTAAGTGCGTGCAGAGTTACATGGAGGGACAGACAGACGAATGAGGAAGTAAGGAGGTGTGGTGTGTAAGTAGACTGGAAAGTGTGAAAAGGAACACCTTGAGATGGTTTAGCCATATGGAGTGTATGAAGCGAGAGAATGACTAAGAGAGTGTACGAAAGTAAGATGGAAGGACAGTGAGGTAAACTGAGAGAAATGTGGAAGGATGGAGTGAAGTAAGAGTGAAGGTGGTGCTAGTTGGGAGAAGGGGCATCTACCGACTAGAGACAGGTACATGGGAGCGTTTCGTTCGTGGCCATCCCTCCAGGGATTACGGTGTCAGCCAATAGACATGTCAATCTTGGCAAACATTTTAGTAGCCTCACACAACATGTGGGACACTTGACCCACTTTACCCCACAGTAGACTAGAGGCCCATATACCACAGGTGATAATTATCACCACGTTCTTAACATTAATCATCAATTACAATCCCCAATGTACTTTAATAAACTAATGAAAGCATATGGTCCTCCTGGGATTCGAACCCGGGACACCACACCCAGAACATAAGCATTTAAACCATTACACCACCAACACAGTTATAACAAACTAGTAATGTACTTATCTTTGTGAATGTTTAGAAGTATAGTTGGCTGCCATGAAGAGCTATTACCAGTCTCGTCCAAACACCACCACCATCACGCGCTACACTAAACCACCACCACCACCATCTGTGGACAACATTAACTTGCTAGTACTTGAACCAAAAGTTCACAAGCTAAATTTAATTAAATTATATACAAGGTTGATGGTTGAATAGAACACTTTGTAGACTAAGCACTAGGCTATCAAGACCGTTAAAGGTTTATGCACAAGCCTAAGATATATTCTGCATTAATAAATTAATCAAAAGTGCAGCTTATGTAAGCAAAAAAAAAATATAGATTCTAGTTACTAAAAGAATACCGGTAAAGGGGAGGTGGACGGACAGTGAGGGAGATTTAGACCAAGAATGATATTGATTAAATCAAAACCTACAAAACAGTCATGTGGAGTGGGAGGGGCTCCACCTGACCGATTCAGAGGAGCATTGAGGCGATTTGTTCGTGGCCATCCCCTCAGAGATGGAGCCATCTAGCAATAGTCTTATTAAAATCTGTCGGTCCAAAATTGCTATTATAATTAAAAACTTACAAAGCAAAACTGGGACGACACATGCAAAAGAACTTCTAAATTGTTGTGGAAATAATGCTTTAATAAGATTATTTTTTTAAATAAAAGAAACTACAATGTGTACGTACATCACTATATGGTAAAGTTAATTTTACTATTTTGGTGTGAGAGAGTTAGACATTAGGCCAGTAGCAGTTCCATGGGTAGTCTCATTTCATGAACTATATATAGATTATTATGGAAAACTTTCAAAATGCACTATGCAAAACAGGGACGACAAGATAAAGGCAAAGTAACTAATAAAAATAGCTGTGGAAATAACTTTTACACCAACCAACTTCACATCTAAACTCAATGAAATCAACATATACGATGTGGCACTCAGAGGACTCTAACCCAGGATACATCGAATTTCCGCGGACTGTGCATTACACTATCAAGACAGTTAAAATAAAAGAACAATCTATCACAAGTGTACATCACTACATTAGCAAGTTAATCTAGTTTCCAAGCAAACTAATCGCACATGTACAGTACTCTATACTGCATGGGGAACACTTCATACACTGCCACAAGTCAGTAAAACAGACCCATATACCCAGCTGATATTATCTATATTTTTTATTAATTTCACCACACTACCAAACACCAATGAAATTAATGAAAGCATATATGACAACAGGGATTCGAACCTGGGTTATCACTCAGATTTTTAGACACTTTAATTATAACAAGTACTACAGTCAGGACCCCCAATACACGATTCCACAATTCGCGAAAACCCTAATACACGAGTTACCCCTCGAATAACCAATAATTAAGCATTAATTACGCGAGGTGGTACCACAATACACGAATCGAGAGCTAAGAAGGGGCCAAATCCGCTATCACGTCTACGTTTCGCGAGGCCCAGGAGTAGCTCTGAAAAAAGAAGAAGACGGGCATACGCCTGCCTTCCCTCCCGCTTACCCTCCCTCCCTCCCACAGTCCCGCTCAAGCGCTCATAGCCGTGCGGAGTGACCAAACGTTTGTAGTGCCTGCCACTTTTTTCGCCATGCCACGCCAATATAAGAAGATAACACACAAAATGAAGGTGGAATTGTTGTTTCGCAAGAAAAGAGAAGGAAACTGTGCAATAGGCTTGTCAGAGTAAACTGTTCGTACGATTTGGTTAGGGAGGGAGAAGTTGGAGAAAATCGTGAAGTCCTACGGTCCTAGTCCTAGTCCTAGCCTATCTACTACTAATTTTAGGATATATTTTTATTCATTGTTCTTCTTATATATAAGATATAGACTGTACTGTAGAGCCAAAAATGTCGAAAATAGGGCCAAAAATTTCGAAAATAGGCCATAATTGAGAGATGTCACCCAATCTAATTATTCCCATTTAAAGTTAGTTCCACAATACCCGAATTCACAATACGCGATGCCTCCTGTCACCCCTATTCTCGCGAATTGGGGGTCCTGACTATGTACTTCTCTTGAAGGTGTAAAGTGTAGTTAGCTGCCAAGAAGGGTCATCGGTCTGGTCCCAACACCAACACCAAAATCTGTGGAAACCATTTAATTACTAGTATTTTAACTAAAAGTTCAATCTAATAAGACTAGGTAAATGCTTAATTTTGTTTATGGATAATTTCTAAAATTAACAAAAATACGTAATTACACTTTACTGAAAAATATGATATGACAATAAAATGTTCTAACTAGGCTACTACAAATATTATAAAGAGTTGTGTTATCGGGCGTATCACCTACCTCTGACCGAGTATATCGTAGTGTTTACTATACCACTTTGAAAATAAATTATCCTAACCTAACCTATCCTAGTATACACTCCCTCCCCCACTGTTTGACATCAACTTGGGTGTTTACAAGACTTACGCCTGGTAACAATGCATTCAGAGAACTATTCACTTAAGTCAGATTCATCAGGGCACCCACCCTAGCCCAGAGCTCTTGAGCAGGGAGTGCATGGTGGTAAAAAAATAATTAATATTTTAAAACTTCCAAAATAAACAAACCAAAACTTAGACGATCACAGTAAAAAGAAACCTTCAAAATCGCCAAGACAGTATTTGCACAATAAAATTCTTAATTATACGAAGATAACTTTTTTAAACTAATTTGAACATTCACATGAATTTCCTAGTCTACTTTATATTATCAAACACTTATTGGCTAAATTGTCATAGTTATATATACTGTACTCTACTCAAATTGGATTAAGTTTGTTTTCGAAACAAATGTTAAAATCAAATTGCATAATTCATAGTAATTTTACATTCACAGGTCACTTTATATACAGTTGCGTATAAACTTACATAAATTAGCTTGATTTTCGGTATAAGCAAGGTGTCCCAGCAGCACAGAAATAAGAATAAAGTTAAAAATAAAAAATAAAAAAAGACTAGCACGAAAGTATAAACAGCCCCACTATACGAAAGTGCTGTATATACTTATAAATTAGCTTAGTTATTCTGGCATAAATCAAATATAAAACTTGCAAAAATAAACTAACCGAAACTACAAAATAAAGACGAAACTTACAAAAATCACCAAGAAAGATGTCCCCCAGCACCACAGAACTCAAAGAATTAAGTTAAAATTTAATAAAATAAACAAGACTAGCATTATAATATAAAACTTTCAAAATAAACATACCCAAACTTATACAAACACAGTAAAAATACAAAACTAATAAAAATAGCTATGGAAGAATTATAAATAAATCTTAACGGCCAACACTTACTAAACTCCTTGTCAACTCAACCCATTGGTAAGGTTCACTTTAATCATTAGCCCTGGTTAGATTGAGATAGATTATACGCTTTCATTTCATCTGACGGTAAATCAATCCCTTAGCAGCTAATTTTTAGATATTAATAGAAAAATATGAAACTACGGTCTCTGCATCATTAAGTTTATACAATTAGCACCATATTTCACTAAATCAAAATCTTTATGGGAACTTTGCAATTTGCCGTCAGTTAAAAAGAAACTAGGTATAGGTTAGTACAGTAGTAGACTGGAATGACTAATATTTAGAGTTAGTTTTTAAATTATACCGGTACTAAGTTAAGTTAGGTGGTTAGAGTAGGCTAATAACTAAATTGCACCATTTAAACAAAATATGAAGGAAAACCAGGGAATTAAAATTAAATCTATGTTAAACTATTTGGAGCCATTGCTAGAATTCTACCAATAGTGTAATTATATATAAATTATCATAGAGCAACAGATCTAAGTTAATTACCCCATGCTTATTATTTCTAACTATTAAGTGTTAAAGTATTCCTATAAACTGCTGTAAGTTACTTTGTGTTGACATCGCATATGTCAGGCTACCCTGGTTATAGTCCGTTAAATTTTTACCCAACTTATTACTACATATTTCGCTACAAAATCTTCGGAACACTGTAGCCGAGTAATGATAAACACATCCCAAATTACCCTGTTAGAAAAAATAGATTTTAGTAACAGTAGGTTAGTATATAGGATTAAACTGACCAGGAGCTTAGGTTGCCGTACAAAACTAGTTTCAGATTTTATTTTTTAACATTTTAATTTAAACAGACATTGGTATAAAGTAAAGATTCATTAATGCAAACTAGCTGTGGTAATAGCAAAACTAACAAAATTAACTCCTTTCACTGGCACATCACCCCTTCCAAACGGCAACAAAGCGTAAAAGATAGGAAACGCCCTGTTAGACATTAATCATCAATTACAAACTATGTACTTTAATAAACTAATCATAGCATATGGTTCTACCGGGATTCGAACTCTGAACACCATACCCAGAACATAGGCATCTAAACCATTACACAACCAACAAAAACAAAACTACTTCGCAGCACTGGCCCATCACCCTTCCAAATGGCAAGAAAGCGTGAAAGTATGATATAATATAAAACTTCCAAAATAAAAACTTATACGAACACCGTAAAAAGACAAAACTAATCAAAATCGCTGTGGAAGAAACGCTTCAGCAAAGTAATTATATATAAAAGAACAATCATTTATGGCTACCCTGTTCCTGTCTTCATTATTGTCCACCAGTTAAGCACAATTCTGCCCAAGAACAACCCTAACCTATCCTAGTATTATGGGTGTGGGCTACCGCCCCCACACCCCCGCTGATTAAGTAAAACTATTAACTGTAGAAATCCAGTTGGTGTGGAGTAATAGGCCTAGCCTATATAAAAATAAGTAAACTTTGAGAAAACATTAGCCTAACCCAACCGGAAAATATAAAGCTAACCGGCCACGAATTTTCCTGGAAATTTGGAAGTCACCCATCAAATGAACAAACTAATACATCATATTAATATAAGTTTCAACGTTCGGAAAAAACAGTTTTCCCCATTATCCAACAATCTTAGGATACGGCCCCCGATAGTGGGGACTGCTATGAAGTACAGGGAAATTGAGGGGTAAAAGACTAAAATAAAGTAATATTAGCCTAACCTAACAACCTAACCTAGTATATTAGGTGGGGGCTGCCGCCCCCACACCCCCGCTGGTTTGGTATGTAATTAATAAAAGGTGGACCGCCGCAAAAAAAAATAAAATAAATAAATATATATATATATATATATATATAAAACTTTTTCAAAGTAATTGAAACCGGTTTTTCCGAAAGTTCAAACATATGATTTATAGGTTATGTTCATTCGATGGATGACTTCCAAATTTCCAGGAAAATTAGTGGCCAGTTTCCTTGAAAAATACCCAACAACCTTACCCAACCTATCCTAGCATTATGGTTGGGGGCTGCCGCCCCCCCCACAACCCGCTGGTTGGGTAACCGTGCAAAAAACAGTATTATTAGACATAAATTAGGCTACTCCGGCAACGAGTGGGCCGAGAGGTTCACAACAATAACATAAGTGCGGCGGCGGACGTAAGTTAAAATGAGAAATAATCTTATTTATTACGGTACCCATTAATTTCCGAAAGTTTAAAGATATGGGAAAAATTCTTTATCTTTATGTTACAGTACTTGCCATGAACCATTAAGATTGCGCTGCCAGCCAAGTTGTGGCGCGGCTCTTAAATATGGTCCTAATATAATAAATAATAATTACTGTAGGCTACTTATCTGTGAAAGCGGTGACGTGTGGAGAAGTTTCAGCCTGCTGGTTCGTTAGTCTAAAAGGTATTTACGCAGGGCTCAAACTCCGCACCCATCCGTACCTGTGGGGATAGTGTATATTATAATATTAGAAGCCTTTCCTAAGCTTACTTAAATGTGGCACACCAAGACATGGCCTAATATGAAACTCCAAAACTAGACAGGGCTAAATATTAGGCGAAGAATCAGAAAAAAGTTTCCTCAGATTTTTCAAAATTTCAGTAAAAAAATAAAATAAAAATAAATAAATAATGTAATAAAGTTTGCTGATTAGGCCAATGTTAAAGGGGGTGGGGGGCCAAGTGCTCCCTCAACCCACCATTTTTCCAATTTACACTTCAATTTCCCTTACCTACTGTAAAACTGCGATTAACCCAATAAATGCCGCCATTTGACTCAGTAGCTTCAGATTAATGAATAATGGATAGCCTAGCCTAGGCTAAGTTAATGCATAGCCTATCCTCCACTCAAACTATGAAAAAAAAATCCTTGAAATTTTTTGAAAAAATCGTAAATAAAGCTGCTCTATTAGTCTTTAAATGGTAGTTTTTTATGTGTATTATACTGTAGGCTATATTCAGTTATTCCTATATTAGGCCTAGCCTACCCCTATAGTATCCCTCAACTCAAAATCAAACATTAACAAACTCCGCCATCTGAATTGCAACTAGGAATGAGAATGGCCAAACAAATTGCTTACCTCACTTTTTAACTATGAAATACAGCAGAATAGAACTATAAATCGTCAGTTAGTTCACATTATCGATCGTAGCAAACAAGGTGGCCAAATTAGCCACCGGTCAATGGCGGCGACCAGCTGCTTCCACGTGTATATCACAAATGGCAGATGCGAGCCACATTTGCGATCCACAAACTTATTAAAGGGAAAAATACATACAAACCTGACTAAAATAGTATATTAAAGGGAAAAATATAAAAACTTTAACAAATTAAATAGTTGGAAGTCCAATTGTAGATTAACCCCTTCAGACTCATGACTCAGAGGTTGCCAGATTAGCAATAAGAAATAAGAGTTCCCTCACTCATAATTACCTCCAAAATTAGTTTTCTGCCCACAGCTAACTCAAAGACAACTGCAGAGGTTGAAGTAGCTAAACAAAAGGTTTCTAGATACCCCTGATGTTAACAAAGGCTTTAAAGTATCCCTAATCGGCTCAAACTCGCGTCATATGTCAGAGAAGGTTAAACTAAATACATATTAGCAGACTACGTAATCAGATTGACCCAAATTTAGTGAAGTCATTTAGTTATAGCTCAATTCTGATTGGCTGTAGTCTGCTAGTTTCCGAGCTCACGATCACCGATAATTTATAGAAGAATTAGAATACTCCATTTCCTAAACAACGAAAACTATAATAAGAGACTTACACCAACGCTAGATCGTCGAAACTACTGCAAAACAGTTGAATCTCACGGCAACTGAAGAGGGTGGCTTCCTAGCCCCCGATCACCAAGGATGTTCACGCACGAATGACCGCTCCGGCTCAAGTCCAGTCAACTTTGCCTTGCTTTACCCCCCCCCCCCCCCCGTTCTTTCTCTCCGCTCTCTCTCCCCCCCCACCCTCCTCTTCCCGTTCTTTCTCTCTGCTTTTATATTTGGTGAGGTTCGAACACCCTTGGTAGAATCATTTCGCGGCAATTTAGCCAATTTTGGGTTGATCGAATCTTTACGTCTTGATATTAACACTAGACGATATTATACAGCTTAGAAAGGGCCTTTAGTAATCAAGGCGGAAATATATCTCAATTAACCTTTTGAGCTCCACAAATACCTTATGAACTTTATAAAATCGTCTAACAATGGCCCGAATATAATGAAGCCAGGTGTCATGGTATTGTTGACGGAGTTAAAATAATTGTTTCACTTGCGTATTCGAACCTTAATGCTCTATATTTAGCATAAAAGTCGCTATATCCGCTAAATAAAGCCTGAACCGTGGCTACAATAATTAATGTTGGTGGATACAAAACAAAGAATATGACTCGATAAATGTCACATTTTATTAATGCTTTAGAACAGTTATAATCTCCAAAAAAAGCTATAATTAGCATTGATAGATAACAAAGATTATTTCATACAGTAAATATCTCAAATATCTAGCATAAAAGTTGCTAAATTAGCAACGCTGCTCCAGATTGTTGACGATTCGACTCTCGTAAACGAAACGATACTCGCTTATTTTCGTAATTATACTGTTTAATCCACTTATGTATAGTATAGCCTATATGGGTAATACATGCTCACACTTTATAGCTTTAATTTTAAAATTTATTTTATAAATAATGGTGAAGTTAATTAGCCAGAATTTTGTACAATTCGTAACACGTCTGATTCGACTCTTCATATGAAGCACCTTTTATATTATCCACATGTTAGAGACCCCGTGCGAGGCTAGTGTGGAAGGTGGTGATTGGCTTATTTGAAATTTCCCGAGTTATGATAGGCTACAGACCTACAGTTATACAAGATGTTAAAAAGTCGAGTTCCACATTCATAATTATTTAGCTTATCTCCCTTGAAACTCCAACTAAAACTCATTATAATTTAGCAAACTTAGGATTCGGTTGTATTCTTTGTAATTTCGTTTGTGCTAAAAACATAAATTTTGCATTCATTATTATAAAGATTCATCAAATTTGAAATATTGTAATTAGGGCATATGGCCTAATTACAATATTTCAAATTTGATGAATCTTTATAATAATGAATGCAAAATTTATGGTTTTAGCACAAACGAAATTACAAAGAATACAACCGAATCCTAAGTTTGCTAAATTATAATGAGTTTTAGTGGGAGTTTCAAGGGAGATAGGCTAAATAATTATGAATGTGGAACTCGACTTTTTAACATGACTGTACTAAGGGTAGATCTATGGGGAGGATCTGTACGCAGCCGGATACCTTACCCCAGGCCCCGCCCACTGCCGAAAATGTACAAATATTATATTATATTAGATTAGATTAACCTAACTTAACCTAACCTAACCTAACCCTAATATAATATAATATAATATAAAATAACACAAATAACAAAATAACAATATAAAAATATACTAAACTTCGAGTGGGATCGAAACTGGATTTCTGGATGACAGGCGGGAGCTCTAGTGACTGTACTTCAGAGCGAGCTGGCATGAATGGTTTGAAGGGTTTATTTAAACGCGGGGAACGGGGGGCGGGGCCAAGGGAGGCTTACATTTTCGCGCATGCATAGAGGGTAAGGTATCCGGCTGCGTACATCCCCTCCCGATCTATGCTGGCTATGGATAGAAATTCGAAGCCATTTTTACGGCCAAATTTATATCTGGTGTAATCATACACTATTTTCAATGCTATTTTGATTACCAGTAAATAATTTAGCCTACTTAGCTTAGGAATAACCTCTAGGAATCAAAGGGCTATTTAAATTAACCTTCCCATTCTTACGGATATTTCCTAAATTAAAAGAAAATAGTCTGTAGGTAGCTCAACTTAATCCCTTCGCTGTACTGGCAACGTTTTTTCAATTTTATTCTTGGTATATCGTGACGATTTTGTGGAGTTTAACAAGGATCTGTGGTAGTTAAAAGGGATAAGCGAGATAGTTCGAAGCCTGTTAATTGCTGGAGACCCTTTTTAAACCGAATAAAATTGTCTAAATATAGCTAGAATAAACTTTAAAAGACGTCGCCGGTACAGAAGGGGTTAAAGGCAGAAAGCTTAAGTATTCCCTGGCTGACCCTTCCTAAATGATAAAACTATTAGCTTAATTACTCAAGTCGTTTATAAGTTATAGAGGGCAGTGGTCTAGATAATTGGCCTACCTATTATGAATGGACTATAGTAATTGACCACTTGCGAGTTTCAGGCTAGAAGGAAGTTGGAGCCGTGAACATCGATATTAAAGAGAAATGTAATAATAATGTAGATTTCTGATGGATAAAAAGTATGATTAATTTGGTTTTATGTATTTTTAGATGTATTATGACCGTATTTTAGCTGATAATTCTGCTAAATATTGATGGCCACAGCTCCAACTTCCTTAAAGACCGAAACTCGCAAGTGGTCAATTGCAAGATTTGATCTATAAGGAAGTTGGCCATTGATATTTAGTAAAATTATCAGCTAAAATACGGTCTTAATTTTTTTTTATAAATATATAAAATCAAATTGATCATACTTTTTATCCATCAAAAACCCACATTATTATTCCATTTCTTGTTAATATAGATGTTCACGGCTCAAACTTCCTTATAACCTGAAACTCGCAAGTGGTCAATTACAAACCCGCATTATATAACAAACAATTTGTATATATCGGTCGTTTACATATAGTTGAAATTAATGTTGTTTATGCATTAAGGGGATATGGCCTTATTTATTTGTTAATTGATATAATATATATATATATATATATATATATATATATATATATATATATATATATATATATATATATATATATATATATATATATATATATACCTGTATATATATATATATAAATTTTCCTCCCTAGACCTGCATCAACCTGTACAAATCACTCCCTTACCCCCCTTCAAAATACATTGGTACATTTTTCGGAAGAAAAATGTCCCCGTCTTAAGCCGGTCACTCTTAAAATTACAGGCTCGCTTTCACTCGCCAGGAAAAAATCGACACCTAAATGGCACGAAAGGTCTTAATATTGACAAAGATATGGGGCGTAAAATCTTAAAATCGCAAAGCTAATGGCTGAACATTATATAATTGTGCAGTTTAGGAAGGATCTGTGGTGGTAAAAAGGGTTAAGTGGTTTAGTTCGAAGCCTTATAATTGCTGGAGATTCTTTTTAAAGTAAGAAAAATCGTCTAATAGTTGCCAGAATATAATGAAATCCCGGTACTGAATGGGTTAATGGGGGATGGGCTGGTTTTTCTGTCCCCCTTCACCCTCGTGTTTAGACCCCATTGTTTATTTAGGTTTTAAGACCTTCGCCCCATTAGTATGTAGATTTTATAACCTTTCGTCCCATTTCTATATCAATATCAAGACCTTTCGTGCCATTTAGGAGTCATTTTTTTCCTGGCGAGCGGTAGGAAGCCTGTAATTTTAAGAGAAACTGGCCTTCAGCCTGGACATTTTTCTATCGAAAAATGTACACATTTATTTTGAACGTGGGTCTAGGGAGTGTTTTTTTTAAGCTTGATGAAGGTCTAAGGAGGAAACTAAAAAAAAAACACACAAAATTATAAAAATATAGGCCTACATAAATGAGGACATAAATACGCCCAAGGTAGAAATATATTATCTTATGCAGTAGTTAAATAATATAACCAAATAATTAATGGTGTCATGGCAAATTATTCACGTAAGTCAATCATACTTTGTTTTTCATACATAAGGTTATCTATCTATATGCTCAGGCCCAATCCCCACTTTTCCTATCCCCCCCCCCCCTCTATTTTATTATTATTTTTTTGTTTTGTATTTTCTTGGGGGGTGGCCGACTCAAGACAGAGCAAGAACAGGAAAACACAAGACAAAACAGCGAACAAACACAGACAAAACACAAAATTCACACACATTATAGAGTGGGTATATATTGATGAGGCCAACTGTACAAACTAGTGACGGTTAAGGTTTCCAGGGATGGTTTCTCAGAAAGTGTGATAGTTTCGCTTATTTTCCACATTGTATGGGACCTCAATTTCGTTCAGGAGGGGTATAAATACAGAGAATTTTGCGAAATTATCAGTCGAGACTTGGACACCATACCATAAGGATCACCATCACCTCTGCTGTATCATCCAGTTATTGTGAAGGTTATTAGTTTGATTATAATCATGGTTAGATATTTGTTATTAAATTCACTTAAATTTCTTTGACTTGGTAAAACCATATCGCTTGTCTTTAAATTGGTTGCTTTGTTTCTTGTAGACTGTGGGTTATTTATAATTTAAATTAAACTATTTCCCTTTACCATTTTACTAAATTTTCAAGTAGTTTGTGTTAAATGCACGGGTGTCTTCTTGGGAACTAAAGCTTTAAATGTAATCCGATGTTAAATTAATGACTGATTTGTGCTTACCTTAACTGATTTTTTTTTCTTTTATTTTAGTTAAGGAAGTTTACTTGAAACTTAATTTAATGCTAACGGTTTAAGTTCTATAGGCCTGTATGTTTATTTTTTGTATTAGTTTATAACTGTATATGGTTTGGAAGATATTTACTGAATTTTAATGTTTTCTCTCAAAGTAATGTTCATGGTTTTGCTGAATGAACCTAGCCCCTTAAACGTGTTCAGCCCGTGGTAGCCTACTCCAGCCCTGGGTCTACGGAATTATAACTATTGGAATCTTCGAAAGCACTTTTTTTGTTTTGTAATTCTGAAAGTTTGTTCTGTACAAAAATGTAATGCAAATAAAAATTCAAATATACTATAGTATTGACTTACCTGGAGTGTGGAATTTTATTTAAAAATATATAAAAATTATCTAAATGGGCCTAGTAACCTATATAACTAAAACTACTAAAATGGCAGCCAAGCAAATTGGACCAAACTAGCCTATACATAAAACTAAAATTGGTGCACACATAATTTAAACCGTTGTGGTTACTTAGTAGGACATCCTTTATTATGTTATCTGCCTTGTGTGGGCCGATCGGCTGTTTGCAGACAACCATTTTCGTATGTTATGTTAAACTAAAATTAATAATGGTAAATATTTTAAACTCGCCACTGCTATTTTAAAGTAATTTATTGTTTTGGATTAGTTAGTGTGCGGAGTTACATGGAGGGATAGACAGACTAAGGAGGTGTGGGGTGGAGGTAGATGTGCTTGAAAGTGTGAAAAGGAACTACTTGATGGTTCGGCCATATGGAACGTATGGAAAGCGAGAGAATGACTTAAGAGGTGGAGCGACAGAGGTAGACCGAATAAGAGGTGGAAGGATGGAGTGAGGAAGTACATGAACGAAGGCTGTGCTGGTTAGGGGGGGGGGGGGCGGTTCGTTCGTGGCCACCCCTTCGGGGATTGCGGCGTCAGGCAATAGATTGGTTATTATGGTTTTTAAGCTTTATCTAATTCATGGAACGTTCGTCTTAAAATCTCAAACCTAATATGCTAAACATGAGGGAGAAGGGGGGTCCAGAAAAAGCGACTACCTCCACTTAACTATATGTTTGGGTGGTATTCTAAATTATTGGATGACCTTGATGTGTGTGATTTTGTATTTTGTTTTCGTGTGTTCGTGGTTTTCTGTTGTGTTGTCCCTATTCTGGCTCTGTCTCGAGTCGGCCAACCCCCTAAAAAAAAAAAAAAAAAAAAAAAAAAATAGAAGTGAGGGTGGGGATTGGGCCTGAATATATAGACTAGAATAGATAGTTATTCTAAAGGTGCCGCCCGTGAGTGGTAGTGGTGGAGTGAGTTTACTAAATATGAACAATATCTACATGGTATATAGAACAAAACCTTCCCCTACAGTCTAAAGTGAGAGAGAGAGAGAGAGAGAGAGAGGGGGGGAGTGAGTGTGAGAGAGAGAGGGGGGGGGGTGGAGAGCAGGCAGGATCGCGTGTTAAGGCAGCATCTAAATCCCCGTAAAGAAGAAAAAGAAAGATCCAAGCCAATAACAATGTACCTATAATTCGTATACTGAATATATACAAAAAATCCTAATTGAAAACGAGAGGTGGTGTGGGGAGGGGAGGAAAAATGGTGGGGGGTGGGGGGGCTGTAGAGTGGGTGTGGAAGGCTGGGTGAGAGGAGGAGAGGAGTGGGGGGGGGGTTGTTCAGAAGAGAGAATGAAGTGGAGAGAGGAGGATAGGAGGGAGAAGAGAGAGGAGAGGAGAGGAGAGGAGGAGGAAAGGAGAGGATTGAGGGGGAGGAATTGTCAAGAAAGGGGGGGGGGGAGGAATTGGCAAGAAATAGGGAGGGAGAGAGGGCCCAACAGCGATGTCACCTGGTTCGCTAGTTTGCACCTTAAAAATTACGAGTTAATGACCCCCTCTATATTCACACACCTCACCAACGCAATGTACACACACACCGAATAGTTTGATATTATCTAAATGTCTAGGTCAACAATTTTAGCGTAATTACTAGTTGTTAGAATATATTCAGACGAGACGGCATGCAGGAACTAGCTCAATCAGTCATAAGTTCACAATTTTCTTATATTACCCTTATGAATTACATGTATGGCCGCCTGAACATTAATAGAATTTAAAAACACACCCATATATACACGCAAAATCCCCATACACACCTTAAAGACGGTAAAATGCGAAGAGCCATCGCAGGCACGTCGTTCTCCTACCAGTCGAATGTCAGCACTGAATAATGACGTCACATTCAAGCTGGTCCTCCACTCCTCCCCCCAGATCCACGAGTCCAGTTCGAATTTTATTATAGTTTATTAATCACCTTCCTCATTACCTTCAGGCTTAGGACGTTCACAGCACATAGTCTATTTTAAATGATGTATTTGTAAGGTGTTGATAGCTACAAAAAAAAAAAAAAAAAAAAAAAAAAAAAAAAAAACATATAGGACTTGTGATGCAGGGATATTGACTTTTTAAAATTGAAACTCTGGCATCGATATCACCTCTTCCATAAAACAGATGAAGTGAAATTTCCCCGAGAGTCAAATAATATTCAATGTACAGTTGCCCACATGGACTTGGTACACACTCATGATTTTATATATGGAAGGCAAATTAGTAGGATTGTATTAACAGTATATTTTCTTATGTAGTACTCCATTTTAAGAGATTTTTAGTTTGCTCCCTAGACCTCAATCAAGCTTTTAAAAGTGTCCCCCCAAGACCTTTTAGATAAATGTGTACATTTTTTGGCAGAAAAGTTTCCCGGACAAAGGCAGGTTCCTCCTAAATTGCAGGCTTGCGATCGCTTGCCAGGAAAAATCGACAAATGTTAAACACATGGCACGACAGGTGTTAAGGGGAGGCAGACCAGTTTTCTGGACCCCCTTCTCCTTAATATTTAGCCCCACTAGTTTTGAGAGTATAAGACGTTCGGCCCATTAGTTTGACGATTTTAACACCTTTCGCCCCATTTCGTTGTCAATTTTAAGACCTTTCGTGCCATTTAGGTGTTGATTTTTTCCTAGCGAGCGATAGCGAGTCTGCAATTTTAAGAGGAACCGACCTCCGGCCGGGACATTTTCTACCGAAAAATGTACAAATTTATCTTGAATGGGGGGGGTCTAGGGAGTGTTTTCTAAGCTTGATGGAGGTTTAGGGAGGAAACTAAAAACATATATGAATAAATGAATTAATAAACCAAACAAACGGCCAGTCTCCCCTTAACATTGACATACTGTATATGGGTGAGATGCCAGAGGAGAAGAAATTGGAAGAAGAAACCAATTAATTGACACTAACAACCAACCTGCAAGACCAACCAACCAGGATAAAGACTAGCAACAAGACAAAAGACAAAGAAAACCAGTGGAGAAGGCATCATAGAAAACGAGGCCGATAGGGGAAGCTATTCCAACCTTATAGACAACCACATGGCCTCCCTCTACAACCACATCACCACCAGTCCTATGCAAATTAGGTAGTTAAATGACGTCACCATCAAGCATGCCACTCCCTCACACTGCTAGGAGCCAAATGGTTTAACCCTTGACTTTCAAGCAGGATATTGGCAAGTGAATCTGCAAGACCCGGGATCGAATCCCTGCCACGGCGGACATTTAGTGGGTGTGGTAGTACGTCGATCCTAGCATGTTTCACATTCTTGCATCCAGTCAGGGGACATCCTGACGACGTATACAGACTAAACACACATAACAAAGCCACTCCAACACCTTCCTCTCTCTCCAACACCCCTTCTCCCCTCTCAACACTCTTCTCTGAGCTAGTGCCGATATAAATGGCATATGGACAGTCCTGTATAGAATCGTAAGATTCAGAGTCGTAAAGATTCCAGGACGAGCTCAATAGCGGCGGATCCCCAGATTGACCGTGGTGATTGTCACCTAAACATCTACAAAAAGTATAAGTCCCCGTCGTGCCAGAACATCAAGAGAAAACGGCTTTTTCCACCAGCCAGGGCAGACTATACGAATTCACAGTTCTTTCATTCGGATTGTGTAATGGCCCCGCCACCTTTTCCAGATTAATGGAGTCTGTACTTCAAGGACTTACCTGGGAAACGTCTCGCTTACCTAGACAACATCATCTTCTTTGGAAAAACTTGGGCAGAACACCTACGACTCGCGCAAGTTTTCCAAGAATTAGAGATGCCAAACTAAAACTTAAACCATCAAAATGCACCATGGCAAAGAAACAAGTCTAATTCCTCGGTCATGTTGTCTCTGAAGCCGGAATTTCTCCAGATCCAGCCAAGCTACAGGCCATCAGTAACATCACTCCTCCCAACAACGTCAAAGGAGTCCGAGCATTCTTGGGATTAGCTTCTTATTATCGAAGGTTCGTGAAAAACTTCGCTACCATTGCAAAACCCCTTCACGACCTCACCAGAAAAGAAGAACCATTCCTTTGGACCACCCACAGACTACAAGCCTTTCAAACCTGAAAAGACCTACTCGTAGCAGCCCCAGTTGTCTCCTTTCCTGATTATACCAAACCCTTCTGTCTTTACACCGACGTCTCACAATTTGGAATACGAGCCGGAAAGGCTGCGAACACATCATTGCTTGTGCCAGCCGTACCTTAAACCCCGCAGAGATCAACTACCCAGTTACCAAACGGGAATGCTTAGGAATAATTTGGGCACTCCAGCACTTCAAAGCATACCTTGCTGGAGTCAGTCACCATCATAACTGATCACTAAAGACCAGATTTTGCCATAAATGCCATAAGCGCCTTTTTGTGCCTTTTTTGGTGATTTTATCACTATAATGCCTTTTTTACCGATTTAGTGCCTATTATGCCTATTTTGTGATTTTCAGAGCCTTTTTGTGCCTTTTTTGGTGATTTCATCACTATGCCTTATTTATCTTTGTTTTTATTGTTCAGCGTAAATTATTGGTGCTTGTTGCTGCCGCCAAATGGCAACCTGCCCCAAGTTGGCCTCTCTCCGACAGACGGCACAATTTAGCGCCAGACAATTTGAAGAAAATGCTTGTAATATGTGCAATCAGGAAAACATGTAGAAAGTGTATCAAATGACAATGTAACTTTGGTCATTTTTACCCTATAATAGCTTGATTTTAGCATTTTCACCATATATTAATACAGAAAATAAATGCCTTTTTAATGCCTTTTTCCTCAATAAATGCCTTTTTTTGTTTTAGATTTTTTTATCATTTATAAATGCCTTTTTGCCTGCCTATTTTAGTGTTTTTTAGTGCCTTAACTTCCGGTCTCTACTGATCACCAAGCCCTACAATGGCTCCGCAAATCCGACACGAAAAACGCCCTTACTGTCAGGTGCCGAGAATCTCTTGAAAAGTTCAACTTTGGGATCGCCTACCGCCCGGGAAAATTGCATACAAATGCAGATGCACTCCCCCGGCTACCTATTGAGCAAACACCACCCAAGGATGCTATACGGGCCATTCAACAGCAAGACCCACCCGACCAAACTCAGCAATATCTTCTACATCATTTCAGAAAAAGAACAAACCTGCCTGTATTCCAAAGATTATCTTCGATCACCTCATCAGGAAAGGGGACACCATATACACCAAAGAAGGCAAGATTGTCCTAAACCCTAGCACTGTCCAAGACATCATGCAGTCTCTCCATTCCCATAACGGAATCCATCTAGGCTAGAAAAAGCTTCTTGCAACCTTTCAAGAGGTATACTGGACCCCAAGGCCTTATGTCACAGCAAAATCCATTACCGAAGCTTGCCATGCCTGTGCTTTGGGCAAGGACAAAACCAGAACACCAGGTCCTTCAGGTAAATTAATTGCTTACAAACCATGGCAATTATTAGCCTTAGATGTCATGAGACTCATGGACGGAGTTAAAGGCTACAAATACATAATCACTTTCATAGACACTTTCAGCGGCTCGCTGGTGTAGTAACTAGCGTCTTGGACTTCCACCTAGAAGGTCCCAGGATCGCGCCTACGCTCAGCGCATTAAAGATTTTTCACGAGCACGGAGTCGTTACCGTCCCTCATGAGCAAGAGGATGGGGTAGTAGTACAGGACCCCAATGGAAATACGCCTAATCGGCCTTATTGGGCTATCCTTAGCTGGATTAGCATGCGCTAGCTTTAAGAACTATTATTATTATTATTACTCCAAATATGTCTTTGCATGTCCAGCCAAGGAACACTCAGCCTTTGCAGTCGCGGAATCACTATTACAACACATATTCCCGTATTTTGGTCTCCCACAGGCCATGCATACATTCCGACAATGCCTCAGAATTCACAGGCCACATCTGAACCCAGATATCACAGATCTTTGGCTACAAAATCAGTCATTCATCTCCCTACTGGCCTCAAGGGAATTCAGTCTGTGAACGTAGCCACAGGACTATAGCCAATCAAATACGGACAAGGCTGCAACAAATGAACACCACAGATCGACTGGCCAAGTCAAGTTCGCATAGTGCAATGGGGTATGAACACTTGCCCTTGCGAAGATGGAATAACCCCTCATGAAAGAATATTTGGGGAGCCTCCTTTACTTTTGCCATGGAGACACCTGTCCGTCCCATTGGAGCCCTCACCTGACCTCAACCAGTCCCTCGTCCACCTGCGAAATCGATTACGCCAACTACAATATCTACAAGACCTGCAAGGCTGCAACCTGACGAAACCCCAAAAATCAGCCCTCACCACGTCGGCGACCTTGTGATGGTGGCTCAACTTCCCGTGCCCTCTAAGTTAAAACCGCAGTTTAAAGGCCCTTTTGAAATCATAACCGTTCCAAATTGCTATAAAGTCACGATCAATTACTATGGGGAATCACGCACCTACCGAAACCGTTACGTACGTCGTTTCCAACATCTCGACAGTAACCTCATTATGTTGGCTGACCCTGATGATTGTCGCATGCCCCACCACTAATCTTGACCCTTTACCACCACCCAAACAGGCCCCCTTACCACCTTACCCCCCTCGCCCCCTCTTCCCATTCCAGAACCACAATGCCCCCTTCCTGTTCCAACGCCTCCTCCTATTTTCCCCAACTATCCAACCTCCCTTCCCCCTACCACTCGGGCTCTCTCAGCTCCTCCAGGATTTGCCCCTCTCCCACCACCACTTTCTCCTTCCCCATCCCTACCACTCAACCTTCCCCTATCTCCTCCAACCCTATCCTTCACGTTCCTCACCTATCCCCCACCTCTTCTTCCACCACGACCGAACTATAGGTAGCGCCAACAAACTTGACAATAATCTTGACTCCTTAACTTTTCATAACTCAAAAGGGCCTAGAGCAAACTGGCTGTAAATATCCACTCCTATTTCCTGGCGAGCTCTTCCCAAATGATAGAAATGTCAGCTTGATTGCTTTAATTAATTTTGAGTTATGAGAAGTTAAGGGGTCAAGATTATTCTCAAGTTCGTTGGTGCTACC
Organism: Paralithodes platypus; assembly: GCA_032716605.1. Taxonomy (NCBI): domain Eukaryota; kingdom Metazoa; phylum Arthropoda; class Malacostraca; order Decapoda; family Lithodidae; genus Paralithodes; species Paralithodes platypus. The sequence continues at coordinate 139,554,364 of CM064487.1, forward strand.
TATACCTTCCCTCACTCCTCCAATCCCCTACGGTCCTACCCCTCAATACCCCTTCCTACCCACAAGCCCATCCTTCTACCAACACCATTCCCACATCCCTTCCCGTTCCAACCACCTCCTATCCTAAAACCAAAGCTAGGCACCCCAAATGCCCTTTCCGACACCAAAAGGGTTAACCAAGATCGAAATCAGAGTGAGGTTTGGTGAGGTTAGGTTTCATAAAAAGTATCTCCCAAAAAGCAGATCATAAGCTAGAGTTGCTGTGCTGACTTAGGTTCGTTAGGTTAGGTTTGCCAAAGTCTCTCCCGAACAGCAAGTCAAGGTAGGGTCACTGTGCTGAGAGACCTGGGATTAACAACAAAATACTAGATAACTAAATTGGAATAATTTCCTCCAAACACTTGATCACAAAACAAACCCCAAAAAACTTTACAAAACACTAAACAGCATTACACTTTCCAACAGCAACAAACTCAATCACTTGCTGCAATCACAACAGACATCAGAAACTTCAAACACGGTGTCCCGCAAGGATCCGTCTTGTCGCCCGCACTCTTCAATCTATACATGCATGATCTACCCTGACTCCACGCACCCCAAATAATTATAGCTTCCTACACAGATGACATAACACTCACATACATACATACATACATAAAATTTTAAGACTGAGTGCTCCACACATACATGCAGTTTCAGTCTCTTGTCCTAATGGCAGTGTTCCAGGTACCCTGTTAAGGGCTGCTTCACTTGTCAAGTTTCTGGATTTGAGATCAGCACGTATAGTCCGATCCCAGGTCTTCCTCGGTCCACCCCTTGGTGCAGCTCCCTCCACAATCACAGACCTGCATCTCTTCACCCAATTTTGTTCATCCATTCTCTCCACATGTCCATATCGTCCCAGTCTACTTGTACGCATCACCTCGCTAATACTCTTTATACCTAAACGTCTCCTCAGCTCATCATTTGTTATTCTATCCTGCAGCCTGGCCCCACACATCCACACATGTACACACCAAGACTAAGACACAGCAACACATCTCCTTCAACCCTATCGGCTCGCTTGGTGTAGTGACTAGCGTCTCGGACTTCCACCCAGGAGGCCCGGGTTCGCGCCCACGCTCGGCGCATTAAAGATTTTTCACAAGCACTGAGTCGTTACCATCCCTCATGAGCAAAGGGATGGGGTAGTAGTACAGGACCCCAATGGAAATACGCCTAATCGGCCTTATTGAGCTATCCTTAGCTAGCTTAGCATGCGCTAGCTTTAAGAACTATTATTATTATTATTATTATCTCAACACACTACATGACTGGTGCACTACAAACCGACTCAAATTATCCCCAGACAAATCCACAGCAACCCTCCTCACAAGCTGGACACTATAATATATTCTAGTTATAAACCTTGATGTTCAGTAAGGTGTAAGTAAAACTACCATGTTATTTTAATTAAAACTTATATTTGCAATGCTAACTTTTGAGGGTTGATATTTGATACTAAATAGTAATCAATGTCTTTAAATTACTTTATAATAGTATAAGATAATATACTACAATATATCATCACTATACAGTACTTTGTACAAGAACACTGAATATTTAGTTCATTGTATAGTACATAGAAGGCCAAGATAATATTAGGCACAGTTCAGGTAATTTCTTACCTGAACACTACCATTGCTAAAATATAGACAATCACTCAGTGCAGAACTTGGAAGTTATGAAATATATATATATATATATGTATATTTACAGTATATATACTGAATATAAACACCAAATGAGGAGGAGCACTTTATTGACAACATTTCGCAGATAGCTTCTTCAGGTCACTAACAGATGCTAGGTCCTTGGACGCCTTAAAGGTCCCGCTCTGGGCGGATGTTTAAAAAAATATGTTAGTCACACTTTGAGTTAATTATTTACTTACAAGGGTGATTGAACAAGTTACGAGCAGAGGTTCAAGGCAAACGCTTGTTTTCTATTACACTTTGACACGGGGTGTTATTATAAAATAATATATAAAATCTCATCAGAGTCAAAATTACGTCTGGGTGTCGAACGGGTGAGATTAACTTCGAATATTATATTCTTAATATAATCCCAATTATAGAAGAACCGGAATAACACTCGATATTTAACTCAATGATTGCGGGCATACTATATAAAAACTAAGGACATAACTGCGGCAATTGTTATAGGACAATCGCCGAAAATCTGCGTACTGTAATACGTGTCCTGACAGGCAGGCAAGCGAGTTTATGCAGCGCGGGACCCCTACATCCAACACCCAGCATGCCAGGGCGAACACTGAGGTAATTTCACAGCATCGCCTACTCCCCTACAGACTTGGAAATAGCGAAAACCTTTCTAAACCGCTATTTTTTACCGAATTTTCCTCACCTTTGCAATATCGTTGGACGACAACCAGTGGTCGTACAGGCATGATTCAGGTGTCATTGGAAAGGTCTATTCCTCTACTTTCAGGGATATATCATTGAATTACATTCTAGCTCTTGTTTATACATGAATATGTGCAGGGAATGAAGGTCACATCATTGAATTACATTCTAGCTCTTGTTTATACATGAATATGTGCAGGGAATGAAGGTCACTTTTAGTCCTAAACCCCCGTATGGTACAGTGCAGACCACGCAATTGTCATGACAGTTGCCACAGTAATTGTGTTAATAATAGATACAAGAGATAATTATGTGTTTTGTATCCCAAAATGGAATGTTATAGATTTACTAGAAGGGACTGTTGACCTACATACGAGACTAATTATGTTGCACGATTCATAAGGAACCAGATTAACTTGCTCATGTAGGGATGTACACCCTATGTGGTGGATTGTGTTCTTATATTTACATTTTTTATTATATTAAGGGAAGAGGATGTGTAGATAAGATTTTTACCCTGAATTGTGTTGTGGAGAAATATCTGGAGAAGAAACAAAAGGTGTATGTTGCCTTTATGGACTTGGAGAAGGCCTATGACAGAGTGGATAGAGAAGGTTTGTGGAAAGTACTTAGAATATACGGAGTAGAGGGCAAGTTACTAAAAGCAGTGAAGAGCATGTATGAGGGTGCAAAGGCGGCAGTACGTGTGGAGAGTGAGCAGAGCGAGTTCTTTGACCTGAGTGTTGGGTTGAAGCAGGGGTGTGTGATGTCCCCGTGGTTGTTTACTGTATATATGGATGGAGTCATGAAAGAAATACTATCAAGAGCAGTGGATGTTGGTATATTGCTGAAAAGGAAGGGAATTGAGTGGAAGCTACCTATACTGCTGTTTGCAGATGATACAGTTCTGATGAGTGATAATGAATGGGAGTTGCAGGGTCTGGTAAATGAGTTTGGAACAGTGTGCAAAAAACGGAATTTGAAGGTAAATGCGGGGAAGAGCAAGGTTATGGTCTTCGAAAGGGGTGAAATCACAGTGTGAGGTGAAACTGAACGGTCAGGCTATGGAGATCGTCAACTCTTTTAAGTATCTGGGCAGTGTGTTGAGTAAAGATGGGACTATGGATGAAGAAGTGCGGGAGAGGGTACAACAGGGGAAGAGGGTTGTAGGAACGCTAAAAGCAGTAACAAGAAATAGGGTGGTCAGTATGGAAGTGAAGAAGGCCTTGCATGACAGTGTGGTAATCCCGACACTGACTTACGGAAGCGAAGCATGGACGTTGGTTGAGAGACTCAGACCAAGAGTGAGAGCAGTGGAAATGAATTACTTAAGGAGTGCGTGCGGAGTTACATGGAGGGATAGACAGACTAATGAGGAAGTAAGAAGGAGGTGTGGTGTAGAGGTAGATGTGCTGGAAAGTGTGAAAAGGAACAACTTGAGATGGTTCGGCCATATGGAATGTATGGAAAGCGAGAGAATGACTAAGAGGGTGTACGAGAGCGAGGTGGAGGGACAGAGAGGGAGAGGTAGACCGAATGAGAGGTGGAAGGATGGAGTGAGGAAGTACATGAACGAAGGCGGTGCTGGTTGGGGGGAGGGGCGTTGACTGACTGGGGACAGAGGTGCATGGGGGCGGTTCGTTCGTGGCCACCCCTTTGGGGATCACGGCGTCAGGCAATAGATAGATAGATAGTTATTTCCACAGAGATTTTGATAAGTTCTCTTGCATTTATCTTGTGTCGTCCCAGTTTTGGTTTGTTTATTTTGCAAGTTTTACAATTTTATTTTTCAGCTGTCAGGGGAGGGCTCGTAGATCGATCCTTCACCGACTTCTTTTCGGACATTTTTTTCTTGCAACAACTTTTATCATTTAGCCTATCTTGGTTTCATTATTTGCGTCTGGTGATGGGGAGAGTCTCTGATCGTCTCCTTTAAATAAGTTCTTTCTGGGAGAATCTCGGACAGTCTCCTTTACTGCTGTAGTATTCTCACAGCTGGAAGAATAGCCTCAGACCGTCTCCTTCAAATATGGTATCAGGCAGCTGAAGATTGAAGGTTTATGTGTGGCAGCGTCAAGCCTACCTCTGGTGTCGTCAAGTCCATCTCTGGCAGTGTCAAGCCTATCTCTGGTGTCGTCAAGCCCACCTCTAGCAGCGTCAAGCCTACCTCTGACAGTGTCACGCCTGTCTCTGGTGTTGTCAATCCCACCTCTGGCAGCATCAAGCCTACCTCTGGTTTTGTCAAGCACAAATATGGTAGCATCACGCCTACCTCATTGATCAAACATAGAACTACTGGAACAATTGTTAATTTGGTCAAGACGGTTCAGGTAGTCAGTCTTTTCTCTGCTACACTTGGGTTGTTAGTTTTAAGGTCTAGAAGGTCTTCTTAGGTGTGAGGCCTTTCTTGATGATAATTGATGATATACAGCAACCTGGGCTGCACGGGCCTTTTGCCATTGACAAGCCAGCCAGTGTTAACCCTCTTGTCTTCAGGGGGTGTTTATCATGTTTGCGGAGTCTTCACTGCTTTCAATTTCTTTAAGAATTTGTCGTCGTTTTCTATGGTGTTCTTGGGAATCCACTTTCCGTTGCGGTCTTGGACGTGGACTACATCCTGGGCAATCCGTGCACCATACTGTTAATTTTTGGTATTCATGTGGCACCAGCTCTGCGTGTTCTTTGCCAATTGCCAACTTCTCCTTAAATTGATGGGACTATAGGAAGCGTTGGTAGGCTCTTGGGTAGTCGTCAAGTCTAGGTTTTGTAAGGCGAGGCGGGGTCTTAACGCCTCGTCAACTTCCATGGCAGGGGTCGATGAGCTGCCTTCCTGTGTCTTGGTGGTGTTTGGAACTGGGCAGCTCCTTTGGTGATGGCTGGGGCTGGGATGGTGTCTTTGGCAGCTCCTTCGGTGGTTGTTGATGGCTCTGTTTGGATGAGAGTGGTTGTGGCAGGATCAGTCGTGTTCTAGGTGTGGTTCTAAGATGGGTAGTAGGTATAAGGTCTGTAGCCTGTTTTTTCTGGATTTTTGGGAGTGTGGGAATTTTGATGGCAGGTAGGTTGTTGGCCTTCTTTCTTTTACTGTTCTACTTTTCCTTCTGGGGGCAGGGGCCTAGGAATTCTCCTCCACTTGTAAAATTCTCCTACTCATCGAGACATCGATAGGGGTGAGGGAACACGAAAGTAGTCCCGCACCCTGATAATTAGAACCCTTGAATGTTGTTTCTGTTCGGGCTCTGTCTCGAGTGCCACCCCCAGGAATGGGGTATGTGCCTGAGTATATACAGTACATACATACATACATACATATATACTAAAAGGGTAATTAAAGTGTCCATAGTAATGTACCTTTATAAAAGTATATTTGTAGCATTAAACCCATCTAATATAAGGATAGAAAGGTAAATCACTATCAATATACCCAATAATTTTATATACCCTTTTTATATCATTATACAGTGCAGTCTTGGCCAAATGACTATGAAAAATATCTCAAATGACCCTTTCACACCAATGGTTTCTTTATTTTGTATCATCTACTATCAAATCATTATATTCAGCTCAGTATCTTGTATCAACCTAAATATTATACTGTATAGCTAAAATTAACAGTTAGACGAAAACCTTTTGATTTTTTTTTGGCAATAAAGGAGTTTAACCAGACTACTGAACTGAGTTCCCCAAAAGAACTCTCATAGGGCTGGCCTGAGGGATTAGAACAAGATGGACAACTAATCAAGACGAGATAGAAAGGGAAGGACAGGAGCTGAACAAATTGAGGAAGATGAGATAGAAAGGGAAGGACAGGAGGTGAACAATTTGAGGAAGGTGAAGACACGCAGCCATTTCCCGCCATGTCATCAGTTCAGCCAGAACTCTTATAGGGCAGGGCCGAATGATGAGGCAAGAACTGTTACACTGCAACACCAACCAGGAAGTGATCAAGGGCGAAGAATGAGAGAGATCAGGATGAAGGAAGAACAAATCACAGCGAGATGCAAAAAAAAACATCAGGTCAGGAGCCAACAACGTAACCTAGGCCTGACAGGGTGGCATATGATATACTGTAGGTCGCCCGAAGGACAACCGGATGAGACAGAATAAGAACAGGAGAAAAACATAGTAAGAGGAAAGGAAAACTATGCAAAATTAGTCAAGCTGATGATGAAAGATCGAGGGGAGAGGGAATAATCCTGCCCCATCAAGCCTCAGTCGCCGGCCCCGAAGCAACGGCAACGGGCATAGTACCAGGGGGAAACCTTGATGAAAAGTGGTGTGAACTATAGAGAGGGACATTAACCAGACACTTCTATGAACTGAAATAAATGAAATAAATATTACTAGTCATGAGCTATTAGAAGCACATGAGGAATGTCAATGAAAAGTGAAATAAACTTTAAATTACAATGTAAGAGTAAGGTTATTGAGGAACTTTTGATTTTAACTATACATAATTCTCCAATCTAAAATATTTATACTCTACAATATGATATAAATTATTGTAATATATTACTATAGTAAACCCCACAGACTGATGGAGGATGCCATTAGGTAGGTGTAGGGGATTTTGTTTCCATTGAATTTGTTTGTTTCTGCCTCCATTATTGTATGTACAGTAAGTAAAAAAAATATATATATATTAATGCATCCCAATAATGTACACTTGTTTTACACTTCTTTGAATGATAGGATGAACATCACTTTATATCATATCAGCATGCTAAAACTTTGGCCTGGAAGAGCATTGTCAAGAATTAGATATGATATGTGTAAAGTGTCTTCAAGCTGACAGTAAAACGAAATAAATATTAACCTGACATTTTTACAAGTGATAACTTTTTCAATGATTTTGAACCTAGGCGTCTCACACCATACAATGTGAATAGCTCAGCCCTATAACCACAATGCACTCTAAGTAGATATAAGCCAAAATTTGATAAAACAGCAATTACAAGATAAATATAAATATGCATACAGTAACTAAAGATAATTTATAGCCTACCATACACACTTGGTAACATACTATTGCATTATAAAACTGACATTACGGTACTTCAGAATGTAGGCTACACAAAGATTTCTCATTAGTTCTGTGACATCCATGATGAGAATTTTTATAAATTCCAAATAAAATAAAATTAATCTTACTGGTATAGTATAATGGTACGATTGAAAGCAAACAACAATTGTTAAAATGTGACAGGAAAGAATTGGGGGACTTACCAGTGTGACGTTAACCACTCCGTTAGAACCGCATGGCTTGTCCTACAGTGACTCGCTAGGATCGCCAGGGCAGTGGATGTGGCTACAGTTGATGTATTATTGTGTGCTTTATTTCATATGAAAGCTCGTGTCATGGGCAGTCCAGAAAGGCTCTTTGTTTTCGCCCATGTCAAGGCTTTATATATTTAATTGCAAAGTATATGTTTTATCCTTAAGTAGTAATGATAGGATTTGAGAGAGAGAGAGAGAGAGAGAGTAGAACAGAGTGAGAGGAGGCGCGCAGTGTTTTTTGCCATGCTTGATGACGTCACGGCTGGCTGGCCTGGGATTGGTTGGAGGAGTTTTTACCATGCTTGGTTGGCTTCTTTGTCATTGGCTGAAGGAATTGTTACCGCTTTGTCTACGCGGTGCGAGCTAGTGCTAGTATATATACAGCTCTCTCGCCACTCTCTCCCTCAGATCTGGTTTCTAGAATGCATCCCTCTTATCCCTTTGATACCTGTCCCCCTCTGCACCTGAGAACCTTTTCCTCTGCCTATCTCTCTCATTTTCCATATCTTTCACCCCCTCTGGTTAACTCTGCATAATCAGCTTCATGCTGGCCAGTTGTATTGTGCGTTAAGGTCTTATATAACCCATGTATGTTAGTTGTTAAGATAAGTTGATCACGAGGCATTGGTTGGCATTCATATTGTTCAGTACCGCTTCCTATAATTATTAGTGTTCTGCTGGATTAGATAATGCTAGACTAGGAGTCTGATACTATAAGGTATTGTTTCCGATGGGTGCTGGCATTAGTTAAAAGCTGCACGACATACCTAAGAACTGGAGTTGATTGGGTAAATTCTAGTCTGTGTGCCATTGAGAATAGAGCATGCACGAATGAGGGCTTTTTGCCTATACCATTCTGCACTGTTCTAAGCTCGTTGTTTGTCTTTGAGGTACGCCAGGAGAACGCTTAATACTTCGGTATTAAGGTTTCTCAAGAGAGCTACCCTTCATTATAACGTAATATTTGACGCACAGACTTGAGATTTGCACTAGGCTATGCGGCATGCCATGCGCACCAGTATCTCTTATCATTGACTCTAGCTAGACTTTATCAGTCATAGTAGACATTAAGTATATTAACCCAATTACTCTTATTATGCATACCCGTTTATGATTACACAAGCATTTCGCAGCCTAGTTTGATGTATTGAGACACAACCGACTTAGGCTCTTTTTGTTGATAGGAATACTGCATTGTCGTGGCGATTATTATTATTGTTGTGGCGTTTAGGATATTCTTGGCTCCGACTGCATTATATCTCCTGCCTTTTTGTGTGCATAGCCTGCACGAGCATTGTTCCGCTGCCTGCCTTTTTGGGTTCCATTTCCGATTCGAGCATCTTGATAGCATCTAACATTTAAAGAAGATTCCTTGTTGGTGTTGAAGGACTTTAGTGCACTTTCTTTCATGCAGGAGTGCCTGACATTTATTGATTAAAGTAACGTAAGCTGTAACTTCTCTTACCACCTTACTTTGCATACCATAACCAAGCACCTTCGGTTATAGGTAGTAATAGGCTGTTTTCACACAACATTAAGCCTAGAGTAGACGCACATTTATTGAGAGTTTAATAACCTATTATTGCATATAGAACTCTGGAGAGTATTTGTGTTCTTTGTTCACTGGGAATATACATCAGAGGTTGGATCTAGCGCTTTCCGTTGTAGAATTTATGCCATTACTAGTCCAATGAATAAGAACCCTGATATATTTAAACCTCAGTCGTAACACCAGATAAAGTGCTTTATCTTCAAATTACATAGTTTCTCACCTTAGTTGTCTGGATAAAGTGCTTTATTTTCAAATTACATAGTTTCTCACCTTAGTTGTCTGAGAAATGTTGAATCCTACTGCACCGAGACACACAATATGTATCTGTACAATTAGTCTCTTTGGGGTACACAGCATAGTTTGTGATGAGCTTCTGTATAAATACACCACCACCACCACTACTTGAGCACTGTAACTAAGGGTCATCACATATCGCTATCACCATATTCTCATTCAATACTTTTATGTTAGTGGAATATGATTATTGGTACTGTACACCTTCTACCGGCCAGCCCTGTCAGAGTTTTTCAGACTCGCTGGTCTTGTTACACTATTTTATTACTACCTGTGCTACTACACTGTTTTATCATTTACGAAGTATGTGGAATGTTATATGGCAATTAACCCTTTCAATACAGTACAATGACATTCTCTTCATTCTAATTTTAATAGAATTTTATAATCTTTTTAAGTTTAGGAATCCCCTTTAAGACTCTAAGGGATAAAAACTATCTCATGAAGTTGAGTGTGTCAACTTCATGTTGGTTCTAAATTATCATATAGTAAATTTTACTAAGTTTAGGAAAAACATCTCATAATCAAGCTTAATGCTAGCTTGAGTAATTCCTGCACGTTCATGATACCTCACTTTCTTTTATTATGGATAAAACTAGACAATTTTCTTATGCTCAGAATATGCCTCCCATAGTCAAAGGGTTAATGGCATCAATATGCAAAAAGGGTTAAACCTTGAGAAGATTATGTGTTTGATCTCCCATTACCCATCAGTCCCAGGTTGGAGCTTGTAAGGTCCAATAATACCGGAGTCCTACTTATGGTCTGGCTTACAATGGGCTAAGGACAAGGGACCATTCTTTCAGTCAGGTATTTTCAGGTTTGATCCTACAAAACAATTTGTGTGTCCCATATACAGTATTACTATTAATACATTATCAATGAGTGATCCATTACAAGTATTTCTATTCGGTCTTTTCTGAATATTTAAAATAATTCCAAAAGTCTATAAACTACATAAATCATGAGAAAGTTTGGTGTGAAATACCGGGTATGTTTTTTTGTTTGTTTTTAAATTATGAAAATGTTGGATGAAATCGTTCAGCTATAAGATCAGGTAAAGCATATTCTATGGTACAGGTATCTTCCTAATCCATTTCCTGATCCTATCCTAATCCTCCTGCACAATCAAAAGGTAAACATACAGTATATGGGGATTAGAGCGTCCATTCATATCCGATCTCCAGTTCCACTTACTACAATACACACCACATTATTATTTTAGTACCGTAATAATCCCATATATAATATTACCATCATAGTATAACCCACTACTGCCTACTTAGGACTCTTGGTTACACTGAACAGTCACAGGAACAGTATAAAAAGAGATACCTGTACCAATAAACTTACACTTAGGGTAGCATTTTGGTATTAAACTTAAATTGCATAGATAAGCTTTGAGAGTATCAGTAGGTGCTTAACTAAATAATATAGATAATTCTTTGGCATACATACAAATGCTTTTGAGGTATTACTTCGATGCTAAATCAAGTTGTAGTAGCACAAAACCTGTGACTGAATATGGCAAACTAGTCTAGATTCAACAGCAATATAGTTATTACAATATTGAATGACATGGAGATGCCAGGACTCACACTAGCAAAGAGAGACAAAGATGCACAATGAAACAAACCTCAAGACACAACAGCTATTAAAAATGCTGCAAAGAAGTCATAGAACATACTGTACAGGAAAAAAATAAATACCTTGAATCAAAACTTTCAGTAAGGGATTCAGCAAAAATAATAAAACAGAAAAAGAACAAAAAGAGTAAAATTGGATCAAATCCAAAATGTCTTAACCTGTCCTGGTTATTAAAAAGTAAAGCCAAAGTTGAAGAAACGGCCAAATCATGTAATGCATACTCATAGTGACCAATTATCTTACTATGCTGCAGGTTTATTAAATGTTTGCATCCTAATAAAATGACAATACAGTACAGTATATATATATATATATATATATATACCTGTATATTCATATATATATATATATATATATATATATATATATATATATACACACAGTAGGGGCTCACATAGAACGTGTTCGCATAGAACGAGTCGCTTATAGAACGCCGACCTAAAATATTGTTCCAAAATTTTCGTTAGGAACGAATGTGATCATATAGAACGATTTCGCCATCAAAGTAGGGCAAATCCGAGGAGTTCTCATATAGAGCGCCGAAATATCGTACAAAACGTACAAAATATCGTACGCTCCTGACGGAAATTTACGCTTACAGTGAACATTGACCATATTGGGCCACCAAAATGCCGCGATCACATAGAACGAAATCACATAGAACGGCCTCGTTTATCGACCAATTTCTCGTTCTATGTGAGACCCTACTGTATATATATATACTGTATATATATAATTATATATACATAAAATTTTAAGACTGAGTGTTCCACACATACGTGCAGTTTCAGTCTCTTGTCCTAATGGCAGCGTTCCAGGCAACCCTGTTAAGGGCTGCTTCACTTGTCAAGTTCTTGGATTTAAGATCGGCACGTATAGTCCGATCCCAGGTCTTCCTCGGTCCACCCCTTGGTGCAGCTCCTTCCACAATCACAGACCTGCATTTTTTCACCCAATTTTGTTCATCCATTCCCTCAACATGTCCTTACCATCCCAGTCTACTTGTACGCATCACCTCGCTAATACTCTTTATACCTAAACGTCTCCTCAGCTCATCATTTGTTATTCTATCCTGTAGCCTGGCCCCACACATCCATCTCACCATTCTCATCTCATTACGTTCCGTTCTGTTGACATCCTCTACTTTAACGGCCCATGTTTCTGAGGCATACGTCATTGCACTTCTAACACATGAGGCATACACCTTTCCCTTCAGGGGGAGAGGCATTCTTTTCATGGTCAGGATAGGCAGCAGTTCTCTGAACTTCCCCCAGCCACACCTAATTCTAGCAACAGTGGCAGCCTCGGCCCCACCACCGGCAGAGATGGTATCTCCTAGGTAACAAAACTTGTTCACCAGCTCCAATGACTCATTTCCAAAATTCACAGCCACAGGATCATCACTTAACGCAAGCTCACCTTTACACACTACGCACTCAAATTTCTCTTATTCTGACTTATCCTTTGGCAGGGGTCCCTTTATTCTACTACAGCGCTTACTCCCATGGTGTACCCAACATCGACAGATGCTACATTTAATTGAGTTAACGCCCACACCCTTTCCACACACTGCAAATGGGTATGTACCTCTCTTTTCCACATTGCCTCGTCTCAATCTACAATGTATATACAGTACAGTATATATATATAGAGAGAGAGAGAGAGAGAAAAAAAATATGCAGTTGTAAGTCACAATTCCCAGCTATAACCTGCTTTGAGATACACGAGTACCGTTTGCATGAGGGTTATGATGTCAACATTCAAAATGTGACCGTTATAGGGACTTTTACTAAGGTTTGGAAGAAGGTTGAGGAGAAGGCCTTTGGTGTCTCTTATTTAGTTGAAGGAGCTTTTTTTGTGGATGGATGAGACTCATTAGCCTTGGTCGGCAACCCATTTAGGGGAGACAACTTTATAATAATCCGGGTGGATAGGACTCATCTGCCTTGGTTGGAAACCTGTCTAGGGGAATAAACTTATACAAACCCATATTAATTACCTAACGATGAAGTAAGTTAGTGGATGGACTAGCCGCACACCACTGTAAAATAATAATGCTATAAATATACATAAAGGGCCTCTGAGTTGGCCTGTAAGTCCTTAAAAAAACTAGCACAGGTTGTTCCCACAGGGGACAGGTCCGCTTAGGGGTGTTTTTTGTATGGCCACCCTCATAATGGGGAGTAAGGCGTCCGGCAATAGATAGATACAGTACTGTATATAGATAGCTTTTTGTTTTTGCCTTAGAGTCCAAAATCAATGGACAGTACTGGCATAATTCTCTTAATTTCTTTATAACCACAATCTCCAGATAGTACGGTAGAGTAACTCTTTCAATTTGTTTCTTTTGTAGTGAAGTACAGCATTTTCTTTATCATCTTTGGCTTTCACTTCCCTTATCAAGGTGGATATTTAAGAAACAATGGATCGAGATTATATGTAAATCCTTTCAGTACCACGATGCATTGTTATTTTAATGTAGCCAACACTAGATAATCTTTTGTAGCTTCATAATAACCTTTAAGAATCAAAGGGGTGAAAACTATCTCAATGAGCCCCCATGAAGCAATCTCTAGGAATCAAATGTGTAAAAACTATTGCAATGAACCCTCTGACTCTCATAGGTCTTTCTCAAGTTGCACTAAATCCTCTAGTGATAACCAGAATGAATTAAAAATTACGTCCTTGTACTGTATTGAAAGGGTAACGAATAATATCCACAGGATAACACCGATATATAAAAAGTGGTAGAAACATATGAAGCAACTGGGAGATCAAACTTATACTACAATGAACACCATTTACAAACAAATTTGATTATATTTGTATAATTTCTGATTCTCGCCTTTCTTTGCCTCCTTAAATAACAATTGAGTATTCTAAATAATATATAAGCAAGATAAGTTTTGTGTATTTCCAGTAAAATGGACTAACTTCGGATGTATTTGAATAAAATTAAATGAGCCACAGTTATAGGAAAATGCCTCAATATAAGGGAAAACAAATCTGTATGGAATGTGTTTCCATAATACAGAGCCATTTTCCTTTAACTGTGACTCAGTACATGTTATCAATAAAACAATCAAAATACAGTATTGAAAACAAATATGTATGCACTGTTTTTCCATAATACTGAGCCTTTATCCCATAACTGTGACTCATTACATATTATCAAGAAATGTCTGAAGCATGGTAAATAAATCTGTATGCAGTGTTGTTCCTTAATGTCGAGTCTTTTTTCCATTACTGAATCATTAAATTTTATCCAAAATTGTCTATAGTATACCTGCCCATCTGAAGTTAGACCATTTTACGGTCTATGTATGCCACTACTCCAGCTAACTTGCTCTATAAAGTAGGGCAGACTAGCCAATTGACCACTTGTGAGTTTCATGCTACCAGGAAGCTGAGTCATATACATATATCTTTAGCAATAATATAAAGTTGATGAGAGTTTGTGATGGATGGCAAGTATAGGCCTACTGAAGATGATTTTATGTATTTCTATTTGCATTACATCCAAAATTGAATTGGCAATCTGTTAATCTTTGTGGAGGGAACATAATAAATATCTATGTCTACAGGTTCAACTTTCTTATAGCCCAAAACTTGCAAGTGGTGGATTAATATTAGGTGCTCCAAAATTGTGTTATCATTAAACTATACCTACACAATAAAATGAGGCTACAGTAGCTAAATAAATATAATTTGCATCAAAATGTACCAGACCTTAAGAATTGTTAATTTTGATACTAAATTAATTAATCTAAATACCGATACTCATTTTAGTGGTTGGTAGTACATGTATTATTGATATAGTGTACTAACTGGACCACCGCAGAGGGCTTAACTATAATAGTGTACTCTTGCATCGTGCTGAAATACTGAATGATTACTGTACCATGACGCAAGACACAGTATTCACACTTGTTGCATAAGCTATATTCAACCAGGATTTGCTTATTTACCGTGTCTTATTTTTCTACTACTGTACTGTATATATTTCATGTACAGTATTAATGTTCAACCTAATTGCATTTTCCTTGCTCTGAGAATAGCACAGTTTTTGGTAACTGAATAACTTAAACAATAGATAATTTCAACCAGTTCCACATCACCAATAATTTTAAGTTAGGTTAGTTTATGCTAAGCAAGGTTAGAACTGTAGGTAGATACTGGCTTATTTGGTCCTGGTTAAATTGTCACTGGTTGAAATTGTGTACAGTTTAAGTGGTTTTGGAACTTAATTGTTGGGCAATTATCATGGTGTCAACTTGTCAAATTATTTGCTCCACATCAACCCTTAAAAATAATTTTAATTATATTTTAAAATGTTACACTCTACAATGGACTCACAAATACAGCATGCTTGAGTTTTTAGATGTGTTATATATCAAATTATCTAATATACAGTATAAAAAAAGTAGTATGTAAGGTAATTTAGCTAATTCCAATGCTGGAATTATGGTGCCAGATTATTTTTGGAGTTTTAGATTAATGATTAATTTTCCCCTCATTAATTTAGGAAAGCCAATTTTTTTAAGAATTCAGTACTGGTGTTGGCAACTGGACTGATGATAACATTCTATATTTTGATAATGCACAAAAGTGCAAAAGGGAAATTTTGAAATAGTTAAAGGTAGGGGTGCATGGTTTGAGGTAAACATGGAAAAATAATCGCCAACCAGCATATAATTATCTTGTAAAATGCAATGGCACTGAAATTATTATTAACAATGGTATAAAGGATTTTGCGGATCGTCTATACCGGCCTTGTGACGTCATAATGACGTCACACCAGTATCCTCATCCTGGACTGGATGGTGGACTTACACTCCTGTGACGTCACAGGCCCGGTATAGACGATCCACAAAATCCTTTATACCATTGTTAATAATTATTTCAGTGCCATTGCATTTTGCAAAGATAATTATGTACAGGTTGGCAATTATCATTCCATGTTTATCTCAACCCATGCACCCCCACCTTTAATGCTGAAATAGTGAGGGTATTCTGCACTTACATTCATATTCAATTAATTATTAAATACCTGTACAAAACAATTCAGTATCATGGAGCTATCACTGATAGATAATTATCAATAACGGACCCTGGTTTTAATATTTACACACTAAAAAAAGTGAAGAAACCATGTGCAAGAGCAAATATATAATTCAATACTGTGGAGTAAACGAACAAGCTGCTGGTGTAACTTCTTAGCCTAACTTTTCCTTATTACCTTAAAACCTTGGTCCCTAGATGCTGGCAGAACTTCTTGATCTGGTGATAACATGAACATTTTTCCCCAAAGTAAGTAGTCCTTCCTTGGTGATCATCAACTCAGTCATGCTTCACTTCTTTTCTTCTAATGCCTTAGTGAAGAATTCCCTGTCAGTACAAACACACAATTAAAATGAAAGTTGTGAGTAGTTAATTACTTTATAGCAATCATAAAGGCATAAATTTAAAAATTAGATGAAATATGAAAATCCCCAATCATTATATAATTTTCTTTGAAACAACACAAATATTAATGGAGGAGGTTGTACACACTATCCGTTCAGAGAGAATTCCAGGGAAGACCTTTAGGTGGAATATAAGGATTGCTAGACATCCTATTTCACCACCTGATCTCTTTTGCTGCCTTTTTCTCAGTGCCTCAGTGACACAAAGAGCAATTCTAGCTTGTTCTTCTGATACACACACTTTTGCTTTCTTACAAAAAATCACAAATGCTACACTAAGCTCTTTTCCAATTTCTTATTTTGGAGTAGGGATGAGGCGACCTCACTGCCCACCACCTCGGTGTTGCAGTCAGCCTCTATCTGTGGACCAGTGGTTCCTCTCTACAGAACATTCCTGTACTCTGTATGCTTCCGGCCAGGGCCCCCATGGGGGTAAAGAGAATAGCAAAACAGTGGTGGAACTGCTATCCGGGTGAGGGACTGTTCTGGGTCTACTCCTTCAGTGCTGATGGTCTTAACTCCACTTACTATGGGTTTCAGAGGCCGTGTGGCATCGTTTTTCGGGAATAACTTATTAACAAACAGTTGGATCAGTATGATATTTTGACACAGCTTTTTTCACACCATCCCCTAATTTTTGTCAATATAGTGCATTACCA
Source organism: Paralithodes platypus (assembly GCA_032716605.1). Taxonomy (NCBI): domain Eukaryota; kingdom Metazoa; phylum Arthropoda; class Malacostraca; order Decapoda; family Lithodidae; genus Paralithodes; species Paralithodes platypus. The sequence continues at coordinate 139,571,660 of CM064487.1, forward strand.
AAAGTGTAGAAATAAGCCCCTTGTCCCTGTGTCATGAGGTTAAAGTCGCACATTAACCCTTCCTGCCCGGGTGTCCGTGTGAAAGGACACCACGAAATAAGGGCAGGAGCCCGGGTGTCCTGTTACTAGGCAGTAAGCTTTCAAGCCTATTCAGCTTGGTCTGAACGCCATGCGTCCGACGCATGTAAACAAAGCCGATCGTTGCGTCACCGCACCTCCGAAAACAATAAGGAGACGTCGGATCAATGTTATTGTTGTGACGTCAGACGAAATTAGTGTGTGAAAAGCTCCGATATTGTCAACATCGCGGAAAATTCGCTCCACGGAAATCGTCATCACAACTGAACCAGTTGACTTAGAGAGCTCTACTTAACGCCAGTCTACAGATTGGAAACCTGTACCACCAAACCATTATTGCTCCTCCATCAAACACGGTAGTTATCATAGACCGGGAGCCCGGGGGGGGGTCTGGTTAGCTGGAAAGGTAACCAATTTTCTTTCCCACCAAAGTATCACCTATCAATGCTAATGTATGGAAGTGGACGACTGGCAGGCTTGCTGTGGTGGATGTGGTGGATGTGAGAGTGGATTAAATCCACTCCAAAAATTATCTAGATCAGCTTTGCACAGTAACCCATCCTAAATAACTGTAATAGGCATTTCATAACCCAATGTATGAAACATGGTTGATGATAGCAATTTTTATTGGTGGGTTGCCCCTGCCAGCCACCATTAATTAGCCCCTCAAAGCTGATCTAGAACAGCTATTGAGGTAACCACTTCAAATCACTTGCAAAATCTTCTGCAGGGTCCCAGATATCATGAATGGCCACTTCCAGTTGTTGTTGTTCCCCAAGCTGCCTGGCCGAACAGCCCCAAGGCCCCGAGCAATTCCAAGGCCATAACCGAGCACCCCCACAATAAAGCCTGGGTGACCGAAGCCACTCCATGGCGGGGAGCTGAGGAGGGTGCGGAAACGCCCGGGAAACCAAAGCCCCACCCAGGGCCCTGTGCCCCTCAGCAATTATGAAGAGAAAGTTGAGGGGCAAGGGAAAAATGTGACGCTTTGGCTTCCAATCTTGGTAGATTGGGAGATCAATCCACGCAAGAGACGCCGTCACTTGAGATCTAGAAAATATATAAGTTAAAGGAACAGTCAGAGTAAGCTATGGGTATGGAAGAGATCGCTCAGCTCTCACTCTGATAGACCAGCCCATCACCACATGACTAGAACCCAATCCTCTCAGCATCAGCTAGGAAAGGCCCTAGAAAGCCGCCTTTGGCGGGGGGATAGCTCCCCTATTTCAACCCCTTTCGGGGTTGGGCACCCGCCCAGTAAATTCCAGTGGTGGGGTACCCCCGCCAGCCATGCCCAAAAATGGCAAATCCCCAGACCTGAGCTAGCTCAGCTCATGAGGTAACCACTTCAAATCACTCGCAAAATCTTTGGCAGGGTCCCAGATATTATGAATGGCCACTTCCAGTAATTTCCAGTAGTGGGGTACCCCTGCCAGCCACCATTAATTGGCCCCTTAAAGCTGACCTAGATCAGCTCATGAGGTAACCACTTCAAATCCCTTGCAAAATCTTCTGCAGGATCTCAAATATCATGAATGGCCACTTCCAGTAAATTCCAGTGGTGGGGTACCCCCGCCAGCCATGCCCAAAAATGGCAAAACCCCAGAACTGACGTAGATTAGCTCATAAGGTAACTACTTCAAGTCACTTGTGGCACTTTGGCGCTGCCGACTGGGAGGCTCTTCGGCAGTACTTCTTTGATTTCCCATGGAATGATTTCTGCTTCCATGGCCAAGGACCCTCGGAGAGTGCTGAACGCATTACCGAGGTAATCCTATCGGGCATGGAAGCATACATTCCATTCTCTTTCTCTCAGACTAATGCTAAAAAATCTTGGTTTACTCACGCCTGTTCTACTGCTGTCCGCAATAAGGAGGAAGCATTCAAACGGTACCGACGCCTTAAAACTCAAGACTCTCATTCTTCATATGTTTCTGCCCGGAATCAAGCCAAATCTGTTCTTCGACTTGCCAAACACTCTTTCATCAATAATAAATGCACTGAACTATCCAACTCTAGCTCTTCCCAAGCTTTCTGGCATCTAGCCAAAAACCTCTCCAACAATTTCTCTTCCTCGTCTTTCCCTCCCCATTCCCACTCTGATGGCACAACCATCACTTCTTCCTCTGACAAAGCTAAACTCTTCGCTCAAACTTTTGCTAGAAACTCCACCTTGGATGATTCCGGTGCTATTCCTCCCTCTCCGCCCTCCTCTCTCTTACTTATGCCTAATATCCTAATCTCTTCTAAAGATGTACTTTCTACTCTCTCTGGGCTTAACACTAATAAGGCGTACGGTCCGGACGGTGTTCCTCCTGTTGATCTCAAAAACTGTGCTTCCGTGTTGACTCCCTGCCTAGGCAAACTCTTTCGTCTCTGTCTATCCTCTAACGTCTTCCCTTCATGCTGGAAGTTTGCTCACATTCAACCTGTCCCAAAGAAGGGTGACCGCTCTCAACCCTCCAACTATCGTCCAATTGCTCTTATCTCTTGTCTTTCTAAAGTTTTTGAAACTATTCTTGCTTCCAAATTTCTTAAGCATTTCTCTTCTCATAATCTGCTCTCAGATCGCCAGTATGGCTTCCTTAAGGGTCGCTCTACTGGTGATCTTCTTTCATATCTTACTAACTCTTGGTCATCCTCCTTTCGGGACTTCGGTGAGACTTTTTCTATTGCACTAGACATATCAAAAGCCTTCGATAGAGTCTGGCATAAATCTTTAATTTCTAAACTACCCTCCTTCGGTTTCTATCCCTCCATCTGTGCCTTTGTCTCTAATTTCCTTTCCGGCCGTTCCATAGCCGCGGTTGTGGACGGCCATTGTTCACTTCCTCACCCTATAAACTCCGGTGTTCCTCAGGGCTCTGTCCTATCTCCTATTCTCTTTCTAATTTTTATAAATGATCTCCTTAACTGTACCTTAATTCCCATCCATTCATACGCAGACGACTCAACCTTACACTACTCCATTAGTTTTTCAGAACGCCCCAGCCAGCAATCCCTCAACGACAAACGTAATGAAGCCATAGAACACTTAAATTCTGATCTAAATACTATTTCCAATTGGGGCAGAGAAAACCTTGTTAACTTTAATGCTTCCAAAACCCAATTTCTCCATCTATCTACCCGTCAGGATCTCCCAGCGGACTATCCCTTATTCTTCAACAATACAAACATCAACCCTTCATCTTCTCTCAATATTCTTGGTGTCTCTTTTTCTTCTGCTCTCATTTGGAAGGACCATATTACCAGTCTTGCTAAGGCAGCCTCCCAGAAGCTGGGTGTGCTCAACCGCCTTAGGGGGTTCTTTTCCCCAGCACAGCTTCTTGCTCTGTACAGGGGCATAGTGCGCCCTTGTATTGAGTATTGTTCACATGTGTGGGGAGGTTCCTCTCACACCGCTCTCCTAGACAAAGTTGAAAGGAAGGCCTTTCGTATCATTAACTCCCGTCCACTCACCAACTCTCTGCAATCTCTCTCTCTCCGCCGCAATGTTGCATCTCTCTCGCTATTCTATCGCTACTATAATAATCAGTGTTCCTCAGAGCTATCCCAGTGCATACCACCTCCTTTACGTAGGGCACGTGGTACCCGTCTTGCAACTCAATCCCACCCCTACTCTGTGCAACTCTCCAACCCAAGAGTGAAATGTTACTCTCAAACTTTCTTCTACTCAACAGCTGAGCTCTGGAACTCTCTCCCAGAATCAGTCTTTCCCTCTTCCTATGACTTAAATTGCTTCAAACTCCGTGTGTCCAGGCATTTTGGCTCGAACGTCCCTTGATTTTGGCCCTGTCACTCTTTCAACTATGGGGGGGGGCACTCGCTATAGGCAGTTATGCCTTTTGCCTCCCTCAATCACATAGACAAAAAAAAAAAAAAAAAAAAATTGCAAACTTTTCTGCAGGGTCCCAGATATCATGAATGGCCACTTTCAGTAATTTCGAGTGGTGGGGTACCTGTCAACCACGCCCAAATTGCAAAGCCCTAGAACGGACCTTGGTAGCTCACAAGGTAACCACCTGAAATTAAGTGCAGCTTATTGTGCAGGGTCCCAAATATATAATAGTGGGTTGCCAGGAACCTGTAGCTATAGATGTTCTACATTGATATTTCCCCTCAATTGACATGGAGATTTGCTGGAAATAGATCATCCATCTCTGCCGGTGGTGGGGCCGAGGCTGCCACTGTTGCTAGAATTAGGTGTGGCTGGGGGAAGTTCAGAGAATTGATGCCAATCCTGACCATGAAAAGAATGCCTCTCCCCCTGAAGGGAAAGGTGTATGCCTCATGTGTTAGAAGTGCAATGACGTATGCCTCAGAAACATGGGCCGTTAAAGTAGAGGATGTCAACAGAATGGAGCGTAATGAGATGAGAATGGTGAGATGGATGTGTGGGGCCAGGCTACAGGATAGAATAACAAATGTTGAGCTGAGGAGACGTTTAGGTATAAAGAGTATTAGCGAGGTGATGCGTACAAGTAGACTGGGATGGTATGGACATGTGGAGAGAATGGATGAACAAAATTGGGTGACAAAATGCAGGTCTGTGATTGTGGAGGGAGCTGCACCAAGGGGTGGACCGAGGAAGACCTGGGATCGGACTATACGCGCCGATCTCAAATCCAAGAACTTGACAAGTGAAGCAGCCCTTAACAGGGTTGCCTGGAACGCCGCCATTAGGACAAGAGACTGAAACTGCACTTATGTGTGGAACACTCAGTCTTAAAATGTTATGTATGTATATCCTGTTCACATAAATTATATGAGCATAGATCTATTTTATCATGTAGTGAGGTCTAAGGTTTATCTCCGATGTTTTTCATCTCTTTATTTGTAGAGTAATAAACGGAAGTGTACTTAGAGTAGCTGTGCAGGTCATGTTGCTTTTATACCGGTACCTAATCATTGTAAGACGAGCAAATTATTGTCTTCCAGTTGAGCGGACTAAAATAATTTACTCCACTAATTTGCTGATCTTGAACTTTTGCAGGTGCTGCTTGTATGTGATTATGAGATAGCTTGTGTAAACAAGGACTTTTATAGATCACTTATGATGGATCAAGGTGATTCGCATATAACTCTGCTGGGGAACCGAGAGATGGATATAACCGAGGAGAATGGTACAAGGTCAATGCAAGAGAACCTCTGCAGTCTTCCTTGCCACCTCTCTTTTTCCAGCTCTTGCCACAGAATATTCAATAGACCCTGTTGGTCAAACTTGGGGATATTACTGTCGCTCCTAGTTTCGATGCAAGCTTTCTTAATTGACGGGGATTCACTTGATGGGGTTCCCTTTGGGCGCTTGACGGCAGTATAATTTTTACGACATCTATCTATCTATCTATCTATATGCTCAGGCCCAATCCCCATTTTGGGGGTAGCCGACTCAAGACAGAGCAAGAACAGGGAAAACACAAAAACAACATAAAACAAAACGACATGAAAGGTGATATTGTAGATTTGATTCCAAGGTTACTAGTCCTGCATGTGGCTTCAGCATATTTGTCTGTTACCAGATTTTGGCGCAAATCAGCTTTATTATACAGTAATGTGTTTCCCAAATTTTGTCATTAAATATTTTGGCGTGTCTGGTAGGGGTACCCCACCACTGGAAATTACTGGAAGTGGCCATTCATGATATCTGGGACCCTGCAGAAAAGTGTGTAAGTTGTTGTTGTTGTTGTCGTTCCCTAAGGTGCCTGGCCGAACATCCCCAAGTCCCTAAGGAAGGCCATGGCCACGATCGGGCTTTCCCACAGAGCTCTCAAGGAGTGTAGATTATGTTGTTGGCATAAGTGATTGTGTAGTATGGGGTGCCGTGTTGCATCCTGGGCAGGTGTCGACAATGGAGATATCCAGTCTCTTCTGATAGCTCAGAAGAGGTGAATGGTGCCCACATCTCAGCCTGGCCAGGTGGACTCGCGAGGAAGGGAGGATTCAGAAAGATGGACTTCGGGAGGTCGTGCCTGCAACTGCGTGTTGTCTATGAGTGATTGGATGGAACAGCGAGAGATATGAGTATGGATGTGCTTCTAGAAGCTGGTTTGGGGTGGGCAGGGAGGGAGAGATGACAGTATTTGTGTGTGATACCATGTGCTGGGTGTTGTTTTGATATGCCTTGGTGTCTGTGGGTGTGCTGCCATGTAGTGTAGTGGATGGTGTTGGTTTGTGGAGGCTGCAGCCAGGAATTGAGTGCCTCTCATGTCCAGGTGGTCTTTGACTTTGAGGACTTTGGTTTCTTGATGTAGGTGATCTGTAGGTGTAGTAGCTGTGCAACCTGTGTTGATTTTTAGGGCTTTGCTTTGAATAGTCTGCAAGGTCTTGTGGTGTTTTTCAGTTAAGTTAGAATCCCAGGCAGGGCTTGCATTTTTCATCACTGATCTCATGTATTGTTTGTATACTGTGTTGGTAGTTTCTTTGTTGTGTCCAAATTTTGTGTGGGCAAGTGACCTGAGGGTGTTAAGTCTGGGTGTCAGTTTATTCATGTTTGTGATATGTTGTTTGAATGTCATTAGAGTATCATATGTTACTCCTAGGGTTTTGTGCGTGTGTGTGTGTGTGTTAGAGGAGTGTTGTTTATGGTGAGGTGCGGGGTGTTTTTATATTCGGTTGTCCAGCTTGTGAGGAGGGTTGCAGTGGATTTGGCTGGTGCTAATTTGAGTCTGTTTGTAGTGCACCAGTCATGTAGTGTGTTGAGATAGGGTTGAAGGAGAAGTGTTGCATTGTCTGGGTCTTGGTGTGTGTTTCTGAGTAGGAAGCTATATTTATTTGGGATGCATGGGGTGTAGGTATATCCTGCATGTATAGATTGAAGAGTGCGGGCGACAGGACGGATCCTTGCAGGACTTCGTTTGTGAAGTTTCTGATATTAGATGACTGACCGGCAAATGATACGTGTGCACATCTGCCTGCTAGGTAGTTGGCCAGCCTCCTTTTTGTATTATTGTGCATGTTTGTGTTGTAGATTTTGTTTGTTAGGTTGTGGCGGAGGATGGCATTGAAGGCATTGCTAAAGTCGAGTGTGGCAAGTAGTGATCAGTGGCTGAGTTGATTCCGTCAAAAGCTCTTGTGTAAGGTCTGTAAGAAGGGTGTTTGTGGATTGCAGTGGCCTGAAGCCATATTGTGTTGGAGCTATGGGTAGAGCGTATGTGGTCAGTTGTAGTACGAGGCGTTCTCAGACTTTGGAGGGGGTGCAAGGGAGTGTGATGGGGCAGTGTGAGGAGGGCAGCTTGGGGTCTTTGTTGTGTTTGGGGAATGTAATGATGACACCATGCTTCCAGATGTCTGGTATTGTGGTGTATGAATAACTGTAGTTTTATATGTTGGTGAGTGCTTGTATTCCCTGTGGTCCTAGGTGTCTAAGGTGTATGTTGCTTATGTTGTCTGGACCACAAGCAGGTGAGTGCTTGAGATTGTTGATGATGTGCTTTGTCTGCTTGTTGGTGAAGGGTGCATAATCAGGGTCTTATGTCGGATGACACGTCGGTCGTCTTGATGGGGGCTTAGGTGGCTGACATGAGGGAAGTGATTAATGAGATTGTTTGCTTGTTGTTTATATGAAGGAATAAAGTCTGTTGCTGTGATTGCGGCATGTGATTTTGTTGTGTTGCTGTTGGAAAGTGTGATGCTGTTTAGTGCTTTGTAGGCCTATAGTTTTGGGGGTAGTGTTTTGTGATCAAGTGTTTGGTTGTCGTTATTCCAATTTACTGTTTGTTATTATTGTATTGTGTTGATAATCTGTGTGTTAAGTGCTTGGATTTGTTGTGCGATATCCTATGTGTGGGGTGATTATAAGTGTTTCAGTGTGTCGTGTTGTCTGATGAGGTCTTCAATTTATGGTGTAAAGTTGGGGTTGTATCTTATTCTCTTACCTCTTGGAATGTGTTTCTTAGTAGGGTCATTTGCTTGGAATCCGTGACCATTTTGTTCCTACCTTTTTCTCTCGATGGATTTGACAACCTGAACCATTTTAAAGGAAAATTAGCTCCTATGCCCCTCTGAAAAATGACGGCTAACTCTGCTAGAGCCCAATATTCAAAATGGCCGCCAACGCCATCTTGAAAAACATGAAATGTAATATCTCTGGCATCAGATGAGCTACAAGGATGAATGAGGTGTCCTTTTTCACTAATTCTGGCATTACAAATCCACTGGAATGGTTATTGTATTGTATTGTATTGTATTGTATTGTATATTGTATTGTTATTGAATTGTATTATACTAATTGTACATACTAATCTGCCACTTCACTGTCACTACATGATTCACTGTATGAGCCACTATCAGAATCACTGTCCTCACTTTCGCTGCTATCATCACTGTTGTTCTCTGCCTGCGGTGTATATTTAATACAGTATTACTTTTTTACTGTTTCAGATGGATCGCATGCCCATCTGATGAAAATCGCCGACTTGTGAAGTGACCGAAATAATGGATAATAGAAGAGAGAGTGAAGAGTTACCAGACAAGACATTAAATGAAGACGAGTGCATTTTACTCTGTGGTAAGCGATGTACCGCAGATGATCGTTTGGAAAACATTACACCTGAGAAGTGGGAATCCATCCGGGAAAAGTCTTTACAATGGAAAGAACTTGATAAGTTTCAACATATACATGAAAATGTGGATTGGGAGAAGGGACCAAAGGGTCACCACATGCATAGCACTTGTTACGCATCATTATCCAGCAAGCGCAAGCTCTCTCAAGCCGAAAAACGCAAACACAAATCCGAGGAACGTCTTGAAAGAGATGAAGCATCAGATCAACAAGACCCTTCCCCAGAGGCCAGTGTACCTAAAAGGCTCCGCTCCAGTATGGGTGTCCTTCACGATAAGACTCTATGTGTGTGGTGCATGAAAGGGGCATACAAGAGTAGTGATCGTGACAAGCAGATTTTACTCCTATCAACAGTAGATGCCTGGACTAAATTCAAGTTACATACTGTCCGTCTGGAAGATGAGGTCATGAGATTGAGACTTGACACTCTGATTGCATCCATCCCAGATAGTCAAACAGCATTTGGGTTGGAAATCCGCTACCATCGTGCGTGCTGGCGCAAATATCTAAGCGACCACAAGCCCCTTTCAGATGAAAGCACTCAACATCTGCAGCGTGTAAACCTCCGAGAGGCCCAAGCTCTCTTCTTTCATCATATTCGTCAAGTCATCTTCAAAGACCATGAAATTCGCACACTGCAAGGCGGCCTGCTGCAGGACTATAAGCGCATTATCTCAAATCACGGACATAACTCAGTAGTAAAATCCAGCTACTTATAGGAAATTCTCGTCAATGAATTTGGGGAAGACATCGGATTTCATGAACGCATTCAAAAGAATGTGAGTGAACTGGTATATGATACAACAGCAGCAGGTACATACATCGAGGCGGCAATATCTTCATTGGGTGTCAGCAATTCTTACAGTTGATCCTCTGGAAAAAGGCAAACTAGACCTGTGTATCCAGCTCAGTACCAGTACTTGCACTGCTGCGGTCGTTTACGGTGTTGGCGGCGGCGGTAGTAGACGCAACATTTTTACTATTCTGTATTTTTGTTTTATAATCAAACTTCAAATCTTGTCTTCCCCATGCTTTATCAAGATTACTTTCAAACTCCCTTATTGATTCGGAATCGACTACATACTGGGGCAGTGCGTTCCACTCATTTACCACTCTATCACAAAATGAGTTCTTTGCCTTCTCAAGCCTATTTCTTTCTTTGTAAATTTTCTTAGAGTGTCCTCTCGTTCTTGTTCCCTCCCGCATCAAGAAGATACCTTCACACACATCCTCATCGTACTTTCCTGACACTATCTTAAAAGTCTCTATCATATCCCCTCTCTTTCTCCTATATGCCAGTGTCGGAAGCCCCAGTGTCCTCAACCTCTGCTCATAGCCCGCGTTCTTCAACGTTGGTACCAGCTTGCTAGCCCTCCTCTGCACTTTCTCCACTGCTTCTATATCCTTTACCATATATGGAGCCCACACCTGATTACCTGGCAATGATCAGTTGGTGATAACTGTTGCGGCATGAGTCAAAGAGCAAGTCATCAGAACAAATACTATTCCCTGGCTCCCATATATACACGAGTTGGAGAGAGAAGAAGACCTCAGTGAGCTCCTGCTGAAGCTACTCACATGGCTGAAACACCCAAATAAGTCTGCAATTGATGACAGTCCATCCGTCCGATCGATTGCATCTATCCTCACAAGCTACATCACTGGAAAATGCACTGCATTTGAGATAAATCTCTCTGTCTTGCTACATGGACTGACCAAGAGTAGGGAGATAGTCGACATAATGCACAAAGATGGACTGGGCATCAGTTACAATGACGTACTTATGCTGCGAGATTTTTGGGTGGTCAATGACCTCAAGTGCTCATCTGATTGCCCCTTCGAACTAGCTGAGGGTAAGCCTGCTATCGCTATAGTCGACAACGATGATTTCAAGAGCGACACACTGACCGGTGCTGGCCAGTCACACCGCACTAATGTCATGTTTGTGCAGCCAGAATAATTTGATACAGAACTTCCTTCCGAGAATCACGAAGATAGACCAGTTCCCGGTGCCAACTTTGCATCAAACCTCTCGACAACTCTCAAAGAGCTCGGAAGTGAAATACAAAAAGTCAACCCATACAAGACAGCGAAGCGTGGGGAACCACCTCTCAGGAAGCCACCAGCTGATCAAAGTACTCCTCCTCCTGGCACATCGGTGCAAAGAATTCGTGGTGTGATCCATGCATTGGCCAGGGCGCAAGATGACCGAACGAGACCTAAGCCAGAAGAACAGACTGTGTAGTTGGCAGCACTGCAAAGAATCTCACCACAGGCAAGCTTGTGCCAGAGCTCACATGCTCCCATGCAGAGGCAGATACGGCAATGCTCACCATATATAGTGTGCTCCGGTCAGACAGCTACACAGCAGCTGTCGTTCTTGACACAGAGGACACAGACAACTACGTGCAAGCAGCATATGTTGCTCAGAAAACAACACGAATCCTGTGTGTGAAACGCAAACGTCAGCTTATCGATGCCCGATGTTTGTGCAGTGAGGCAATGGCTGCATCCATCATACCACTTCATGTCCTCACTGGGTGTGACCACAACTCTGGCTTCTATGGAGCAAGAAAGAAGCTCATCGCAGATCGTCTGGAAAAGTCTAAAGAGGCACACGACCTGCTAGCAGCATGTGGTACACAGCTCCTAGTCACAGAACAGGTCATCAGTGATTTGGAGTGGTTTGTCATTCGATATGTCTATGGTGATACCAAAAGCAAGACCCTGGGAGATGCGAGGGCAGCGAAGTGGAGAGCTCAGAAGAAAAAAAGCACTATCCGACTTGTGCCTGACTTGGACAGTTTCCGTCTACACTTGGAGCGTGGAAACTATCTTGCATATTTGCAAAAGCATTACCAGCTCCAAAGTCACCCCTCACCGATCGGCCATGGATGGCATCTTGTAAATGGCCTATGTCTGCCTGTTCGTTCAACCCAGCCCCCACTTCCCCCATCCATACCACTACCTACAAATCCGCAGGCAGAGAACAACAGTGATGATAGCAGCGAAAGTGAGTACAGTGATTCTGATAGTGGCTCATACAGTGAATCATGTAGTGACAGTGAAGTGGCAGATTAGTATGTACAATTAGTATAATACAATACAATAACAATACAATATACAATACAATACAATACAATAACCATTCCAGTGGATTTGTAATGCCAGAATTAGTGAAAAAGGACACCTCATTCGTCCTTGTAGCTCATCTGATGCCAGAGATATTACATTTCATGTTTTTCAAGATGGCATTGGCGGCCATTTTGAATATTGGGTTCTAGCAGAGTTAGCCGTCATTTTTCAGAGGGGCATAGGAGCTAATTTTCCTTTAAAATGGTTCAGGTTGTCAAATCCATCGAGAGAAAAAGGTAGGAACAAAATGGTCACGGATTCCAAGCAAATGACCCTACTATCTTGTAAGCGTTTTGGATAGTTGTGTTGAATGTGTAAACAGCATTGTTGATGTTAGTGATGGGTGTGCTATTTAGTGTTAATTTGCAAGTGATTTGAAGTGGTTTTCTCATGAGCTGATCTAGGTAAGTTCTGGGGTTTTGCAATTTTGGGGTGTGGCTGGCGGGGGTACCCCACGGTCCCCACCACTGGAATTTACTGGAAGTGGCCATTCATGATATCTGGGACCCTTCAGAAGATTTTGAAAGTTATTTGAAGTGGTTACCTCAATAGCTGATCTAGATCAGCTTTGAGGGGCTAATTAATGGTGGCTGGCAGGGGCAACCCACCAATAAAAATTGCTGTCATCAACCATGTTTCATACATTGGGTTATGGAATGCCTATTACAGTTATTTAGGATGGGTTACTGTGCAAAACTGATCTAGATCATTTTTGGAGTGGATTTAATCCACTCTCCTGGGCACATCCACCACAGCAAGCCTGCCAGTCGTCCAGTTCCATACGTTAGCATTGATAGGTGATACTTTGGTGGGAAAGAAAATTGGTTACCTTTCCAGCTAACCAGACCCCCCAGGGCTCCTGCTCTATCAGCCACCACCCAACCCTATTATCGCCTTTAAATTAAAGTAATCTGTCAATATCAAGTATAAATATACAAACAGTATGTATTTTTGTATATTTATACTTGATATTGACAGATTACTTGAATTTAAAGGCGATAATAGGGTTGGGTGGTAGCTGATAACTACTGTGTTTGATGGAGGGGCAATAATGGTTTGGTGGTTCTCACAGGTAAGCCACGGAAGCCTTGTCCGTTTCTTAGTCATTAATGTGCGACTTTAACCTCAAAACACAGGGACAAGTGGCTTATTTCTACACTTTTGGTAATGCATAATATTGAAAAAAGAATAGGGGACGGTGTGAAAAATCTGTGTCAAAATATCATACTGATCCAACTGTTTGTTAATAAGTTATTCCCGAAAAACGTTGCCACACGGCCTCTGAAACCCATAGTAGTGGAAATTGCACTATGGATTGGGGTGTTGCGGGGCATGTCTGAGAGCTTGGAGGCGGTTTCTGCCACGGTCATCCCTTTTGGGGAGCTTCCCCTTTTGGGGAGCTTCCACTGGAAGCAAAGCATGTACTGTATGTATGATATCAATTCAAATATTGTTCATAACAGTTCTTTATAGGATGCACTCATACTTTCTCATAGGAACAACACCAATTCTTATAAGTTTTTGAAAGGGGAGGTGAGCATATTTTTAATACAATTCCGATGTAAATATGTAGGCTAATTCAATAAAAACACTACCGACATAAGAATGATTATAGTGAGGTTTGACATCCTCTACCCAACCTTAGTCGTTTCTGTCTGTCTCCTATTTTTCCTTCTGGGGGCAGGGGGCTAGGAATCCTCCTCCCCTTGTAAAATTCTCCTATTCATCAAGACAAAGGGGTGAGGGAGCGCGGAAGTGGTCCCGGACCCTGAGAATTAGAACCCTTGAATGTTGTTTCTGTTCGGGCTGTCTCGAGTCGGCCACCCCCAGCAATGGGGTATGTGCCTGAGTATATACAGTACATACATAGTTATGTATGTATATACACAGGCACATACCCCATAGCTTGGGGTAGCCGACTCGAGACAGAGCCCGAACAGGGAAAAAAAAAACAACACCTCACACACATCTAAGTCACCCAGAGACCCAGGCCCATTTGGGGTCTCCAGCAAAAGATTCCCCCCAGAGAGGTTCCGGTCTCAGCAGGCAGACACGCAGCAAAGCTTTACCACCACAATGGCGCCCACCTCACATCCAGGCATGACCCTTCGTATACACTGGCCCCCCGGGCCAGGCGCCTGACGGACTATTATCTAGTCCAACTGGCGCCCGACCCCCTCTCCCAACGACCGCGTTATCACTCATCTATTCACAAGCATTCTCCATTCATTCCTATTTATTACCACTTCTCATGCCTGTTCTACAGTCATCTCTCTATCTTCCAATGCTTCTACTACACAATCTCTCCATCTCAACGGAGCTCTTCCTACCCCTCTACCTCCCCTTGTACTGTATCTGACTTGTATACTGTACTCTCTTTGTAATTATTTCATCTCCCATTCGCTCAAAATGTCCATACCAGCACAGCACCCTTCTGTCCACTCTGGCCGACAGAGGTTACTGCTGTCCAACTCTCCTACGTAACCTCTTCATTCCTTGATCTATCTCTATGCGTCACTCTACATATACTCCTCAAGCAGTTCATGTCTATCACATACAGCTTTCTGGGCGGGTACCCAATCCCGAAGGGGGTTGAAATAGGGGAGCTATCCCCCCGCCAAAGGCGGCTTTCTAGGGTCTTTCCTAGCTGGTGCTGAAGGGATTGGGTTCTAGTCATGTGGTGATGGGCTGGTCTATCAGTGTGAGAGTTGAGCATTCTCTGCCATACCCATAGCTTACTCTGGCTGTTCCTTTTACTTATATATTTTCTAAATCTCAAGTGGCGGCTCTCTTCCGTGGATTGACCTCCCTACTGCCAACCTAGAGGTTGGCAGACTGGGAACCAAAGCATCACATTTTTCCTTTGCCCCTCAGGGGGTAAGGGGCCTTCATCTCATTGTGGAGGAAAAAAAGAATATGCCCTACGCATCCTACTGCGTGTTGTACAAGGCGACTAATAGGGGGAATGGGGGTAGATTGTAGGCACCAATCGAACAGGGCTATACCCAGGAGAGGCTGTAGGCATTTGATAAGGAGTCGCTGGAACTCCTGTTTCATTTGCTTGGCCTCTCTTACTGATTCCCTTTGTGCCTCACTTACACAGAGTAGTCCAGCCAGCTCTCACAAACACCTCCTCCTCCTATCTACTTTACTACACTTAACATGCACACCACACTTCCTCCTTCCACAAAAAAAAAAAAAAAAAAAAAATTATGAACACACACCAAGCCTTGGAGTCCCCAGGATGGGGGGGGGGGGAAGAGACCATAAATGCTCTCACACCCGCCCGACCTTCCCCTGACGACCCCTCTAAATGCTCTGGACCACAGCCTGTCACTCTTATTATCAACTTTTGCAATATTTGTGGCCTTTCCTCTAATTTTCACTCTGTTGAACACCATCTCTCCTCCTCCAAACCTGATCTTCTTTTCCTCATTGAAACCCAGGTGTCTGAGGCAACTGCCAGCAGCCCCTTCTCTGTACCCTCCTACTTTCAAAGCCAAAGGCGGATGTTGTGCATACGTGCACAACAAACTCACTTGTTCTCGTGTTCCCGATTTGGACTCCTCTGAATTCTCAACTTTATGGTTCAAACTATCCTGTCATTCTCATACTAAATATTTCTGTGCTGTCTATCTTTCCCCTAACTCTACCGACTTTCCAAAATTCTTTGACTATCTAAACTCTAAAGTGGAACACATTCTATCCATCTCTCCCTTCTCGGAAATCTCCATCTTAGGAGATTTCAACATTCACCACCACCAATGGCTCTCCTCTCTTACTACTGACCAACCTGGTGAACAAGCCTCGTCTTTTCTATCCTAAATGACCTAGTGCAGCTGGTCCAGCAACCCATCCGTATTCCAGATCGCTTTGGAGATCGGTCCAACATTCTTGACTTATTTCTGACTTCTAACCCTTCTTCTTATAATGTCAATCTTTTCTCTCCTTTGGGCTCCTCCAACCATAAAATTATCTCTGTTACCTGTCCTATCTCTCTTTAAATGTATGTACAGTATGCATAACCAGTGTAATCAGCTCACCCATGTCGATCAGGTAATAGCATATACTGTACAGTACTTGTGCATATACGATGTTAGTCTACCGCACCTTTAATGTTCTTTCATTGCAGCTATGGGTATGGAAGGCCATGTCCACATGTCAGTATACTGTACCTATGATGCTCCGAGCGGAGGTCAGACACGCAAATGATCAAATTGTACAATAGATAAGATAAATTTTGCCACTAAACATATTAATTTAACTTCAATAATGTTGCGGGGCGGTTTGGCCAGGCAGCCTAGGGTACGATTACTTCTACAGTACTCTATTAATTTTGTGTAGGTATTTTATTTGCATACAAATTGGATAGTCTACCTTAGTGCTCAATGTCTCCCTGTCCTTACCTGAGTATATCTGGGAGTTCTGGAGCCCGGCAGATGTATTTGTGCGCATATCCGTACTTGGCAGCGAAGTCAACAAACCTGATGGGTGGAGCATCGCTGGGTCGCACTCTCTGGGCTCTCTCGTACAACTACATAGAATAACAATGTACAGTATTATAAGCATGCACAATCTTTGTCAAAAACATATAATCAAGCAACAATTACCTTAAAACAGGTGCATGTTTTATGGTTACTAATGTATTATTAAAAGTATCGTACGTTTTATGTATATTTTAATCTGTTCTTAGCACTTCCTGGTCTAATACATATTTAATGTTTTCTGTTTTAAATGGTATACGCTACGGTAATATATTTTTAGCTTTATATTTTAAGGCAATTTCTTGTTATTTAACTTATAATTTTTAACTATCAATATCAGCATCTACTAAAGATACTACATTAATTCTATCTCTAATTACTTTAGTACACTCAACCCTCAGCTTTCACGCACTTAGCTATCGCGTTCCACAGCTATCGCCTGCTCCCCAAAAGCTGTCAGACCAGGGCTTTCACGCCTATGAACTGGGCTATCACGCACCAAATGTGGCCAAAAATACAACAAAATTGGAAATTCCCGGGCTTGGGAATTCCCAGGCGGGCGGCAAGCATACGTTTACGTTACTCGCTCCCTGATTGGGCGTGACGTCATGGGAAGCAAGCGCTGTGATTGGCCGCCACCCATCCTCCTACCCTCCCGCCGTCCCGCCATACTTACAATTTCTCAGTCTTACTTGTACCCCCATTATTGTCTGGTGAAAGCTGTGAAAAATGTTTTTATACCTGTGAACAATGGCTCAACCGGGCCCCTCCGGTGAGCCTCGACCACGGCAACAAATCGATGAACAGCCTTTACTTACGGCACTTGAATTGGATACAGTGGATGAAGACACTTCAGAATTTGAAGGATTTGATGTTGAAGGGATACTGAACGAGATAGAGCAACGTAGGAGTGGCCAATAATTCGCCACCCCTAGCCTCGGAACCCAACCCACCTAAATCCCTCAACACACCTAAAAAGGTAAATGTGATGGTGTAATATGTTCTTATATTTACTTTTATAATGTTTCTTATAATTATTATTATGTTATGTTAGTGTTCAGTGGAAATTATTAGGTAAAAATAGCAAAATACGAAAAATAGTTGTCAAATTCGGCACCCAGGCACGAGTTAGAATTATTCCCATTAGTTCTTCAGTATGGCTATCGCGGTTTCGGCTACCGCGCGGCTAAAGCTGCACCAATTAGGAGTGATAGCTGAGGGTTGAGTGCATATTCAGTGCATTTGCTTAAAAGTAATTTTTACTACAATACTATGATGTAGCCTATAATGTTAGTACAGTACTAATGTAAGTACAGTGTAAGTCCAGTGCTCTCAGATCCGGAAACCCAAGAGATTCGGACAGGCATTTTGATTCAGACTCATGTTTTAGCCAACCAAACTTGTCTGGATGGCTTGGGAAAAATAAAAGTCAATCCAGAAACAAACAAAACTAATACAAGTCACTGCGCGTATTGCTTACATCCAGCGTTAGACATCCAGAGTTGTATCACCTACACCTATATGGAGTTCGCCACTCTGCTAGTGGCACCGAGGAGCGCACCGCCGTTCGTTGTTGTTTGAAAATTGGTGCAGCAGACTGTTCGAAGGGGCAGAGCGCTCCCCTGCGAAGATGGGCTCGTCTCGCACTTTTTGCAGCTCGACATCGAGGGTTCTCTTGAAGCTGTCTAAAGAGACACCCCTCATGTCTCTTACTTGCCGCGGAAGTTTGTTGAAGAGATGTGGCCCTCTATGTGATAACCAGCCCTCTCGGAGAGCGCCCATAGCACCCCAATTTTTGTATATTGGTGGTATCACATTCCCAGTCTCTCCTATCGCTGAATTTCATGACTATCAGGGTATGGTCGCTGCGGGATTTTCATAAAAGGGAATCTTGGGGCTACTACAACAACAACAAGATACAGTACTGTATTGTAGGTTGGAAACCACAACAAAGAGGAAGCCATTTAATTTGGGACCTATTGATTTGGAATTTATGAAAATTCTGCCCATTTAAGGGGAGAGATGATAAGAATTGAAACAAATTTAGAAATAGGATATAATGTAGAGAAAGAACTGATTAAGTGATGCATCCCTGTCCTACAGCTGTAAGATTGATGAAGTGTAGACTGTAGGGTATATAGGTTGTAATTGGAGATGTTCTTAGGTAGCTATAAGATTGATGAAGTGTAGGGTAGGATATATAGGTTGTAATTGGACATGATCTTAGGTAGCTATAAGATAGATGAAGTGTAGGGTACATAGGTTGTAATTGGAGATCTTCTTAGGTAGCTATAAGATTGATGAAGTGTAGGGTATATAGGTTGTAATTGGACATGATCTTAGGTAGCTATAAGATTGATGAAGTTTACGGTATATAGGTTGTAATTGGACATGATCTTAGGTAGCTATAAGATAGATAAAGTGTAGGGTAGGCTATATAGGTTGTAGTGGGAGATGATCTTAGGTACCGGTATCTATAAGATAGATACAGTGCAGGGTATATAGGTTGTAGTGGGAGATGATCTTAGGTACCGGTAGCTATAAGATAGATACAGTGCAGGGTATATAGGTTGTAGTGGGAGATGATCTTAGGTACCGGTAGCTATAAGATAGATACAGTGCAGGGTATATAGGTTGTAGTGGGAGATGATCTTAGGTACCGGTAGCTATAAGATAGATACAGTGCAGGGTATATAGGTTGTAGTTGGAGATGATCTTAAGTAGCTATAAGATAGATAAAATGTAGGGTATATAGGTTGTAGTGGGACATGTTCTTAGGTAGCTGTAAGATAAATATAGTGTACTGTAGGGGACATAATGTAGTGGGGTATATTTTTAGAGTACAGTAAGAATTAATAGGGATGTAGGGAAGAAGGGATCTGCTACGTGTGAGTCAATAGGCCTTTTGCAGATTTCCATTTCTCTTATGTTCTATTAGCAGGCACCCATATTTAGTGACCCTAGTTGTATGAGTGAACATTTCTAAATATCTAACCCTATGGGAAAAAGGCCAAAGTAGACAAGGATTACCGTACCTTCGATTCTTTTATAAATTGCTATAACCCCTGCATTTTTTTTTTATATAATATAATATTTAGAGTTAAGCATGATGTAATTATAAAAACTCACCATGCGAGGAAAATTTCTCCACCTTCACCCTCACACATCCTTCAATTTCCACCCAATTACTCTACTTATTCCTCTTCCATATATTACAAACACTTTGCTTCCACCACTATTATAATGTAAAACTTGCAAAATAAACAAACGTAAACTTGTACGAACACAGTAAAACGACAAAACAACTAATCAAAATCGCTGTGGAAACAACGCTTAAGTAAAACAATAATTTATAAATTAAAATGTAAAACTTGCAAACTAAACAAACCAAAATTGGGACAAGGACAATATAGTCAAATTAAATTATCAAAATCGCTATGTGGAAACAACGCTTACTAAAATGAAAATTATTAAATAAAAGAACACAATCCACCACATAGGGTGTACTGTACATCACTACATGAGCAAGTTAATCTGTTTCCCAAGCAAACTAATCGCACACATAACAACGCACTATCATCACGTTCAAGGAATTAGTCAATTTGGGAAGTCGGGGATGTTCTGGTAAATTTTTACTAAACTCTGCATGAATAAAGAAACTACACTTATTGTCAAAATTTTCTATTAAAATCAAATTTGTAACTTGACAAGACATTAACAATAGTACAAAATACAAATGGCTATCACTAATGATAGTGCTATCGGGTAGGTACCTGTAAGCATAGCATGCTTCAAGTGACTCCTAACAATTACTACCCTACTAATAACCTACATTTATTGTACAAATAAACTAAGAAAATCGCAAAAGCAAGCAATTGATACTATCGACAATGAATAGATACAATATAATAAATACAAATATTTGAAAATATGAAGAAGGCACAATAGATTTAAACAAAAGAGTACTCTTTTAACAAGAACAATTAATTGTAAAAATTAATAATACCAATAGAAAAAGATAAACATTAATACATACAGACAAAAAGTAAGCAGAGGTTATAATAGAAACTTCAAGTTAATACTGATTGATTAAAATTATTGATATCAAATTTTAAAATACAGTCACAATAATTGACCTTAAAATGATTAAATTTATGCAACAATTTACTTGCAACAAAACCTCTGTCTACTAAAAGTCTGCTATGAGAGTTCCGTATGGAGCTCAGTGGTCTGGTTAATCTGCTCTACATAACTAACTAAGAGTCTGTATAGTAACCTAGCTCTATCCCAAAAGTCTTCTAGTCTGGTACAAATTTTACAAAATCTTATTAGCTGGGAATAAAAACAATTATAAGTTATTTTACTATCGATATTACTATCAGGGAATGGAACGTTTATTACGTTAAAATTAAAATTGTCAACTTTGTGGTATATTTTAAATGTGCACTGTTCATTAACAATCTGTATATTTATATCAAGAAAATTTTCAACTTAATCATTTACGTTACATTGTGTGAGGGGGATGGAATTTGGATAAATTTGTTTAGCGACTTGATTAAAATTTAACATATTACAAACAAGAATATTATCAATATATCTACTATTATTACTTAACAATTTAGCAAGTGCTAATTTTTCTGGGATGTTATTTTTCTTGCTACTGTCAACTAAGTTTTTCATAAATTTAAATTCTAAAGCAAGCAAGAATAAGTCTGCAATTAAAGGGCTAGCATTTCCACCCATAGGAATTTCTAATAATTGTTTGAAAATGTAGGGCCCGAATCTAACATAAGTATTGAAAATGAGGAATTTAAGGGCATCTTTAAGTTTAGTTCTATCAAAATATACTGAACTATTGGGATCAAAGCTAAGCGACGCATTATTAAAATATGAATTAACATTTAAGTAACGATTGCGACTACTTTCAAATCTGTCAAAAGGCAAATCTATAATAAAGCAAAGTTCTGAAAATACTAAATCTAAAGGCAAAATGGTATACAGAGTTGAAAAGTCAAAGCTATGTACCGAGGTAACTTTCCGCATGGTATTAAGTTTATCAATAACTTCTATTGAATTGTCAACACTCCAATAATAGTTAACAGGTCCCACAAGTAGCAACGACAAACAACGAGGTATGTGTGGTAAATAAACCTTACGAGGTCACTGTTTACTATGCATGTGTGAGCGTCACCTGAGCGGATGGGCTGTTATGTCAAAAGCACGGACGCTAATATACCGATCAAAATGCACACCATGAATTTGTAAGTTGCTCGATCGGTAAACTCATGGAATTGGTTTTTATACCATACTAAAAGTCAAAACATGCCAAACACAGAGACCTACTGTATACTAGAGATCCTATAGTAACTTTCTAACTATAGGATCTCTATTGTATACCAGTTATTCACTAAATCATTATTTTGTAATGTGTCTAACCTTTCTGCCGAGCGTGAAGGGCACCACGAGATCATCTTCAGCGTGCAGTATGAGGACTGGTGCAGCCACGTGTGCGATGTGCTCCTCACTCCGGAAGTCTATACCCGAGGCCGCCAGGGGGCACAGGAACAGCCACTCAAACTTGGGCATCTTACGGAATATCTGGCGCAAATGGAAGTAGAATGTACAGTTGCTAGCTAAAGTTCTGCTCGATTACATCATTTATATTATGCACAAAGGGAAATGCGAGGTACTGTTAAATTCAATAGTTTACGTACATCCTTGCACACAAACTGTAATTTCAGGTTACTATCACTTTCCTTGACAGTCATTATTTTGTTTCTAATAGCCATACAACCTGTGACTAGTACTATTTATCTCACATCATAGATGTGTTGAGTCTTTGTCTCCCTCTACACCTGGCTTCGGCTTCAGCACCGGCAGACATAGTATCTACATACATACAGTACATACATAAAATTTTAAGACCGAGTGCTCCACACATACAAGCAGTTTCAGTCTCTTGTCCTAATGGTGGCGTTCCAGGCAACCCTCTTAAGGGCTGCTTCACTTGTCAAGTTTTTGGATTTGAGATCGGCACGTATAGTCCGATCCCAGGTCTTTCTCGGTCCACCCCTTGGTGCAGCTCCCTCCACAATCACAGACCTGCAGTATCTCCCAAGCAGCAAACTTTTCCAGCAAATCCACTTCTTTCCAACTTACCTAAATTACCTCCAACGCTTGATTTTGGCATTCTGTCGCTCTTTCAACTTTGGGGGGAATGGGGGGGGGGGGGGGTAAGGAGGGGGGGAGCACTTGTCACAGGTAACTATGCCTTGTCTCCTTCATGCACATGAAAAAAAAAAAAAAAAATCCAGCGACTCAATACCAAAGTTCACACTCTCGGTTGCACATATTTCTACATATATTTGCATCCCTTGAATTGTTTATAGATACTTTACCCCTTTCATTGCGGGACCTCTTCAGGAACGTTCTGGCAATTTAAAGCAATTTACAGGCCCTTAACTCTCGGAATCCGGGAGGCCTCATTTGAGGCAAAACAAAAAATTGGCAGGAATCCGGGAGACCTCATACGAGGCAAAATCCGCAGCTAAAAATCGCTGCTAAAATAATCATAACTCGGCAACCACGCGTTGTAGCGATATAATCTCAACAGGCAACAAAAAGTTCTACAATTTGCAAAAAAATTGACTGCTCTAGCTGGTCTCAATCAGTAGCTACTGAATTATGAAGTTTGCCTGTACCAAAACGGCCCCGGACACAGCGATCGGGATCATATGAGGCCCCCCGGATTTCGTGGGTTAAAGCCTCTTAACCCTTCCTACCCGGGCTGTCTCAGCCAATGACGGTCGCCCCTACCCGGGCGATATGGCCGAAAAACGTCTAGGCCTAGGCTACCGTATTTATGTTTATTTTCACTGCTAGAACTTTCCCACTCATCTATAATTGTAGTGCGGTTTTCAATCTGTATTTTGGCATTGAATAGAGCTCTGTAAGTCAACTGGTTCAGTTGTGATGACGATTTCAGTGGAGCCAATATTGCAGAGATGTTGCCATTATGGGGGCTTTTTAGACACTAATTTCGTCATGACGTCAGAACAATAACATTGAGGAGTCTTCTCCTTCTTGTTTTCGGAGGTGCGGTGACGAACGCTTGGGTTTGTTGACATACGTCGTACGCACGGCGTTCGGACCAAGCTTAATTAGGCTATTAAGCTCATGCCTTAGATAAGGCATACCGGGTATTGGCCCTTCTTTCGTGCTGTCATTACCTAAGGCAGCCCGGGTAGGAAGGGTTAAAGCCTGTGGAGACGAGTGTGAGTGAGCGGGAGTGCGGCAGACCCCCGTCCGCTCTCCAGCACGGCGGTGGGGCACTGAGGGGCAACAGCCATATCTCGCGAGACCTATGCAGCGCTGCCAAAGGCAAATGTAGCGCGACATGGCTCAATATTAGCGAATATTTGCCGATGTCTATGGTAGCGCTGCGAGTGAACCCTGCGCTATGAAGCTCGATCTGGTGTCATTTTTAAGCTAATTTCATCTAGTTTTTGGCTGTATACATTTAATTTTATTCAGACACTTGCTAAATCATTCAGGAGTGCCTGAATGAGCTCTAATATAGTGGAAATATGCCTGCAGCATAAAAAAAAGGCTAGATAATCGAATGAGTTGCCTTGGCATATAGAAGCATATGAAGGTGATACTTTTGCATCCACCTCCTCTCGGGGATTACGGCCTTCTGGCAATAGATAGATAGTTAGATAGATAGATCAGATTAGTGAGTTTACAAAGTATGCTATTATGACATCAAGATTTGTGTGCAATCATTAGCCGAAGCATTATAATGGGTTACAATGATTAGACATAAGGTTAACGTAAGGTTATAAGGTTAAACTGCCACAGCCATTTGCATTGTTTTGGGTTCAAGCGGTGCCAGCAGCCATCTAGTACCTACAACTGTAACTGATGTCTTGGTCCAAATCATAGGCGCATTTTTGCTTGAGTTTTGGCTTAAGCCAAAATGCGCCTCATAGTATCATATACGGTTGGAGCATCAGTATCGTGCCGTAACGCTAACTGAACTCTACCAAAACAATGCAAATGGCGCTGGTTCAGTTTCTGTATAAGCACTGTAATTAATTAATTTTGCCTTGCTTATCAGCAATATAGACTTATTAAAGTATTGAGTACCTGTAAGTAAGTGAACCAATTCCAGTTTTAGTTGGTGTAGCAATTCAGGATCATTGGGAATTTGGGTGACTCGGTTCTAGTGTGTGTATGGGTGGGGTTGGGCGGTCTAGGAACATATCCAAATAACTTAAGGCTATTTCACAGTTTTTAGTTCAGTGGGTTATTTAACACTCACTATACAATATTTCGTTAATCGATCGGGTTTCCAGGAACGTATCCCAATCGGATGTCGAGGGATACCTATATGAGGAAGCATAAAATATATAGGTAACATGATAAGCAGTATAATCAGTATGATCAAATTGATAAGCAGGGTGTATGTTGAAATATCTCATTTTCAATATAAACAACCGAACAGGGGAGCATCCGAAGGGTTCTTAACCCCTCAGACCCGGTAAGGCTCTGAGGCACCCATAACAAACTAGGGCCAGGAACACGGAAGGGCTCTGAGGCTCCGGCAGCTTGAAAGCCTGTAAGCGTGTTTTGAAAGCCGTCCGTCCGACGCATATAAACACAGCCGGCTGGACCGACGCCGCGCACCTCCGAACACAAGAAGGAGAGGCGTCGTTTGTTTGTGTGTGGCTGTATGTTGTCAATTTATTGGTGGCTCCTTACGTCAATGACGTAAGAGCCTATGATAATATGGCCTAGTTCCGGGCTCCTCAGAGCCCGGGTTAACCTCGATTACGACAGTCGAGAACCAAGACCATCTTAGGGAGTACCCCTTAATCATTCCTAAGGTACGTCATTGAGACGGAGCCACTGAAAAGTAAAAAAAAAAAAAAAAAAAAAAAAAAACACAGTTTGAACACCGCGCCTCCGTGCATTCTGATCTTCCTTTGTTTCCCATGAACGTGACTCATTCCTCCTCCTGCCCAGGAGCGACCTCTAATGTAAATATCAAGTTGGGCATGCGAATGGGTAGGGAATGGAGGGAGGGCAATTGTCGTCATTGACTTCAGGAGCCACCAATAAATAGTAGTTTTTCCTTCCTTCCCTTATGGGTTGTCAAAACCGTAATTTATTGGTGGCTCCTTACATCAATGACGTAAGAGCCTAGAATATCACGATCGGTGGAGGGACCTTCATATGCTCATCAAGCTTAAAAATATAAAATTTAATAGGAAGAGTAACAACGAATATGTAAACTGTGACCTGTGTTTAATTATAAAAGGTATAAATGTAAACCGAAGAATATAAGGCGGGTACCATTAAAGAAGCCTTAATTCAGATAAAACAGAATTACTTATATGTGAATGCATACAGGTAAACGTATATCACAAAATTAAAATTAACATCTAGTTACACATTTATAGTTGCAATAATATATAGGCATTGCTATGTAACAGATATAATGTAGTAAATAACCTTCTTGTTATAAATTTCAGATTGTGTGTCCTGCCAACTTGACATGGAAACTTAACACGCCCCCCCATTTTTCTCATCTAAGGAGAACTGGTAGGGCTCACCTCTAAATAGATTATAGCATTGGTAATAAAAACATTGAACAAATATATCAGTCTACTTATTGGCCTCAGGGGGCATGTTCTAGTCTTAAAGCTATGCATGGTAATTTTGGTCTCTCCAGATGTACTGACAAATATCTGCGAGAGAAATGTATTGCTAGAGGACCATAGACCCGTATGCATTATATCGTCTACTGAGAAGTTGTTGAGGAATCTAATGGTAGTAGCCCATTTGCATACATCGTGAGCTTTTGCAATTACCTGAGGTTCAGCTTCCTTAATTACATCTACAATAATGGATGCTAACACTTTCTTTCCTAACCTTGTTGAACCATCTGGAGAAACCCACAAATGTGCCTTATTATTAGGAATAACAGACTTAAAGTAGGTATATAGTGCCTTAACTGGACATAGGGCATGGTGCACCTTTCCTCTTTTCAAGGCAGGAATAGAGAAAGGTGTAAAAATATGTTCCTGGTGCTAATTTTTTGCGATGAAATCTGGTGCAGGGGCAATATGTACAGAGTCATTATTAGGGGCAAAACGTAGACAGTTTGGAGACCTTGCCATGGCTGCTAACTCTGAGACCCTATGGCCAGTGGCTGTAGGGCCATCAGAAACACACACTTCTTAAGTTTCTTGTCTAAATTTGGTTTCACCGAATAAGACCTAGACTGTAGTAAAGTTAGGACTTTCGAGATTGACCATTGGGGAAGCAATTGACGATTTGGGGCTCTGAGTTTAAAACAAGCTTTCATAAAACCCTGTTAGTCTTTTTGGGGTAAAGATAAACCAGTGAGAGCAAAGAAGGGTTCCTTTATTGCTGATAAGTGGTTTCTAAGTGTGTTAACTGCTAGTTTTTTAACATCAAACAAGTAATTTAGGTGTTTCAGTAACAAAGCAACCGATGGAGTCTGCTGGTTTTACTCTATAATCCACGTAGTAAATCGTTTCCAGTGAGAGCTATACTGTCTTAACGTGGAAGCTGTGTACTGGTTTGTGAGCTTGTCTGTGACTTCCTTGTCGTAGGACAGTAGCCACTTGGATTTGAGAATGTCCACATAGCAAAATTGAGCGAGGTCTGCAGGTTTCCAATTTCTTCCAAGTGGAAATGGGTCAGGGGGAGTTTCAACAGTTTGTTGTACCACTGATTAAGTTGTGTGTACCACACCTGTGACGGCCACATTGGGGCAACCAGGGTTACTTGACCCTGGAACGACCTGAGGTGATGGATTACTCTGCACATCAGTGAGGTGTCTGGTGGGGGAAAGAGATAAATCGATGTCCACCTGTTCCAATCCACTGTGAAGGCATCCGGACCCCCTTCTCGTGTCTTGAGATCCCGAGATATGTAAGCCTGGAGCTTCGTTGATTGAAGAGATGCGAACAGATCGATTTGAGGTGAAAATGGCAGAACTAAGTGGTTGAATGCTTCTTGTTTGAGAGCCCACTCCACTGAGGTAGGCCTACTCTTTCCCGTGGATAGAGCATCCGCCCACAGATTGGAGACTCCTGGTAGGTATGTTGTGTGGATTATGATGAAGTGTTTTTGGGCTAGAAAGAATATTTTTTCTGAGAGATCCTGGAGAACCCTGGACTGGGTGGAGCCCTGTTTCTTCAAGCAAATTACAGAGGCCATGTTGTCCATCCGCAATGCAATTGACCTGGAGGCCAATGATATCGCATGATCTCTGAGAAAAAATAGAGGCACTGCTAGCTCTTGGGCATTGATGTGACACTGATTTAATGTGGTCCATTTTCCGTGGTTCTGATGACCTTCCGTAGACTGATAGCCCCATCCTATCAGACTCGAGGCATCTGTGTCTACCCAGTGGGTGGGAGGTGGATCTGACCAATGTGTCACTGATTCCCGTACCTGGGATTTTTCCCAAAACGACAGATGTAGGATTCTCTTTGGGATGACGAGAGGGCAATTGTGAGGAGTTAGGGGGAAAGCCTTGTTGCCTAGCCAGATTAGTCTCTTCAACCTGAAGCGGCCTAGGGGCACTGTAATTTGGACCCAATTTAACGAACCTATTAGAGATTCCCAAAGTTTCCTGGTTATAGTCTTTGTATGCAATGCTCTGAAGATTTTCATTTGTAGACGTTTGGCATTGGTTGGACTCTGTTGTATAGTCTGGAGTTGTGTATCCCAGATTAATCCTACCCATTCTGCTGATTGAGTAGGAATGAGATTTGATTTCTCCAAATTTACTCTGAAACCTAACTTTGTTACATGTTGTACGACTTTCAGGGTTTGTTCTTGGCATTGGAGTGGAGAGGACCCGAGAATTATCCAATCGTCTAGGTAGAAGAGTATTTTCACCCCGTCGTTGAGTAGAGGGAGAAGTGCTTGTTTCACTATCTTGGTGAAAATTCTGGGAGCTATGTTCAGGCCGAAAGGCATTCTGGTGAACATTACTGCTTTGTTTCTGAAAGGGACGGCCAGGAACTTTTGATACCTCTTTGCTATTGGGATGTGCCAGTAGGCGTCTTTGAGATCTAGGGTAATTATCCAGACCTTTGGTTGTAGAACTAGTCTTACTTGGGAAAAAGTTAACATTCTGAACTTCATATTGTGAATTGATTTGTTGAGGAGGGACATGTCTATCACAGGTCTTAGTTGTAGACTGTCCCTTTTTGGGACGAGAAACATGCGGGATAGAAAAATTGGCATGCCTTCTGGAACGTGAGTCACAACATTGTCTGTCAACATTTGGTTTATTACTGTTTCTAGTTCTGGGGATAGTTGTATCTTGTTGGACTGAGCTCTGAGGCGGGGTCTTGTCAACCAGAGCTATGTAAGGCCCTTCTTTACTACTCTCTTTGCCCAAGATCTCTGAGGCCAATGACGAGAATTTACCCTGAACTGGCCTGTCGGATGTAGGGCAAGTTCTCTGTTGATGGCCTCTCGAAAATCTAGTTTTTTGCACTTTGGGCGGGTTGGTGAGTGCTGGAGGGTTGATGATGACCCTGTGGTCTCTGGTGTTTGTGTTGACTTGTCTGTTGGGGTCTCTGCTGTGACCCATAGTTCTGTTGCTTCTGCTGAGGTCGTGTGTAGGATGGTGGTTGATACCTTGGTGCAGCACGACCTCTGGGCTGGTAGTGTCCCCTGTGACCTCTACTGTTTAACGAGTATCCCCTATTCGGCTGAACTGTATGTGGGGAAAACCTCCGAGGGGGGAAATGGGGTCTATCTTTTCCCCGTTGTGATTGAGGGTGAGAGTGGAACTTAGTAGGGTGTTTCTGCATGTATGTAGAAGACTGTCTAGAAGCAGCCATCTCAGGTCTGAGTAACAGGGCATGAACCTCATTCCAGGTCATTTGTGGGATCAATCTGCATGTGAATAGCGGTGACAGGCGAACTCGAGTAGCAATATCTTTGGGCATATTCTTGGACAAGTAGATACGTAGATCCTGTCTAGCTCTTGCTGCCTCAAAAATAGCAATCTTGACATCTCCCGTGGTCATCAGTGAGTTAACAAGTGAGGCTCTCCTGATATGATGAAGTGCAGCCCTGGAGTTTTGTTTGGGGATAGAATCTGCTACTTCCCTCATGGCTTGTGTAAGTTTTTGCTGTGTGATAAAACTTGACAGCAATCTATGGGCTCTGTGCCGTAGCCTAAAGTCCTTGTCAATCAGTGCCGGGGTAGGTGTATTGATCATGGTGTCATTAGTTGGTTTACACACTATTTTGGGGGCTCTGAGATATTCCCAGAATTCTTGGGGAATGGAGTCGGAGTTGTATACATACATAGTGGCAAATTGGTGATCCTCTTGTGGTAGTTTCTGGGGGGTAGCATCCCCATTGGACAAGGCAAATTTTTCTGCTTCAGACCATGGGCCATAGCCTAGAGTGAAAAGTGGCTGATATGGCTGACATCGCCACAAAGTTCCCTCCACGGAAATCGTCATCACAACTGAACCAGTTGACTTAGAGAGCTCTACTCAACGCCATTCTACAGGAACGAAATACATCTACACTTGTAGATGTGCGGGAATGCGGAAGCAGTCAAAATAACAAAGATACAGTAGCTTAGGCGAGAAGTTTTTTCGGCCAAATCCCCCGGGTTTCGGGGATATATTATAGAATGCATAGCTGATGCTATAGGGTTAATGCATCATTCATAATTTATAAACATAACTATATTTAGCACCAGTTAGAGAAATATGCTGAATAATCGTGCAAAACTAATACTGGTAATAGCCTGGTGATGGGCTGGTCTATCAGAGTGAGACCTGAGCGATCTCTGCCATACCCATAGCTTACTCTGACTGATCCTTTTACTTATATATCTTCTAGATCTCAAGTGGCGGCATCTTTTCCATGGATTGACCTCCCTACTGCCAACCTAGAAGTTGGCAGATAGGGAGCCTAAGCGTCACATTTTTCCCTTGCCCCTCAGCTTTCCCTTCATAATTGCTGAGGGGCACAGGGCGCTTTGGTTTCCCGGGCGTTTCCGCACCCTCCTCAGCTCCCTGCCTTGGAGTGGCTTCGGTCACCCGGGCTTTGTTAGTGGTAAGCAGGGAGGATTTTGTGGGGGCCCTCGTTTATGGCCTTGGCCTTGCTTGAGACCTTGGGGCTGTTCGGCCAGACAGCCTGGGGAACAACAACAACAACAACAACAACAACAACAACAACAACAACAACTAATACTGTACAACGTAAAAAGTAAGTCAGGACATGTCAATATGAAAAGAAATACTGTAATAATAATAATAATAAGCATGTTACTTATTTCTCATAAGCGCCAATTTTTCCGAAGAATTCACTAGCGCTCGGAAAGAGAAAGAAAAAAGAACAAAATCAATGCATCAAAAGAAGGCTTATATACAACACACATTTAACAATCACTAGCAGTGGCAAAATAGCCTAAACTCTATAGCCATCTGTCATGACACCTCTCTCAAGAACATAGCTTCTCCCAAAGAGAAAAGTCTTAAGTTGTCTCTTGAAGCATTCAACAGAACTCAGTTGTCTCATGGACAGCGGCAACCTGTTATACAACCTCGGAGCCATTACAAACTAATAATATTCACACAATTTAAAAACCCTTTACAATTCCTTAGTCCGCCCTCTTCTGGAATACTGCGTTCAATCCTGGTGCGCTTATTACCAAAAAGATATAAACAAGCTAGAACGAGTTCACCATAGAGTTACCAAAATGATACCTAGCCTAAAGAACAAACCATACGAAGAGCGTCTTAGAGAATTAAATCTATTTCCTTTAACCCAGCGCAGATTAAGAGGTGACTTAATTCAAGTGTTCAAAATCATCAAAGGCATCGACAATATGAACTGTAGTAAGTACTTCACTATCGACCAATCTAATTACACGCGGGGAAACGGTTGCAAAATTATTGGTAAATCTTTTAACTCACACGAATCTAAGAATTTCTTCTTCAATCGAGTTGTCAACTTGTGGAATGGGCTTCCCCGAGACGTTATAGACTGCAGCACCGTTGATTCATTTAAACTCCGCTTAGACAAATATCTCGCATCAAACCCGCGACTGACTGCGTTTGTAAATGAATAACTTTATTTTATCCCCCCCTCAGTTACTAACCCATATGTCCCCTACTAACTTCCTAATCCTGCCACGGACATTAGTTCCAGGGTAGTAGTTCCCTTTCCAATGTTCCCTTACCCACTCTAAACCACTGTTTGGACACTTGATCCTCAGTGTTTTGGAGGACAAGCAGCCTAGAAGGGTCACTAGACCTGTTGTTGCTTGATTTCCTTTGTACTCCTTTGTACTCCACCCACCTCTTCACCCATCGTTCGCCACCTCCATACCCTTACCTCCCTCCATTCCTTAGTGACAAGTAGGATTGGAAACAACAAGACTGAGCCCGGAGAGGGAAAGGAAGGTGGATGATTATATATGGCCGCGACTGTACATTGTACAACTACTATATAAGATATATTCTGAACCATCTGTCTCTGGAATTCAATTCAACAGAGTAGTATTCGAACATCTGTAAATCCACAACAGTTTAAATCCAAATATATACTGTATACAATTAGATATTTACTTCTCCCAATGGGAACACATAGTACTGAAGTTGTATAAAATGTATTACAATGATAATAATAATAATAATAAGCATGTTACTTATTTCTCATAAGCACCAATTTTTCCGAAGAATTCACTAGCGCTCGGAAAGAGAAAGAAAAAAGAACAAAATCAATGCATCAAAAGAAGGCTTATATACAACATATATTTAACAATCACTAGCAGTGGCAAAACAGCCTAAACTCTATAGCCATCTGTCATGACACCTCTCTCAAGATCATAGCTTCTCTCAAAGAGAAAAGTCTTAAGTTGTCTCTTGAAGCATTCAACAGAACTCAGTTGTCTCATGGACAGCGGCAACCTGTTATACAACCTCGGAGCCATTACAAACTAATAATATTCACACAATTTAAAAATAAATAAATACAGTATATAAACAATAGCTACAAAACAAATAATCTTACAGATGACAGAGGATGAAACTTGATCTCGTCCTTGATATTGTTGAAGGGTGACTCCAGTATAAGTGCCGAGGGCCGGTCCCCTTCCAGACATAGGTCACCCACCGCATGTGTCGACACTCTGAAATAGCATCACAGGATTTATTATTTCCAAGTTGGCGTGTTGTACCATGATGATGATGATGCAATTTTTTTATCACCATGCTCAATAGCTGGACTAGGGTGGGTGCCCTAATATATCTGAGATTTCATTGAACCGCATCGTCCACCACAGCACTGGCGTCTGCCAAATAGCACACTGGCTGGCCCGAGACTCGAACCTTTGACCTCATGGTTTGCAGGCGAGTGCTCTATCAACGGCGCTACAGTCTGTGGCCAGATGTTGCACGTATTGTACCATAGTCATTATACAAATTTTATGCCCATCAGTTGGTTCTAGTTTAGTAAAAAAAAAAAAATTCCAAGACATGACCTGTGGTGAGATGGCTGTACTGTATTTAACCATAAGAAGAGGTTAATCTATCTATTGTCAGATGCTTTCATCCCTGAGGAGGTGGCCATGAATAAATCGCTTCAATGCTCCTCTGTCGTCCATCAACCAACACTGATCCTCCCACCCAACACCACTTTCACTCATATAACTCTCAATTCCATCCCTCCACCTCACTCTCAATCTACCCCTTCCTCTCTGCCCTTCTACATCACTCTCATACACTCTTTTATGAATTCTCTCACTCTCTGTACATTTCACCTAAACAAACCCCCTCAAGGTGTTCCTCTTCACTGTCTCCAGCACATCGCTCTCATACTTCCTCTGTTTATCTCTCCATTTATCTCCACATGCACTTCTCCAATAACTTGTTTCCACCTCTCTCACATTTGATGTATGTCTCTCCAACATTGTCCATGCTTCACTCCAGTGGCGGACTGGGTCTAAATTTTCTACAGGGAAAACTGGTTAAAGGGCCCCCTCAAAAGGGTTCAAAGGGGCCCACTCAGGGGTCCTAGAAGGGCGGGGTGGCGAGCGAAGCGAGCCTAATCAGCCCCTCTTGGGGGAGGGGCTGTAAGAGCCCCCCCCCCCCAAGATTTTTTTTTTTGAAATACGAGCAATTATAGGAGCATTTTGAAGCCATATGTAAAGCTATATTAAGATAATTGTAACAATACACAAATATATATAAATATATATATATATATAGTTCCCAACCCTCACCCTTTCCCAAGCAATACGGTAATCCCCCCCACCCTTCCAAGCCACACCTCTGAATTTGATTACTCCCTTAATCCTTCAGACTTATATGATGCAGAGGTTGCCAGATTAGCAATAAGAAATAGAGTTCTCTCACTCTTATAATTACCTCTCCAAAATTAGTTTTCTGCCCACAGCTAACTCAAAGACAACTACAGAGGTTGAAGTAACTAAACTAAAGGTTTCTAAATACCCCTGATGGTAAAAAAGGCTTTAAAGTATCCCTAATCGGCTCAAAATCGCGTCATATGTCGGAGAGGGTTAATAAGAATATCTATAAAATTGGAGGAAATGTGTGCGTGTGTGTGTTCTGAAAGTTTGGGATGAACATAACCAGTAGCCTATTAACGATGCGAGCCTCTTCTTGAAAATTACCACTAATTAGCCTAGGTGTATTTGTAAACAAAAGTAATTACAGGTATTTTGGCATCTGTAATCTACATGTAACATGCACATAATATTGTTTAGGTTACAATAAATAAATAAAGCATATAATGATATACAGTAACATTATAACATAGGCTATGAATATGATAGGCCTATAAATGTTCATGCTATTATAATTAGATTAGACTAGGCCTATTATATTCAGATTAGGAAGGGTAGGCCTACGTGGAAATTAAGGGGTGTTAGGCCTAGCTGAAGTAGCCTAGCCTAGTTTTTATCCCTCCTAGTCTCACAGATCATTCCTAAGCTGTAGCCTATACAATTGGCAAAAAATAGTCAAAATGTAGTATCGACACACTAGTCTACAGGCGTCATATTCTGCAAGGGTTAAACTTAGACAACAGGCCTAATGAGCAGCTCAGAAGGGGCCCCCCGACGCTTTTCAAGGGTGACTGGACGACTCGGCCCATGGGACAACTCGGCTCGGACAGCTCGGCCCACTTTTGGACAACTCGGCCACGACGGCGAGACAACTCGGCCCATTAGAGTTGGTGGCTTACAATGGCGGGAGGCGGACGCAAGTTTTTGAGGCTCCGGCATATGTTCATGGGAATGGATAAGTAATCACGGAATATCGAGTGCATACGGGGCTAGCAAGGAGAGGAAGGTTTTGTGTAGTGTTTGGAGGATATATTGGTGTGGCGAAGGGGTGACATATAGTGTAATAAGAGTGTGTAGTGACGGGACAGTGGTAGTGTTGTGAGTTGTTGAGATTGTAAACAAAAATGGCGGAGGGAATTTCGGGAATGACGGAGGCGGAAGAAAAGCTACAACGTTTTCGTGGGTTTAAGAGCACAGATAATAAGTTAGAAGAGGTTATTAATGTTGTGAAGGATTTGGAAAAGTGGAAGAGTGATACGGAGAAATGGAAGGGGGATATTGGTGAGAAAGTTAAGGTACTGTGTGTAATGTGTGGTGTGACAGGTGGGGAAGGGAATAGGCCTAGCGAAGGAAGTGATTGCAG
This sequence comes from Paralithodes platypus, assembly GCA_032716605.1. Classification (NCBI taxonomy): domain Eukaryota; kingdom Metazoa; phylum Arthropoda; class Malacostraca; order Decapoda; family Lithodidae; genus Paralithodes; species Paralithodes platypus. The sequence continues at coordinate 139,606,669 of CM064487.1, forward strand.
GCCTATTTCGGAAGTTAATGATAGCCTAGAGATGGTATTGGAAAAGGTAGATGAACTGGGAGCAGAGAATATGGCATTCAAGGAGCAGCTGAAGGAATATGAAGGACGATTCAAGGAAGTAAAGGAGTCAACTGCATGGACGGTGGTAGGTGAACAGAAAATTAAGAAGTTGGAGGATATTATGAAAGAGCAAAAGGAAGAAATGAATATGACCAAAAAAAGTTTCGAGAGTGCAGTTGTAGGTGTCATGAAGAACAAGGAGAGTGTCGTGAGGGAGGCCATGGACAGGGATAGAGGTGTAATCATGCATGGAGATATAGAGGCTCATATGAATGATAATGGAGTGAGAAAAGTGAGGGATATGGAGAAAGTGAAGGAGGTCATGAAAGGTGTGGATCTGGACGGATATGGATGGGAAGGGCAGGTGGAGGAAGTCAGTAGGATAGGTAGATATAAAAGGGGAGAGATGAGACCTATAAGGGTACAGTTTAAAACCAGGGCAGTGGCAGAGACGGTGAAAATTTTTAGTTGGAGGCTAAACACAAATGAAGAACTGAAACATATATGACTAAAGAAGGATTTGAGCATAGAACAAAGACAAAAAAATAAAGGAATTACAAGAAAAGGCTGATGAAAATAATGGAAAGTTGGGTGAGGAGGATAAGATAAATTTTTACTGGAGAATGAGGGATGGGAAATTGAAGAAGTGGTTTATACGAATAGAAGGGAGGGGGAGATCAGGGAGGGAAGACAATGTGATAGGAGTTGTTCCACCAGGCCCATACACAATATGCTGCGACTCCAAGAGCGCTATCCAGGCCATTAAATACAACACAACACAAAGTAAGGAACTTGTATACCCCATGCTCCAACTACTCACTAACCTCCCCCTACAAGGTTATACTATGAGCTTCCAGTGGGTACCTGGCCATATAGACATACTCCACAATGAAATAGTCGATGAACTCGCCAGGGGCATGCACTCCCTCAGAAGAATTACACCCCTACCCTACACTACAATAGACAGAGCCAACATCCTAAAAGAAGACATCCTCCAAGACTTCAAGGGTGAATGGAAAGTCACCTTCACCGGCACAAGATACGGAAATATCAAACCCGAATGGTCCATATGGAAACACACAAGAACAAAACTCTAAATACAGCTACACTCCGCCTACGGACAGGACACACAAGACTAGCGGAGAACATGCACAGAATGGGACTAGAAGAAGACGAGAACTGCCCCTACTGCCTCACCCCAGAAACAGTGGAACACTATCTACTTCATTACCATAGACATTACAGCGCTCGCACCCACCTGAGAAGAACAGTGGCACAACACGGAGGGACCTTCAATCTACAACATATCCTAGGAGGAGGAGATATTGACCAACAAGGCAAACATGCAATTGCCTCAGATCTAGGAACATACATAAGAGCCACAAATAAAACTTCAGACATCTAGTAACATCAACGACAAAACAACTCCAACACACAGAAAACCTACCCCTAACCAATACAGGACAGTGCCACCCATACCGGTACTGTACTGTACTGTACCTTACCTTACCTTTGGATGTGTTCGCCGCTCCTCTAGCGGCACCAAGGAGCGCGACGCCCCTCGTTATGGGTGGTGATTTGGTGCAGTAGACTGTTTGAAGCGACAGCTCGCTCCCTTGCGAGGATGGGCTCGTCTGGCACTTTTTGCAGTTCGACATCTAGGGCTCTGTTGAAGTTGTCTAACGAGATGTCCCTCATGTCTCTTACTCGCCGTGGGAGTTTGTTGAAGAGACGTGGGCCTCTGTGTGATAACCAGCCCTCTCGCAGAGAGCCCATAGCACCCCTGTTATTCATCCGGGGGATTTCGCATTCCCAGCCTCTCCTATCACTGAATTTCATGACTATCGGAGTATGTAGGTTTGGTACTAAACCCTCTGCGATTTTCCACGTGTATATTATTAGGTAACGTTCTCTTCTACGTTCCAGGAGTACAGATTCAGTGCTCTTAAACGCTCCCAATAGTGTAGATGTTTTATCGAACTTATATGCGAAGTGAAATTTCTTTGTACACTCTCTACGTCATTTACTTCACCTGCTTTGTATGGGGATGTTAATACGCTACAGTATTCAAGCCGCGGTAGCACTAGAGATTTGAAGAGCGTTATCATAGGCAATTCACCGCGTGTTTTAAAAGTACGCAGAATCCAACCCGTTAGACGTTTCGCAGCCGCCACTTTGACCTGGTTATGTACTTTGAAACCCATATTTTCAGACATTAATACCCCAAGGTCTTTCACACTGTCTTTCCGTTCTATTATGTGGTTAGATTCTGTTAAGTAATTTGTAATTTCTTTAACACCATTATTATCTCCGTACCGTATTAATTGGAATTTTTCCTCATTGAATTGCATGTTGTTTTCCCTGGTCCACTGGAACACTACATTCATGTCTTCCTGCAGTCGGCCTGTGTCCTCTTGTGTGTATACTATCTTGCTTAATTTTGTGTCATCAGCAAAAGACGACACCGTACTGTGTCTGGTGTTGGTATCTATGTCGCAAATTAGTATGAGGAACAGAAGGGGCGCTAGCACTGTTCCTTGGGGCACTGAGCTTTTGACATCCGAAGGCTCAGAAGTGACTTGGTTTACTGCTACCGATTGTTTTCGGTTTACGAGGAAATTGTATATCCACCGTCCGATTTTCCCAGTTATACCTTTTGCTTTCAGTTTGTGGGCTATTATACCATGGTCACATTTATCAAATGCCTTAACAAAATCGGTGTAAATGACATCCACGTTTTTCTTTTCTTCTAGCGCTTTAAGAATTTTGTCATAGTGTTCCAAAAGTTGTGAGAGACATGATCTTCCCGATCTGAACCCATGTTGACCGGTGTTGTGTAGTTCATTTGTCTCCATGAATGTTGAAATTTTGCTTCGCAGGACTCGCTCGAAAACTTTAATGATGTGAGAGGTTAGAGCTACCGGGCGGTAGTTTTTTGGTAGTGCTTTACTCCCTCCTTTATGCAGTGGGGCAATTATTGCGTTTTTCAAGCTATCTGGTATGTCACCAGTGTCTAGACTCCTTCTCCACATTATAGCCAGGGGTTTTGAGAGGTTTTCCTTACATTTTTTCATTAGGATCGAATTCCAAGAGTCCGGGCCTGGTGCCGAGTGGGATGGCATGTTGGAAATGGCCTCTTCTATGTCTTTTGGACCGAAATCAATATCCAGAATCTGAGGGGTTTCCGTGGGGGAGGTTTCCATGAAAAATATATTTTGGTCTCTGATGACTTTTGTTTTATCAGGCTCACTGAATGCCATTTCATACTGCCTGCTTAAGAGTTCGCTCATTTCCTTTTTGTCCCCTGTGAAAGAGCCGTTCCCTTTGCTCAGTGGGCCGATGTTTGATGTTGTTTTAGCCTTTTGTTTGGCGTATGAAAAGAAGTATTTGGAATTTTCCTTTATACCTGCTGTACTGTACTGTACTGTGTACTGTACTAGACCTCTGCCAACCTTACAAAACCCGAACCTGACTCAACCCGACGAGACATAACGACTTACCTCCTATAAGACCTTAATAACCAATCCTCATCTTACCTATTTACTTACCCTCAAAACACTTTCCAGTCCTTAATGACCTTGACCTATAGTTAAAACTATGTAGGGTACAATACCTGTACTCACTATTTAGACATCCTATCTGTAGATCCCTTTCAACTAACAAACTTCCCTTCCCCTCAGCAAGCAACTCTATGCCTGTGCAGTAATCTGGAGATCTGAAATACTCCGAGCAAACTGCACATATAAATATCAAGAAGAAGTGACGGAGGAGGAGAACAGGGTGGAGATGTCACAGGGAGAGACAGGAGACAAAGTTGCAGACCCAGTAGTGCTAAGAGGGGAGTAGGGTACGGACAGGAGGAGCGGGATGGTGTAGTTGCTGAAGGAATGGTAGATGGATTAAGGATTATGTTTAGTAATGTGGATGTGTTTACCCAGGACAAGAGAAGAGAACTGATATGTAGGTTGCAGGATGAAGAGGAAAAACCTGATGTCATAGCCTTACAGGAAGTAAGACCAAAAAATGCTAGAATTGAAAGGGAACTGGTGGAGTATAGTTTGGAGGGTTTTGAGTTATATGAGAGGAATGCTATTAGAGCAGAGGTCGGAAGAGGACTGTTTATTGATGTAAGAAAAGAGCTCAAGGTTAATGAGGTGGATGAGACAGCAGTATTGTGAGTATTTGTATATTGAAGTAAAATGTGCAAGAGGATCAATTCTAATTGCCTCTATATATAGAAGCCCAAATAATAGTAGGGAAGAGGATAACCTACTGAAAGCAATGGAGGAAATAGATAATAGAGAGAACAAATATAAGATTTTGATTGGAGATTTCAATTTGCCAAGGATCAACGGGGCAAATTGTACTACTCCAGCGGGACAGTGTAGCCTGGAAAACAAGTTTATAGAGAAAGTGAGAGATTGTTTTTTAATGCAACATATTACAGAGATGACAAGATATAGAGATGGGACGCAGGGGAGTGTACTTGATTTGATTTTTAGCAATGAGGAGGATATAGTGGAACATGTCAATGTGGATAGCCCTATAGGTCGTAGTGACCATGCCTGTATAAGGTTTAGTTGCAATATTAAAACAGAGAGGGATAATAGAAGCAATACAAAAATATACAGTACATGTATGATAGAGCAGATTATGAGCTGCTGAGACGGTGTTTGGACATTGACTGGGGGGAATACTTGAACAGTGAAGATGCTGAAGGAATGTGGAGGAAAATTAGAGTCAAACTGGAGAATGCTGTATCCAAAAGTGTACCAGTAAGGGAATATAAGGATAACACAAAATTGAGGAAAAGAACGAACCCAGAATTGCCAATGAAAAGAAAGCTTTGGACATTGATTAGAAGAAAGAAACGATTGTGGCAAAGACTAAAATTGTTAAAAAAGAACAGGGGGTCTAGTATAGAAGCTAAAGAAGTGGATCTGGAATGCAGACACATAACAATAAAATAAGGTGGGAGACAAGGAGGGGGGTGAAGGAGAGGGAGAGAGAGATTGCTAGAAATGTGAAGGATAATCCAAAAATATTCTGGAAGTACATTCAGGAAAAGTTAACAAGAAGAGCAGGGATCCAAGAGCTGGTAGGGGGGTTGGATGATGGGAGTAGAGCGGAGACTGATAAGGAGAAAGCAGAGGTGCTGGGGAAATACTTTGGGGGGGTACTAACAGTGGAGTCGGATGATGCAGTGCCTACTATTCCCATCAAACAGGCACCGGCACTAGAACTAATAGAGTTTGCTATAGAAAAAATGAACAGAAGTAAGTTGCCGGGACTGGATGGGATACACCCAAGAATCATTAAGGAAGGAGGTGAGATGTTGGTAGAGCCATTGAAAATTTTATTTGAGGTATCGTTTAATACAGGACAAATCCCGATGGACTGGAGAGAGGTGAACATAACAGCTATAGGGAAAGAGAAATGACCCAGGAAATTATAGACCAGTCAGTTTGACAAGTGTTGTGTGTAAACTAATGGAAACGGTAATTAGAGAAGGAATAATGGAGCATATAAAATCAAACCAACTTTTCAGTGGGAGACAGTTCGGATTCTTGTCGGGGAGGTCGACGGTACTACAGCTAATTAAGGTGGTAGATGATTGGATGCAAATTCTAGAGGATGGTGATGTAATAGACGTGGTATATTGCGATTTTATGAAGGTCTTCGATAAGGTCCCACATAATAGGTTAATAGAGAAAGTTAGAAGCTATAATATAGGGGAGAAATGTGTGAAATGGATAGAAGCCTTCCTGAAAGATCGGAGACAGAGGGTACTGGTGAATGGAATAGGCTCGGGGTGGAGGGAAATTACAAGTGGGGTACCTCAGGGATCTGTGTTGGGACCACTACTGTTCGTTATATTTATCAACGACTTACCTGAAGTTATAACTAATGGAAGCGAGGTATACCTGTATGCGGATGACACTAAGCTGTATAGAAGAGTGAGGAGTAAGGAAGATGTGAGCCTGCTTCAAGGAGATGTGGAGGGCATGAAGGGATGGTCTGAGCATTGGTTAATGCCTTTTCATCCAAAAAAATTCAAGTACATGCGGATTGGGACAAGCAAGATAGACAAGGTAGGATACAATATGTATGAAGCGATGGAGGAAGTGAATGCAGAAAAGGATATAGGAGTAGCGATAGACAATAAGTTAAATTTCTCAGAACATTTAGCGGAAAAGATAAACAAAGCCAATAGAATTGTAGGGCTGATAAGGAGGATATTTGTGTCACTTGACGAAGAAATCTTCAGGAATCTCTATACAGCGCTGGTTAGGCCGCACCTGGAATATGCGAACCAGGTGTGGGCTCCATATATGGTAAAGGATATAGAAGCAGTGGAGAGCTAGCAAGCTAGTACCAACGTTGAAGAACGTGGGCTATGAGTAGAGGTTGAGGACACTGGGGCTTCCGACACTGGCATATAGGAGAAAGAGAGGGGATATGATAGAGACTTTTAAGATAGTGTCAGGAAAGTATGATGAGGAGGTGTGTGAAGGTATCTTCTTGATGCGGGAGGGGACAAGAACGAGAGGACACTAGAAAATTACAAAGAAAGAAATAGGCTTGAGAAGGCAAAGAACTCATTTTGTGATAGAGTGGTAAATGAGTGGAACGCACTGCCCCAGTATGCAGTCGATTCCGAATCAATAAGGGAGTTTGAAAGTAATCTTGATAAAGCATGGGGAAGCCAAGATTTGAAGTTTGATTATAAACCAAAAATACAGAATAGTAAAAATGTTGCGTCTGCTACCGCCGCCGCCAACACCGTGAACGACCGCAGCAGTGCAAGTACTGGTACTGAGCTGGATACACAGGCCTAGTTTGCCTTTTTCCAGAGGATCTACTGTAAGAAACTGTAAGAATTATTTGAGACAGCTCGGCCCCATGTTTTGCTATGGGGCAATTTGACGAGACCAGTCAGGATATAGGATGGGGAGAGCTAAGTGGAGGGTTTATGGCGTGTGTGTAATGTGGGCGAAATGTTCGTTTATTGTATAATTATGTCATAGGCTATAGTTCTCTCGATTCATAATGTGTAGGTTAGGTTAGGTCAATTACGAGTTGTTTCGTAATTAACACGGGGCCGAGCTGTCTCGTTTTTACTGGGCCAAGCTGTCTCACCGTGGGCCGAGCTGTCCCATGGGCCGAGTAGTCTAGCATTCTTTTCAAGCCATAACCTAGGTTTGTTTTTTATTGGCTTGTGGTTGACTTTTGTTGATCTACGTAACGTTACGGTAAATCTATGGCACTATCACATGAAAAAGAGGTAAGTGTAAGTAAAAGTGCACAAAACACTGCCGGGGATAAAAGAAAATATATAATACTAAGAATAGCTTGCCTGTACTTAAAGTTCAGGCGGCAATTCGGACATCAGCTGATCGTCAACCAGCGCCACAAAAACAATAGCGGCAGGTACCGGCACTGTCGGAGATACGACCCACCAACTTTGAAATTACTCTAGCTGAAATAATGCCTCTGTTCTGATCGCCTAACAGTAAAATAGGTCTATGACAGGGTAAAAAGGTTCCGTTCCTCGTGACCTCATCCTTAAAAAAAAAAAAAAAAAAAAAAAAAAAAAAATCATCATAGAGGCCCACTGGGAAATTACTTTGGGGGCCCACCGGGCCAGTCCGCCCCTGCTTCGCTCCCAAATGTCAATGTCGGGATTACCACACCATCATGCAGTGACTTTTCTCTTTACTTTCACACTCACGATCCTATTCCTTAAACTCCTATCTTTAATCATCACACTGCTCAAATACATAAATGAGCTGACATTATCCATTTCCTGACCATTCTATTTCACTTCACACTCTGTGACTGCAACTCTCTCAAAGACCATAACTTTACTTTGACCGTCAGGTTCCATTTCTCACACACAGGTACAAACATAGTTACCAAACCTTGCAATGCTCACTCATTTGAACTGTGTCATCAGCAAATAGTAGCACAGGTAACTTCCACTCACTCCCTTCCCTTACCAGGGGTACTCCTACATCAAGCACATACATACATAAACATAAAGACCGAGCACTCCACACGAGGAGAAGCTTCACTCTCATGTCCTAATGGAGGCGTTCCAGGCAGCCCTGTTCAGAGCTGCCTTACTTGTTAGGTTTTTAAATGTTAGATCAGAGCATATAATCTCATCCCACATCTTTTTAGGTCTACCCCTTGTTGCAGCTCCCTCCACATTCACGGACTTGCATCTTTTCACCCAGTTTAGTTCATCCATCCTCTCTTTATACCCAAACCATCCAAGCTTGCTTGTATGTATCTCATCACTGATACTCTTGATACTTAAAAGCCTCCTCAATCCTTCACTAAATATCCCATCTTGCAGTCTGGCCTCACAAATCCATCTCATAATTTATATTTTGTTACATTCTATTCTATTGACTCAAGACAGAGCCCGAATAGGGATAATATAAAAGAAAACAATGAACACACAAAAACAAAATACAAATTCACATACATCTAGGTCATCCAGGAGAAGACCCAGAGACCAGGGTCACCAAGGTCCCTCCAGCACTCCCCCGGCCCACGACCACCCAGAGACATAACCAGTTGAAATAACATTAAGAGTTTGGACACTACGTTTGAGTGTGACTGTACACTATTTCCAAGGTAGGATAATCTACTGACCCGGTGCCTAGTGAGTGTCCCCAGACGAAGAGCGGTGATGCTGCACAGCGCTGCCGCACATATCTGTACACAACCTTGGCATCGTGAACCACACCAGGCTCATTGGGCTGAACGGATGATGAGTCTGCATATCCTGCAACAGGGATAACTCAGTTCAGACCATCATATTATTGGGAATATGGTAATACAGGCATGCCTCACCTAAAGTTGCATCATTTTAAGTTGTTTCATTATTACACTGTTCATCAATTAGGGAAATATAAAACTTAAACTTGTTGAGCTGAAGTTGTAAATCAGACATAAATGGTCCAAAATCACAAGAAAAAAGAACAAAATAATTGCTTCACTTAAAGTGGTTTCATTTAAAGTCTTGATTTTCATAAACGTAACTACAACTTTAAGTGAGGAATCACTGTATGGGACCATTGGGTCCCATAGCAATAGTATCATTAGACTTGTCATTTATGCTACTTGAATCTCGTGATATGATCTTTGAATCAGAAACAAAACTTCAGATTGATGTAGCCTAAAAACGAAGTGCAATGAGTTACCAAACATATATGAGAAGAAATATATTATCTAACTACTTGGCTTTATAGCCAGTGATAAGATAAGATCATTATTCTAGTCACACATGGGTTATCCCAGTTCAACTTTCCAAGTAGACTAGGCCTATGTCCTGAGTATCCAATAATCAATATGTTATGAAAGGAGGTTCATCAGCTGGCCTGGTAAGTTAAGTGACTCCTCACAATTACGTATTATGTGCAGAATATCAATTTATATCTGTAAGCCAAACCGGTAAATGTAATTTTTATATTTTTGTCAGCTTAGTTCTCTTTAGCTTTGCTTTTACTTTATATTAAACATTGTCAGGGCATTTGAGAAATATGTAGTAATTTTAAATATTGGATTGAACTGAGAAACAAAAGAAAGATTGAAATAGATAGCCAGGTTTCATAATTACATGATTCTCATATCGAGGGACTTCCCTATATTTATAAGGAAGTTTAATGATTGGATATTAAAAAATACACCTGGACTAGGGTCTACCTACATATATATATTCATAAACTATACCCATGCCAATGATTTTGACACTCACAATCTACTGCCATGGTTTTTGTCTGAAGAGGCGATAGCACTGTACAGTACTCGGTTTTCAAGTTTGTTGGCGCAAGGTATACCACATGAACAAATTGGAGATCTCTATACAGTAATCAAATGCCACCACATGACCAATGTGTATTGTAGTTACCTCTATAATCAAATGCCACCACATGATAGTCCATCTTCCTTAGGACATTGTATAGCTCAATCCTGTGAGCGGTGGCCCTAGAGGAGGTGTTGCCGTGAAGGTATAGGATCACAGGCCGAGGGTCACCCAGACTCTGCTCATACCAAGAGTCACTCTCCGCTGATCCTTTACTTGGGGCCGTTGAGATCAGAGACTCGGGGAGAATGTGCCTGGAATCGAATCGATTATACAGTACCTGTATACCATAGTATAATAGTAACATTGCACAAAAGCTTTCTAAATGTTAACTTGTACTGTCCTTAAGATATTAGAAGACTTAGGGAGAATATAAATGAGACTGACTAGGCTAAAATTGATAATAGAGCAGTAATTACATATTCATAATAATTACATTTCAGGAAATGCTGGATTAGTCTTCTTCTGTATTAGTGAAGACAACCACACGCCTCCCAACAGTAGCATTGATACCTAAAATGGCATTAATTAAATTTTAATACAAAGTGAGTCTAACGTACCACACTCCCACTTTAACATTGTCCTCTGTCTGAAGGTAGAAGTTACGAGTTCCAGGCAGACCTTCATCCTCTGGTCGGCTGTAGTCCACTTTGGGCACATGTACTGAGATAGAAGGTAGATACAAATGTCAGTACTGTAGTCTGTTGTTTTCAGGTTGGGATATACTAAAGAATCTGATTGTTAAATAATACACTTTTTGAGGTTAAGGTGGGTGAAAGGTTGGTACAGGTTAACAAATCTCACTTAGAAGCCAATGAATTATTTGCCGTAATCACAAAATTTAAGTAGATTCTATCTGTAAAATTTGGGCCTAAATAGATGACAGACTGATATAAGATTATGCTCTATATTTGCATATTTCTGTTTTCATTCTGCTAGCACTTTAAAAACTCCCTAATTTCCAGCAGCTTATTTTGTCCTATTCCCTGATCGTATATCCTAGTTGATCTCTCTCTCTTCGATTCCCTCCCCATTTATCCTCTCAACATTGTATTAACAATCAAGTCAACAGTACAGAAATTGTGTGCATCCACTCACCAATTCTCCTACTGTAAAACCCATTTACAGTACAATACTTTCAAAGTTCTTCACTGGCGATTTTTCGTAACTTAAAAGGACCTTGAGCAAACTGGTTGTAAATTTCCACACCTATATCCTGGTGGACTCTTTCCAAATGTTAGAAATGTCAACTCGATTGCTTTCATTCAGTTTGAGTTATAAGAAGTTAAGGGGTCAAGATTATTGTCAAGTTCGTTGGCATTACCTTTAACTTTTCAAATATTAAGTAAAACTAGTCTGGTCCTTATCTTTTCCTTTTCTTTTCCAGTTATTCTGCCTACTTAATATGTTTTTCATTATTTCAACAATAAAATGTAGCAACCAAGAATTTGAAGTTTCATTCAATTATCTGGGAGCCTTGAAAGGGTTACAGGCTACTGAAAAGTTTTGTCCCATGCTTAAAAAAATGCTAAAGATATGCCTACTGATATGACAGTCTCAAAACATAAAGAGGTATTACCAACGCAGTGTCCAAAGTCTATTACTGGCTACTATCACAACTACCAGTACAATAATCATTATTATCAGATAAACTGTGATTAGAATCCTTACACAAGTTATCCATACAACATATGTAGCACAGTAAAATTATCTGGTTATAAATACCGGTATAATATCCACCAATCAGGATTTTATGTTGTTGTTGTTGTTGTTGTTCCCTAAACTGCCTGGCCGAACAGCCCCGAGTCCCTGAGAAAGGCCATGGCCACGATCGGGCTTTCCCACAGAGCTCTCATTGAGTGTAGATTGTGTTGTTGGCATAAGTGGTTGTGTGAAATGCAGTCTTCTATGATGTGTTTAATGGGATGGGGTGCTGTGTTACATCCCGGGCAGGCGTCGACAACGGAGTCATCCAGTCTCTTCTGATAGCTCAGGAGAGCTGGATGGTGTCCGCATCTCAGCCTGGCCAGGTGGACTCTGTCCTCGCGAGGAAGGGAGGATTCGGAAGGATGGATTTCGGGAGGTCGTGCATGCAGCTGCGTGTTGTCTGTGAGTGAGTGGATGGATCGGTGAGAGATATGAGTATGGATGTGCTTCTGGAAGTTGGTTCGGGGTGGGCAGGGAGGGAGAGAGGACAATAATTGTGTGTGATACCGTGTGCTGGGTGTTGTTTTGATATTTCTTGGTGTCTGTGGGTGTGTTGCCATGTAGTTTAGTGGGTGGTCTTGGTTCGTGGAGGCTGCTGCCAGGAATTGAGTGCCTCTCATGTCCAGATGGTCTTTGACTTTGAGGATTTTGGTTTCTTGATGTAGGTGATCTGTGGGTGCAGTAGCTGTGCAGCCTGTAATGATCTTCAGGGCTTTGTTTTGAATAGTCTGTAAGGTCTTATGATGTGTTTCAGCTAGGTTAGAAGCCCAGGCTGGGCTTGCGTATTCCATCACTGATCTTATGTATTGTTTATATACTGTGGTGGTAGTTTCTTTGTTGTGTCCAAATTTTGTGTGAGCAAGTGACCTGAGGGCATTAAGTCTGGGTGTCAGTTTCTTTTTAATGTTTGTGGTGTGCTGTTTGAATGTCATATGAGTATCATATGTTACTCCTAGGATTTTGGGTGTGTGTGTATGTGTTAGGGGTGTGTTGTTTATGGTGAGTTGAGGGATGTATTCGTGTTCTCCTGTCCAACTTGTGAGCAGGGTTGCGGTGGATTTGGCTGGGGCTAGATTAAGTCTGTTTGTAGTGCACCAGCCATGTAGTGTGTTGAGATAGGGTTGAAGGAGATCTGTTGCTCTTTTTGGGTCATGGTGTGTGCATGTGAGTGTTATGTCATCTGCATAGGAGGCTAAGTTTATTTGGGGCGTATTGGGTGTAGTTATATCGTGCATGTACAGATTGAAGAGTGCGGGCAATAGGACGGATCCTTGTGGGACTCCGTTTGGAAAGTTTCTGATTTTAGATGACTGACCGGCAAAAGATACGTGTGCACATCTGCCTGCTAGGAAGTTGGCCAGCCACCGTTTTGTGTTGTTGTGCATGTTTGTGTTGTAGATTTTGTTTGTTAGGTTGTGGCGGGGGATGGCATCGAAGGCTTTACTAATGTCGAGTGTGGCTAATAGTGATCTGTGTGGTGGTCTAGCTGAGTTGATGCCGTCGAAAGCTCTTTGTGTAAGGTCTGTGAGAAGAGTGTTTGTGGAGTGCAGTGGCCTAAAGCCATGTTGTGTTGGAGCTAGGGGTAGGTCAGGTGTAATTAGTTGTAATACTAGGTGTTCCATGACTTTAGAGGGGGAGCAACGGAGTGTGATGGGGCGGTGCGAGGAGGGTAGCGTGGGGTCTTTGTTGGGTTTGGGGAATGTGATGATGATACCATGCTTCCAAATGTCTGGTATTGTGTTGTGTGAATAGCTGTAGTTTGATATGTTAGTGAGTGCTTGTATGCCTTGTGGTTCCAGGTGTCTGAGGTGTATGTTGCTTATGTTGTCTAGGCCACAGGCGGGTGAGTGCTTGAGATTGTTGATGATATGCTTTGTCTGGTGAATGGTGAAGGGTGTATAGTCAGGGTCTCAGGTCAGGATTTTATGTATTGTACTGTACTTACATGTATACAGTATGTATGTACTGTATATACTTAGGTACATACCCCATAGCTGGGGGTGGCTGAATTGAGACAGAGCCTGAACACAGACAACACAACACAACATAAAAAACAAAATAAAAATTCACCCACATCTAGGTTGCCAAGGAGAAGACCCAGGATCACCAAGGGCCTCCAGCACTCCCCCGGCCCCAGACCTCCCAGAGAGGTTCCGGTCTCAGCAGGCAGACACGCAGCGGAGCAAACCATAAAGCCCGCCCACCTCACATCCAGGCATGACCCTTCATATACACCGGCTCTCCGGGCCAGGCGCCTGATGGACTATTATCTAGTCTAACTGGCGCCCGACCCCCTCTCCCAACGACAGATTTATCACTCATCTATGCACAAGCATTCTCCATTCATTCCTATTTATTACCACCTTACTTGCCTGTTCTACAGTCATTTCTCTATCTGCCAACGCTTATACTACACAATCTCTCCATTTCAACGGAGGTCTTCCTATCCCTCTACCTCCCCTTGTATCTGACTCATATACTGTACTCTCTTTGTAAGTCTTTCATCTCCCATTCGCTCAACATGTCCATATCAGCAGAACACCCTTCTGTCCACTCTGGCCGACAAGGGTTCCTGCTGTCCCACTCTCCTACGTACCCCTTCATTCCTCAATCTATCTCAATGAGTCACTCTACATATACTCCTCAAGCAGTTCATCTCCATCACATCCAGCTTTCTTCTCTCTTGTGCCTTCAGAGCCTATGTCTCAGCCCCATACAACACTGTTGGTGCAACTATCCCTTGATACATTGCACTATTAGCTTTCGTTCCGAGATTTCTCACCTTCCACATACTTCCCATTGCTCTGAAAACTTACCTTCCTTCACATATTCTCCGTTTTACCTCTATTTCCACACCTGCGTCCTTGCTTATCACTCCTCCTAGATATTTAAAACACTCCACTTGTTCTAGTATTTCCTCATCCAGCTGCACATCTAGATTCACCCTACGAGCATTTCTATTACACTATCTATTGCCTGATGCCGTGATCCCCGAAGGGGTGGCCACAAACGAACCGCCCCCATACACCTCTGTCCCCAGTCTGTCACCGCCCCTCCTCCCAACCAGCACCACCTTTTTTCATATACTTCCTCACTCCATCCTTACACCTCTCCTTCGGTGCACCTCTCCCTCTCTGTCCTTCCACCTCGCTCTCGTACACCCTCTTCATCAATCTCTCGCTTTCCATACGTTCCATATGGCCAAACCATCTCAAGTTGTTCCTTTTCACACTTTCTAGCACATCTACCTCCACACCACACCTCCTTCTTACTTCTTCACTCGTCTGTCTATCCCTCCATGTAATCCGCACGCACTTCTCAAGTAACTCATTTACACCGCTCTCACTCTTGGTCTGAGTCTCTTCCCGAACGTCCATGCTTCGTTCCGTAAGTTAGTGTCGGGATTACCACACTGTCATGCAAGGAATTCTTCATTTCCATACTGACCACCCTATTTCTGGTTACTGCTTTCAACATTCCTACAACCCTCTTCCCCTGTTGCACCCTCTCCCGCACCTCCTCATCCACAGTCCCATCTTTACTCAACACACTGCCCAGATACTTAAAAGAGCTGACGATCTCCATAGCCTGACCGTTCAACTTCACCTCACACTCTGTGACTTCACCCCTTTCGAAGACCATAACCTTGCTCTTCCCCGCATTTACCTTCAAATTCCGTTTTTCGCACACTGTTCCAAACTCATTTACCAAACCCTGCAGCTCCCATTCATTATCGCTCATCAGAACTGTATCATCTGCAAACAGCAGTATAGGCAACTTCCACTCATTTCCCTCCCTTTTCAGCGATACACCAACATCCACTGCTCTTCCAAGTATTTCTTTCATGACTCCATCCATATATACAGTAAACAACCACGGGGTCATCACACACCCCTGTTTCAACCCAACATTCAGGTCAAAGAACTCGCTCTGCTCGTTCTCCACACGTACTGCTACCTTTGCACCCTCATACATGCTCTTCACTGCTTTCAGCAACTTGCCATCTACTCCGTATATTCTAAGTACTTTCCACTTGCCTTCTCTATCCACTCTGGCATAGGCCTTCTCCAAGACCATAAAGGCAACATACACCTTTTGTTGCTTCTCCAGATAATTCTCCACAACACAATTCAGGGTAAAAATCTGATCTACACATCCTCTTGCCTTCCTAAAACCTCCCTGCTCGTCGCCTATCCATTTCTCTGTTCTCACTCTCACTCTCTCAATCACTACCCTACTACGCTTAAAAGACATATTCCTCGGTGGTTACCACACACTCCTCTTTCCCCTTTGCCCTTATATAGGGGGACTATTATGCCAGTCTTCCAGTCATCGGGTGCATTCCCCTTCTCCCATGCTAGTTTGCACATTTTCCATACCCATTTGATCACTATCACCCCACCATACCTCAACATTTCCCCACACACTCCATCTGTTCCTGGTGCTTTCCCCAACTTCACCCTTTTCATGGCTTCCCACACTTCTGACCTCCTGATCCCCACTACTTCTCCTCTTCTCCCTCCCATACCATATCCAACTATGTTTGCTGGCTCTTCATTCCTTACATTTAGCAACTCGTTGAAGTACTCCCTCCATCTTTCGACTCTCTCTTGCTTCTCGGCTAGCATTCTCCCATTCTTATCTTTCACACCCTTACTGTTTCCCTTACTACCTTCCCTAACTTTCTTGACTTCTTTCCAGAACAGTTTCTTACACTCCCTCCATTTTACACTCAAATTCCTTCCAAATTCCTCATCTACTCTTCTCTTACTTTCCTTCACTACTCTTTTTCTCTCCACGTACTGTACCTCGCTCGTTTCTGCCTCTCCAAATCTTCATTCCCTCTACTCCCCAACCACTCTCTATACGCTTTCTTCTTTTCTTCCACAGCTATTTTTACCTCTTCTGTCCACCATGCTGTACCTTTCACTCCCCTCCCTCTTCTCTTCACTCCACACACCTCCTCACATGCTGCACAGATCTCTTCCTTAAACACCTTGCTTATCTCCTCCACATCTTCCAGGTCGAACCCACCTAGTCGTCTTTCTACTGCTCTCCTGTACTCTTCCCTGATTTCCTCCTCCTGTAGCCTCTCCACCCTCCTCACCATTCCACCTTCCTCTCGCCTCCCTCCAGCTCTCCTCACCCACTTCTTTTGTATCCTAACCCTAGCTACTACTACATAATGATCCGACAGACCCCCTCCAATACCCCTATACACCTTAGCATCCATCACAGATTTCTTCATTCTTTCATCCACACATATATATAATCAATCAGTGACTTTCGTACCACCACTGTCTTATCCTTCATCGTCTTCACCACTTTCCATGTGTACCTGTGTATCATTCTGTGTCGGAAGAAGGTATTGGCTATCCACAACCTCCTCCCCACACATATGTCCACAAGTGCACTACCATTCCCATTCACCTCTGACGGTACCCCCCACCATCCCACCACTCCATCAACTTTCCTATCACCCAACTTACCATTCATATCCCCAATCATAAATACTCTTTCGTTCTTGTCAAACTTATCCAGGCACGCCTCCACATTCCCCCAGAACTCCTCTTTCTCTTTTACAAGTTTATCCTCTCTTGGAGCATACACACACAATCACCCACATTTGTATTCCTACTTTCATTCTCACCCACACAATCCTTGAACCCACAGACCCATATTCTCTTACACACTCCTTCCATTTGTTACTTACAAACAAACACGCACCTTCTCTTGCTGTTCCCTTACTCACTCCAGCACACACACCCATTCCACACTCCCACATCTGTACCCTTCCATTTGGTCTCAGTCATTCCACATACAGTACTTCCAGCCTGGCATTCACTAACACTTCCAGTACCTCTCTCTCTTTTGTGCCATCATTCATGCCACTCACATTCCATGTACCGGTACCTTTTCTCAAAATGTCCTATGTTCTATTACATACCATTGCTTTATGTACTTACATAAAGAGTGATAATTTAACTAGTACATGTAGGTGTATGATAGCTACTTATCAAAATAATTTTAAATTAATCATTGCATAATATTCAGTGAACCATTTTTATTGCATAATAAAATTGAGATAGATCCCTAATTAATAACACCAATTGTATGCATACTGAAAATCTGTCCATTTACAGAAATTAAGAAAAAAGACCAGTACTGTACAGTATCATTTTAGTAAACTGGAAATTACTATTATTTAACGTCTCTACCAGAACTCTTACTTGTATCATTCGAGTGTCATTCATGATGAGATACAAACTATTGATATGAGACGTTAACAGATTTCTCCATCAACCGCAGTTCATCTCGCCTTCATTTATGGTGGTAACTGTACCCAAAAATGTAGACGATTTTGAAACAG
The DNA here is from genome assembly GCA_032716605.1 of Paralithodes platypus. NCBI lineage: Eukaryota > Metazoa > Arthropoda > Malacostraca > Decapoda > Lithodidae > Paralithodes > Paralithodes platypus. Next base: position 139,624,683 of record CM064487.1, read on the forward strand.
TAAAAAGTGCCTTAAATACTTTTTTGGTAAGATTTTACGGTTTGACAGTTACAAGCCCCATCGATGTTTGTGTAGCCTATAGGTATGTTATATAATAGTCTTCAGTCCTATATATGTCCTTCCCGTCGCAAATGTATTATAAGGGAAATATAGGGTAAAACACAAAGTCTTGTCTGCATAATGACAAGTCCTGTTTTACGGGATTTCTGCTTTATAGATTTTTGTTTTCCCTCCTACCTTACTCGGGGGACCTTACAGTTGCGCGATCCAGTGCTGCTTTGGTAATTGCGTACATTTTAGGTTAGTTTCTATTCACGTATTACTTTTAGGTTAGGTTAGGTTAGGTTAGGTTAGGTTAGGGTAGGTTAGGTTTCTTAGGTAGCCTATAGGTATGTTATATAATAGTCTTCAGTCCTATATATGTCCTTCCCTTCACAAATGTATTATAAGGGAGATATAGGGTAAAACACAGAGTCTTGTCTGCATAATGACAAGTCCTGTTTTACGGGATTTCTGCTTTAGGTTAGGTTAGGTTAGGTTTCTTAGTTAGGTTCATGACAAGGTATCAGCTGGTAGGTATGGGATAAACTAGGGACACATACTAGCTGGTAGGTAAGGGTTATTCTTGTATCCAACGTTCTACGTTAGGTTACTGTTAGGTTTATGACAAGGTATCAGCTGGTAGGTATGGGATAAACTAGGGACACATACTAGCTGGTAGGTAAGGGTTATTCTTGTATCCCAACGTTCTACGTTAGGTTACTGTGTTTTTTTACTTCAAAAAATCGCTAAACCCGAGCCAAGTTTTGGCAAATGTTGGCTCGGGTTTTCAAATTTTGGGGTTTAATGGGTTTCAAAAAACATGAAAACTCGAGCCAACTCTCAAAATTCAATTACTGGGTTTTTTTACTTTGAAAAATGCCAAAAGCCGAGCCAACTTTTTTTCCCAATTTTGGGGTTTTTGTACTCTGAAAAATACCCAAATCCGAGCCAACTTTTGCCAAACTTGGCTCGGATTTTCACATTTTAACGTTTTCTTACTTTTCTATATTATATTTTCAGAGTTCTTCCCATATTACCCCTATTTTTCCCCTTTTACCCCACAATTTCCCTGATCTTCATAGCCCTCCCCACTAGTGGACGCTGTGTTTTTAGATTGTTGGATAATGGGTAAATACTCATTTGCGACAGTCCTTGGTATAAAACAACACTGTATATCAAAGAAAAAATGCAAAAAACAAACAAACACATGCTAAAACTCGTGACTGTCACACCGTATCAATTTACCACTTTTTTTTCTGTGTATGAAGGAGACAAAAGCTAAAGCTAACTGTAACAAGTGTCGCCCCCGAACTTGAAAGTGAAAAATATCTAAATTCAAGTTACGTTAGAGTCGAAATGTTTAGCCACAGAGCTTGAAGCAATGGTCATAAGATTAGGGAAAGACAGATTGAGGGAACGAATTCCAGAGCTTACTTGATGAGTAGAAGAAAGACTGGGAAAGTCGGTTCACTCTTGGGTTAGAGAGTTGGGCAGAATAGCGGTGGGAATGTGCTGGAAGGCGGGTGCTCCCTACTCTCCGTAAGGGAGGAGGTATACACTGAGAAAGCTCTTAGGAACAATTATTATTGTAATAGCGGTAGAAGAGTGTGAGACATGCAACATTGCGGCGGGTGGAGAGAGATGTAGGGAAATAGTAAGAGGAGGTGATTAATGAGACAAAATGACTGACTCTACCCTTTCAAGATGAGCGGAATGGGTGGAACCTCCCAACACATGCGTACAATTAAAAATTAAAATACTAGATACTGTACTGTACATGGGCGCACAGTGCCCCAGTCCAGAGCTGGAAGCTGTGCGGGGTGAAGAACCCACGATAACGGTTGAGCACACTTAACTTCTCAGCTGTTTTAGAAAGTGTGGTAATATGATCTTTCCAAGAGAGGTCTTAACAAAGGAAATAGCAAAAATATTGAAAATAGATAGAGGGTTGATTTGTGTATTGTTGAAGAGAGAAATGGGTTTTGGAAGCATTGAAAGTAAAAAGATTCTCTCTACCCCAATCGGAAGTAGTTGATAGATCAGAAGATAGGCATGCTAAGGCCTGATCACATTAGTTTTGGAGTACCTGTACTGTAATTGCACAGCAAGTCGTTGTGGAAAACTAGTTGAATAGTGTAAAGTAGACATCATCAGCATATGAGTGAATCGGACTACAGGTACAGTTGAGATCATTAATGGAAATTAGAAAGAGAACTGGAGACAGGACAGAGCTTTGAGGAATACCGGAGTTGATAGGTTGAGGAAGTGAGCGATGCCCGTCCACAATTGCAGCTATGGAACGGCCAAAAAGGACATTTTAGATAAATGCACAGATAGAGGAATAAAAACCGAAGGAGGGTTGTTTGAAAATTAGAGATTTGAGTCAGACTCTATCGAAGGCTTTCAATATCTCTTGCACAATAGAAAAGGTTTCAACGAAGTCCCAAAAAGAGGATGACCAAGAGTTAGTAAGATAACCCCCTGGGGGTTAGGGAATAGAATATGCCCCACGTGCCTTCTGCGTGTCGTAAGAGGCGACTAAAGAGGTTGGGTCGGTGGGCTTGCGACCCCCACCCGGAAAAAATATCTAAGCAAGGAAAAACGAACGAACAGCCTCGGATGCGGACGGAACCAACGTTGACGAACCACGACCGACTAAGGACATGCCTTTGGACATTCTGAGAATGGCTACGTGGAATGTTAGTGGCATGAATGATGGCACAAAAGAGAGAGAGGTTCTGGAAGTGTTAGTGAATGCCAGGCTGGATGTATGTGGAATGACAGAGACCAAATGGAAAGGTTCAGATGTGAGAGAGTGGGAGTGTGGAATGGGTGTGTGCTGGAGTGAGTGAAGGAACAGCGAGAGAAGGTGCATGTTTGTTTGTAAGTAGCAAATGGAAGGAATGTGTAAGAGAGTATGGGTCTGTGGGTTCAAGGATTGTGTGGGTGAGAATGAAAGTAGGAATACAAACGTGGGTGATTGTATGCGTGTATGCCCCGACAGAGGATATACTTGAAAGAAAGAAAGAGGAGTTCTGGATGAATGTGGAGGCATGCCTGGAGAAGTTTGACAAGAACGAAAGAATATTTCTGATTGGGGATATGAATGGTAAGGTGGGTGATAGGAAAGTTGAGGGAGTGGTGGGAGGGTGGGGGGTACCATCAGAGGTGAATGGGAATGGTAGTGCACTTGTGGACGTATGTGTGGGGAGGAGGCTGTGGATAGCCAACACCTTCTTCCGACACAGAATGATCCACAGGTACACGTGGAAACGGATGTTGACGATGAAAGATAAGACAGTGGTGGAACGAAAGTCATTGATTGATTATGTATGTGTGGATGAACGAATGAAGAAATCTGTGATGGATGCTAGGGTGTATAGGGGTATTGGAGGGGGTCTGTCTGATCATTATGTAGTGGTAGCTAAGGTTAGGATACAAAAGAAGTGGGTGAGGAGAGCGGGAGGGAGGCGAGAGGAGGGTGGAATGGTGAGGAGGGTGGAGAGGTTGCAGGAGGAGGAAGTCAGGGAGGAGTACAGGAAAGCAGTGGAAAGACGACTAGGTGGGTTCGACCTGGAAGTTATGGAGGAAGTGGAGGAGATGAGCAAGGTGTTTAAGGATGAGATCTGTGCAGCATGTGAGGAGGTGTGTGGAGTGAGGAGAAGAGGGAGGGGAGTGAAAGGTACAGCATGGTGGACAGAAGAGGTAAGAATAGCTGTGGAAGAAAAGAAGAAAGCATATAGAGAGTGGTTGGGTAGTAGAGGGAATGAAGATTCCGAGAGACAGAAACGAGCGAGGTACGTGGAGAGTAAGAGGGTGGTGAAGAGAGTAGTGAAGGAAAGTAAGAGAAGAGTAGATGAGGAATTTGGAAGGAATCTGAGTGTAAAATGGAGGGAGAGTAAGAAACTGTTCTGGAAAGAAGTCAAGAAAGTTAGGGAAGGTAGCAAGGGAAACAGTAAGGGTGTGAAAGATAAGAATGGGAGAATGCTAGCCGAGAAGCAAGAGAGAGTCGAAAGATGGAGGGAGTACTTCAGTGAGTTGCTAAATGAAAGGAATGAAGAGCCAGCAAACATAGCTGGATATGGTATGGGAGGGAGAAGAAGAGAAGTAGTGGAGGAGGAGGTGGGGATCAGGAGGTCAGAAATGTGGGAAGCCATGAAAAGAGTGAAGTTGGGGAAAGCACCAGGAACAGATGGAGTGTGTGGGGAAATGTTGAGGTATGGTGGTGAGATAGTGATAGAATGGGTATGGAAAATGTGCAAACTAGCATGGGAGAAGGGCAGTGCACCCGATGACTGGAAGACTGGCATAATAGTCCCCCTATATAAGGGCAAAGGGGAAAGAGGAGTGTGTGGTAACCACCGAGGAATATGTCTTCTAAGCGTAGTAGGGAAGGTATACAGTAGGGTAGTGATTGAGAGAGTGAGAGTGAGAACGGAGAAATGGATAGGCGACGAGCAGGGAGGTTTTAGGAAGGGAAGAGGATGTGTAGATCAGATTTTTACCCTGAATTGTGTTGTGGAGAAGTATCTGGAGAAGAAACAAAAGGTGTATGTTGCCTTTATGGACTTGGAGAAGGCCTATGACAGAGTGGATAGAGAAGGTTTGTGGAAAGTACTTAGAATATACGGAGTAGAGGGCAAGTTGCTGAAAGCAGTGAAGAGCATGTATGAGGGTGCAAAGGCGGCAGTACGTGTGGAGAGTGAGCAGAGCGAGTTCTTTGACCTGAATGTTGGTTTGAAACAGGGGTGTGTGATGTCCCCGTGGTTGTTTACTGTATATATGGATGGAGTTATGAAAGAAATACTATCAAGAGCAGTGGATGTTGGTGTATCGCTGAAAAGGAAGGGAATTGAGTGGAAGCTACCTATACTGCTGTTTGCGGATGATACAGTTCTGATGAGTGATAATGAATGGGAGTTGCAGGGTCTGGTAAATGAATTTGGAACAGTGTGCGAAAAAACGGAATTTGAAGGTAAATACGGGGAAGAGCAAGGTTATGGTCTTCGAAAGGGGTGAAGTCACAGAGTGTGAGGTGAAGCTGAACGGTCAGGCTATGGAGATCGTCAACTCTTTTAAGTATCTGGGCAGTGTGTTGAGTAAAGATGGGACTATGGATGAAGAGGTGCGGGAGAGGGTACAACAGGGGAAGAGGGTTGTAGGAACGCTAAAAGCAGTAACAAGAAATAGGGTGGTCAGTATGGAAGTGAAGAAGTCCTTGCATGACAGTGTGGTAATCCCGACACTGACTTACGGAAGCGAAGCATGGACGTTGGTTGAGAGACTCAGACCAAGAGTGAGAGCAGTGGAAATGAATTACTTAAGGAGTGCGTGCGGAGTTACATGGAGGGATAGACAGACTAATGAGGAAGTAAGAAGGAGGTGTGGTGTGGAGGTAGATGTGCTGGAAAGTGTGAAAAGGAACAACTTGAGATGGTTCGGCCATATGGAACGTATGGAAAGTGAGAGAATGACTAAGAGGGTGTACGAGAGCGAGGTGGAGGGACAGAGGGGGAGAGGTAGACCGAATATGAGGTGGAAGGATGGAGTGAGGAACTACATGAACGAAGGCGGTGCTGGTTGGGGGGAGGGGCGTCGACTGACTGGGGACAGAGGTGCATGGGGGCGGTTCGTTCGTGGCCACCCCTTCGGGGATCGCGGCGTCAGGCAATAGATAGATAGATACATCACCAGTAGATCACCTAAGGAAGCCATACTGGCAGTCTGAAAGTAGATTATGGGAAGACAAATGCTTAAGAAATTTTGAATGAAAAATAAATTAAAATACTTTAGAGATGCAAGAAATGAGAGCAATTGGACGCCAGTTGGAGGGTTAAGTTTATGTAATGCTACAATACTACAATGGTATGACCAACAGGGACTTGAGCATTCGGGAGGGTGAAAGACATACAAGAGAGATATAGCAAGCTGGAGTGAAGTGGTATATGGGGCGGGATTACGCATTGAGAAATTACGAAAATAAAGTTGTTGTGAAGGGATTGGGGTACACCGTGAAGTCTATTAATAGGTTCAGGAATATTTTGTAGCGAGGTCGGTCCTGTGACATCCGTAACCCCAAACATTTTCTTTCCTCTCGCATAAGCATTAGGCTATTCATAGTGCAGTTGGCTCCAGAACATGTTTAGATTGATATCCAGTATTCTATAAGTTCGTTGGGGAGATTTTAGGCACCAATCGAGCAGGGCAGTACCCAGGACAGGCCACATAGGAATATGATAAGGAGTTACAGAAACTCATGTTTCATTTGCCTGGCTTCCCCCACTGTTTACATTTGTGCCTCACCTACACAGAGTTATCCAGCTAACTCTCACAAACACCTCCTCCTAATCATATCACTACAGTTAACAAGCACACCACACTTCTTTCCAACACACCTAAATTACCTCTAACATACCTTGATTTTGGTTCTCAATCACTCTTTCAACCTTGGGGTGGGGGAGGGGGGATGGAGGGCACTTTTTGCAGGCAGCTTTGCCTTTTGTCTCCTTCTTGCACATAGGAAACAAAATTGTGGTCATGTGCTGTACCATTAACGGTTTTGATGGTGTAATGGGTATAATAGTTAAGAGTGTACAAGTTCTGTACAGTATGTGGTATCCTGGGTTCGAATTCTGGGAAAATCGCATTCTTTCGTCAAATTCATTTGGGGGGTTATTACTGTTAAGAATGACGTTATAAATAATAGCTTGTGCTGCGTCTTTGCTATTCCAAATGGTAAGAAAGTGTATGAATTTCCGTTTGGTTTAGTTACCCATTTTTGCCTATCAATATTTTTCTCTTGGCCTTTTTATATTATATTTATATATATATTTTCTATAGGCCACCTCGTTCAGATGGGATGCAGTATACAGTATTGTACAAAATGGTACAGTACAGTACCGGTATATAAAAATAATTAATGGACTTTTGATAATTTTGCTTTTTGCAGTTGGCAGGAGAGAGAAAAAAATAAGCTTATCATATTAAATTATTCTCCAATCACCCTCGTATATCTGTCACTTACAAAAATTGAGGAAGACAATGTGTCGTTGTAAAGATGGAGAGTAGTGGAAGACGAGCGGTAGTATAAAGTACACCACAAAGAGTGTTATCACCGCGCCCACCACCACTGTCTTCAGGGCTCTGGGGAAGGAGACACAAACTACAATTACAGATGCTAAGGCTACTCATTCAAAGAGAAGATAAAGGAGCTGTGATGTCTAGTAAACAATATAACATACAACAAATATAAGTAGCTTATTCCATTGAAAGGTTTGTATAAAAAGCCAATTTACAGTATGGTACCTACTGGTTTTACATTTTACAGAATACAGTATTATATTATACACTACTGTATACAGTTTTGGACATGATTGTACATTAACAGATAACAGGTACAGAGTAATTTAACTCATGCTATTTTAGCATGTATATCTGCATATCATAAACAGGATTTAACTATAAAAGCCCTGTTTATCCGGTCCTGTCGCAAGCATAGGCTATCGTTGCTAGCCGGATTTGTGTTTTTCCGGTCCTATCACAAACGAGGCTCCAATCTTCACTTGTGATAACAAGACTGCTTCAGAGATGGGTTGATGGAAAGCTGGAACATCTTACTCAACTTATTCTTTCTTTATTCTTATTATACATACATACACATTTAAAGACCGAGTGCTCCACACGAAGCGCGGTTCCGGTCTCACGTCCTAATGGCGGTGCTCCAGGCAGCCCTGTTAAGAGCTGTCTCACTTGTCAGGTGCTTTGATTTAAGATCAGACTGCAAAGTCCGATCCCACATCTTTCTTGGTCCGCCCCTTGGTGCAGCTCCCTCCACATTCATGGACTGGCATCTTTTCACTCAGCTTTGTTCATCCATCCTCTCTACATGTCCAAACCATCCAAGCCTGCTAGTACGCATCTCATCACTGATACTCTTGATACCTAACCTTCTCCTTAGCTCTTCACTTGATATCCTATCTTGCAGTTTGGCACCACACATCCATCTCACCATTCTCATCTCATTGCATTCCATTCTGTTAGTGTTATCCGCTTTGACAGGCCACGTTTCTGAAGCATATGTCATTTACTCTGTCTCATCTAGTAGGTGAATTTTACAAGGGGAGGAGGATTCCTAGCCCCCTGCCCCCAGAAATAAAAGTAGAACAGTAAAAGAGACAGACAGAAATGGCTAAGGTTGCTTAGGTAGGGTATAGAACCTCACTCTGGATAGGACTAGCCCTCACCATAATGTAGATTTACTCATAATCCTTTACTTGCCATGCCCTCCTTTGATCTTCTAAATTTGGCCTCAGCATCCTGCACATTATCTGCAACATGAACTAGGTCATCTACGTATAGCAGTTCCCAAGGGAGCCCAGTTCTAATATCTCTAGGTAGAGCCTCCTAAACCATAACAAAGAGGAAAGGGATTAACACAAGAACCATGGTGGACTCCAACACTAACTCCTCAATCAGTACAAATTTCACCCTCACTGCCGTTGTGAGTCCTCGTTCATCTTCATTATCACACGCACCAGTCACTCCTTTACGCCAAGTTTTCTCATAGCCCACTGCACAACACCCAGGGCAGCCTATCAAAGGCCTTCTCCAGGTCCACAAACAGAAGAGACAGACCCTAGCTTTATGTAAATATCTTTCCTGCAGCTGCTTGACTATGAAGATAGCATCGATTATACCACATTCTGGCAAGAAACTGAACTGCATGTCATCGCTAATTTTTTTTTCCTTATTATACCTTTCATGGATGAACTGCATATCATCGATAGAAATGCTTTCAGTAATTATACCTTCCATGAATGACCATGATAGGCCCCAGTGGCTTTAATAATCTGTAATTATGGTATGTTATGTTATGACTTGTTCAAGCATTTTCAGGCTCCTCCCTAAAGTATCTCCCTTACCCTTATATATTTTTACTATCACACCCTTATATATTTTTACTATCACACTTGTATGCCAAACATCCAGGATTCTCTCCTCCCTACTAATGGAGTTAATTAGCTTTGTGACCAGTCTCACTCCTATGTCACCTGAGGCTTTTATCATCTCAGTGACAATGCCAGAACACCATGCAGCTTTTCCGACCTTAATTTTATTTATTGTGCTGCTCAAAGCAGCTGGCACTAATAATGGCGGGGGAAGTGGGTGGGGGGACTTGGTCAATCACCAAGTCCTGTATAGTTTTCTTTGCCTTGCATATCTCTCTTTTCGTTATTCGTTACCTGTCAGATATTCCTCCTTGCTGCCTCCTTTCTTCCATGCATTGATGCATCTTCTTTTATTTTGTATTGCATTTTGAACCGTTTCACCACTAGGATGCCTGGGCAGATCCTTAGTTTTGCCACAGACCTTGTCAGTAGCATTAAGAAAGCTACATTGAAGGAAGCTTCAGTGGCTATTTACATCTTTGACCTAGAACCCCTATTTCTATTAATTCCCTCCAGTTCGCTACAAAAACTTTCCCTATATTATATTTAACTCAGCAACCATACTTTCCTTTTTGACATGCATACCTTCTTGCATGCACAGGATCTCTACTTAAGCTTATGTCACACACAAAGAGTTTATGTTGGGATATACAGTACAGTACATTCTTCGCTCGGGATGATCTTTACATCCCGAACGCACTTCCAGTCTTTCCTGGTTACTAAGAAGTTATCTATCTGGTTAATGGTGCCCCCAGTACTGTACACGATCAGAGGTTACACACAATCATGTTGAGTGTAACACAGGACTCCAGTATACATTCGCCATCCAGATTACTCCTTCTGAGTCTATTTCCACCATGCACACCCTCATATCCATCAGCATATGCTCTCACATGCCCATTAAGTTCACCACCTAATACTGTAGTGTCATTCTCAGAGAGGCCCAAAACGACACTAATCAGGTAATTCCAGAAGTCCTCTTATCTACTTAGAACAACCTGTGGAGCAAATGCTGATACCACATTCACAATTCTTTCATCAACTTTTACTTTCAATACAATGAATCTTCCCTTTACTTTCTTGATCTCAAGCACACTCTTCTCCCACTCCTTGGTCACCAGAACACCCACTCCTTCTTTCGCTTTTGAAGACTCATCTCCCTTCCAATATAAATATCCTGTGGGCTATATCTTGTTCTTTGCCAACTATCCACTGTGCACCACATCCATTCCATCGGGTTTCCTGGGCGCAGTAAACATCCACTTTTCTTTTTTTAAGCACTTCCACAACCTCATTTGCTTTCCTATTCATAATTCCTACATTCACACTAACAAGACTGAATGTGCGGGAAGCTGCATGGTACTGTGTTGTATAATTCTTGTGTTCGCTATAGCACATCCATCTATCCATTTACTATCAGTTAATTAGCTCGTATTAGAGCTCTCTAACCCAAAGCAATCAAGTTCAAACTCACCAAATTTAGAAAAATAGACTACAGTATCATGTTCATAAGACATATTGACCAATGTCAGTGCAATACACAGTAGCTAACGGTATAATAAATAGTAAATAAATTTTATTAAAGCTCTTGACTCTAGGAATAGACTCATCACCCTTTGAAAGTTAGGGTTGGATAAGATATGTCAGGCTAATTTACCCTTCCTAACCTAACCTTTCCATTATTAACTACTGTACCGGTATTATGAACTGACCCATCCTATCCTAATTCTTATGGGTAATTCAGTAGGCTACTTTATGCTCAATGTTTACAAATTTGTATGTGTGACTTACATGCCGCCAACCCATAGTGCTGTGAGGAAGGTGAGGTAGATGAGTCGCTTGATCATGGCTATGTCTCCTCTCAATCAACTCTTCTCCTTAAACACCAAAATACCAGCTTGGATTTGATAATAGAAGCGTTTTGTGTTTTGAGTCTGAAAAAGAAGACACCTTAATCAAGACTGAGTAAACATTAAAATAACACCTGGATCTGTGTCTAAATTTTATTTATTCAAAAAGTTGGCTTCAATACTTCATTTTGGACTATTCTGAGTTTCATTTAATGAATTAAATGATTATTCTCAATGAACATAGCCCTCTTGACTTTGGGGAGGGTCCAAGGGATGTTCTCTTAGTACTTGGTATGTTAATAGGCCTATTCTTAACATAAACCTAGCCTAGCCTAGTACCCTAATCTGCTACAAAATCAAAGTAAATAATGCTTGAACCACATTCCATATTGGATATAAATTTTCAATCTCAAAATCTCTGAGGAAACACTTCTAAAACTGTATCAATTAACAGTGTATTTTGAAACTTGATAGGCCGAATAAGAATTTAGTAATAGTAAAGAACCATTAGTGAAGATTTATCACTTATCCAATAAGGCTATCCATCAATCTAAAAATATGGCCCCCACTAGTGGGGAAGTCTATGAAGTTCAGGGAAAATGAGGGGTCAAAGGAAATAGCTCTACTTTTGGGATGGATGTAGTTTCTGGGCGTACGGTCGTCATGTTTACATAGGGCGATCGCCGCGGTTAACTTCGCGTCTATTTTGACGGCGATTTGCCCCTTCTAGCAATATATATGATGATGACAATATGTCATGGGGGGATGAGGGGGGCAAAGCCCCCCCTCAACATATTATTGTATCTAAGGGCAGTCAAAATAGACCGGAACGTGATGACAAGCGCCCCTCAACATATTATTGTATCTAAGGGCAGTCAAAATAGACCGGAACGTGATGACAAGCGTCCGCCGCCGCACCCGCCGCCGTCATGTTTACATTTGTCGATCGCCGTGGTTAAGTTCGCCGCCTGTTCGTGTCTATTTTGATGGCGATTTTTTTCGGTTATTTGCCCTCTGCTGGCAATATACATGATGATGACTATATGTCATGGGGGGGGGGGGGGTGTGTGTGAAACCCCCCCTCAACATATTATTGTATCCAAAGGTAGTCAAAATAGACGGGAACGTGATGGCAAGCGTCCAACGGTGCTCCGTGTAGTGTAAACAAGGCTGGCGGTTCGCCCGAATTCTCCCCCCCCCTACTTATTTTGTATTCCGCTACCGGTATGTCTCTTCGGTCAATACAAAGATCTTGTAATTAAATTGCTAAAAAATTGTTTCGATCGTTTTTATGTAGTTTAGAGTTGTGTAAGGGTGTTTGTACAGTAGTAATCGGGCGTACGGTCGTCATGTTGTGCACTCGCAGTTACGTTCCCGTCTATTTCGACGCTATATTTTCTGCTATTTGCCCCCTGTCATTACTACATGAATACTAGGTTAGGTTAGGTTAGGTTAGGTTGTTTGGTTAGGCTAATGTATTTTTATATCCAAAGGCAGTCAAAATAGACGGGAACATGATGGGAAAGGTCCGACGCCACTACGCGTAGTGTAAACAAGGCTGGTGGTACGCCCGCACTTAACATTCTTCCCGGGTGTTTTGATGTGTGATAATACTAGGGATAAATCTACAGTTATACTACCCCTATTTTGTCGCTATTCTGTTGGTACTAATGGGTTAATATTATTAGTAGTAGACTTAGTATGGTTTGATGACGCGCGGAAATGTATATTTGACTTGAAATAGATACATTGAAGTATTACAAACCATTGCGAACCCATAAACAGGGAACGTGAGCTGGGTTCAGACCGGTCGCGAGATAGGTTAGTTTTTCGGTTAGGTTAGGTTAGGTTAGGCTAAAGTTAAAAATACTAAAATGCAACAGTCCTCGGTATTAAACAACACTGTATATAAAATAAAAAAAAAAAAATTACCTGAAAAACTTTTATCTGGTTGGTGATAAATTTTTATCAAAATGTTTTTTTCCAGTTTCCACGTCTACTGAACCATCCAAAAACACGCTAAAAGGCGTGTTTTGAAGGGGGGAGGTGGTACAAAGGAAATCAAGCAACAACATATCTAGTGACCCTTCTAGGTTGCTTGTCCTCCAAAACACTGAGGATCAAGTGTCCAAACAGTGGTTTAGAGTGGGTAAGGGAACATTGGAAAGGGAATTACTGCCCTGGAACTAATGTCCGTGGCAGGATTAGGAAGTTAGTAGAGGACAGATGGGTTAGTAACTGAGGGGGGATAAAATAAAGTTATTCATTTACAAACGCAGTCAGTCGCGGGTTTGATGAGAGATATTTGTCTAGGCGGAGTTTAAATGAATCAACGGTGATGCAGTCTATAACGTTTCGGGGAAGCCCATTCCACAAGTTGACAACTCGATTGAAGAAGAAATTCTTAGATTCGTGCGAGTTAAAAGATTTACCAATAATTTTGCAACCGTTTCCCCGCGTGTAATTAGATTGGTCGATAGTGAAGTACTTACTACAGTTCATATTGTCGATGCCTTTGATGATTTTGAACACTTGAATTAAGTCACCTCTTAATCTGCGCTGGGTTAAATATATGGTATATATATGGTGAGGGGTAGTGGGGAGGGGTAGTATAACTGTAGATTTACCATACTAGGAAATGCATATACTGTATATCCATTAACCCGTTGAGCCCCGGCTGGTTATAATATTTTGTTCACCCAAGTCCCAAGCCATTTTCACTTATTTTTTTTGTTTGCTAAAATGGAAGACAAGGATGAGAAATGAAAAAAGAAAAAAACAAAAAATCACCCCGGATATTTTTTTTGGGGGGGGGGGGGCCGGTGGGGGGTTGGGGAGCCTCAACAAAATTTGTTGAGCCAAAATGGAAGAGCATGGTGAGAAATGAAGACAAAAAAAGAAAAAAACTCACCTCGGTCATTTGGGGGGCGGGGGGGGCCCCCCCCCCGCAAGTTCGTCTCCCCCGCATGACCACCCGCCCGGGAGCACTAGGGTGAAAACTGAGTATGGCATTGTACGGCATACATCCTAAGGAGTGTCTCACATAAATCTCAAGCCTCTAGCTCCCATACGACCGGAGTAATGAAGGTTCAAAGTGGCGGTGAACTAAGGGTGTAAAGTATCCCCACTAAGCCCACCACCACCAGCCGCGCGGCTGTCTCGGCCCGCTCACACCTACTGGCCCGGCTCCCACACACACTACGGTACCTCCCCCTCCTATTCTCCCGCCATTTCCTACCTTACGAGCCACGTAAGTGTTTTTTATATGTCGGACGCACGTGATGTGTCGCTGGGAGTTGGTGATCAAACACTGCCGACGCATCACGTGCGACGCTGGGTCTCACCGGGTTAAACAACAATCTAAAAACACGCCCCTCCACTCGCGAAAAATAACTATTTGGCCATAACCGTTTGCCGTGGGATACAAAATATTTTGAGGGGGGGGGGGGCAAAGCCACCCCCCTCACGATTTATTGAAATCCTCATATATTTAAACAGTAGGGGCAAAAACCAAATTCTCCCCAACGCGAGACGCCGATGCTACAGTCGCGGCAGATGTAAACAAAGCCACCTGCCTCTTGGGAGGTAGGCGATATAGAGGATATTATTATTTTCTGGTTTTTTTTTTCAGGATCAGTAATACATTTGGGATGAATGTAGATTCCGGGCGTACAGACGTCATTGTTTACATGGGGCGATCGCCGCAGTTAACTTCGCGTCCATTTTGACGGCGATTTTTTTCAGTTATTTGCCCCCTGCTGGCAATATATATGATGATGACAATATGTCATGGGGAGGGGAAGGGGGGGGGGGGGGGGGGGGCAAAGCCCCCTCGCAACATATTATTGTATCCATTGGCATTCAAAATAGACAGGAACATGATTGCAAACATCCGACACCCCCCCTGCCGCCGCCATGTTTACATTTGTCGATCGCCGTGGTTAAGTTCGCGTCTATTTTGACGGCGATTTTTTTCTCGGTTATTGCCCCCTGCTGGCAATATATATAATGATGACGGTTATGGCCTTGGCCTTGCTCGGGGCCTTGGGGCTGTTCGGCCAGGCAGCTTGGGGAACAACAACAACAACATATGGTGATGGGCTGGTCTATCAGAGTGAGACCTGAGCGATCTCTGCCATACCCATAGCTTACTCTGACTGTTCCTTTTACTTACATATTTTCTAGATCTCATGTGACGGCGTCTCTTCCGTGGATTGACCTCCCAATCTACCAAGATTGGAAGCTAAAGCGTCACATTATTCCTTTGCCCCTCAACTTTCTCTTCATAATTGCTGAGGGGCACAGGGCCCTGGGTGGGGCTTTGGTTTCTCGGGCGTTTACGCACCCTCTCAGCTCCCCGCCTTGGAGTGGCTTCGGTCACCCAGGCTTTATTGTGGTCGGCAGGGAGGGTTCTGTGGGGGCGCTTGTTTATGGCCTTGGCCTTACTCGGGGCCTTGGGGCTGTTCGGCCAGGCAGCTTGGGGAACAACAACAACAACATGATGACAATATGTTATGGGGGGGTGAGGGGGGGCAAAGCCCCCCCCTCAACATATTATTGTATCCAAAGGCAGTCGAAATAGACGGGAACATGATGGCAAGCGTCCCGACGCCGGTCCGCGTAGTGTACACAAGGCTGGCGGTACGCCCGAACTTAACATTCTTGCCTAAAATCGATGTATGAATTTAATTACTGTACAATACTTTATGTTGTCCGTCTCTTCTTTAACCACTCATTTTCCCTGAACTTCATAGCCCTCCCCAAAGTCCCCACTCGTGGGGGCCATATATTTAGATTGATGGATAATGGGTAAATACTAATTTCCGGTAGCCTAATAATCATTAGGCTATGCTATTATTAGCCTAAACAATGACAAATGATAAACCTAAAAATATAACACAACCAACAAAAATAACGGTAACAATTGAAGAGACTCCGGACAGCCTTTTTACTAGTTAATTTTAGTTTATTTTTTATTTTTCTTTGATAGGGGGCCTATACAGTGTTGTTTAATACCGAGGACCATCGCATTTTAGTATTTTCAACATTAGCCTAGGATAACCTAACCTAACTTAACCTAACCGAAAACTAAACAGGGAACGTGAGCTGGGTTTAGACCGTCGCGTACCCATAAACAGGGAACGTGAGCTGGGTTTAGACCGTCGCGCACCAATAAACAGGGAATGTGAGCTGGGTTTAGACCGTCGGTTAGGCCTAAGTTAGGTTAGGTTAGGCTAATGTTGAAAATACTAAAATGCGATGGTCCTCGGTATTAAACAACACTGTAGGCTAGCCTATATCAAAGAAAAATAAACAAAAAACTAAAATTAACTAGTAAAAAGGCTGTCCGGGGTAGGCTATCTTCAATTTTTACCAAAATAACCTTCAAAATACCGGTAGCTGTGGTCCGGCTCCTTTATATTGACCGAGGTTTCTAATAGGCCTAGCCTATGTTTATTCATTAATTAATAATTATAGTCTATGCCTATAATTAACTTTCTTTGGGCGATGATGTCCGAATTCACCCCAGTTGACGGTACCTAAGACCTAAGTTGTTCTTCTTCTTGAGGATATAGGGTAGTGAAGATGTGAAGCTTAGGTCACCCTACCCGGGCGGAAAGGACCCCAGGGTGGATAGGTTTCACAGGGAGGACGTGGACATCGTAGAATTCAGGGGAGGGCACCCATGCCCCCGCAGGCGACGTAGACGCCCCGCCAACCTCAGGAACTTCTTCGTAACCAGGAGGACCTTAAAGTATTAAGTTTAGGCTAGGCCTACTAAGAATTTCTGGTACGATTTTAGTTACTGGACACCTATTTGACAGGTACCACCGAGGATTTAAAGGTGGTGGTGCATGACATGGGCTCTATTTATAATGGGAAATACCAACATGCAAGTAACGCACTTTGAGTGTTATTATTAAATTTTGTCAAACAATAATCTCAATATATCAAATTTTATACCTTGCAGAAGGTGTGCATGATTCTGAGTTAAGGCAATCTTCGTGACGTCACACCAGGCAAATTGTAAACAATAACAGCACCAAGAGGATTCAGGAGACGCCTGAGAGGCTAAAAACCCCCCCTGATACTATTCTCCTTGACGCGGTTGGGGGGCTTCAGTGACTAATTTTGAGTAGTTTTTCATTCCTCATTCTATGATTTTCCCCTTCTATCCCATCTAAACGCCTGTGCAGTAATCTGGAGACAACCCTCCAAGCATACTGCACATTTAAACAATAATAATAATAAGAAGAAGAGGCTGAAGAGCTTGACTAGCCTAGATGTCTTGTGATTTGTGAGGCTGACTCTTAGAGTCCTAGGCCTATGAGCGGTAATTTCATAACTTTAACTTCGTTGTATAGGCTAACAACCTGCACAATGGACGATGATTATGAGAGCTCCTGTGAAAGTAGCCTAGGCCTAGTGAACAATTTGAAATGCCTTTTAACCAGCGACGAGTCATATTTTTTTCTACTGTCATATTTTTTTCTAGCTGTATTTAGACGATATTATGCAGCTTAGGAAGGATTTGTGGTAGTTGAAGTGGTTGGTTGAGATAGTTTGAAATCTTATTATTGCTAGACGTCTTTCCTCAGATGAATAAAATCGTCTAGCATAACCTAATAGCCTAGATGCAAAAATATGATGAAAAGGAAGTCCCTGGTACTGAAGAGGTTAATTGTGCAAATGCACAATAAATTTAGTTCAACCGTATGATAATCTGACCGTATCAGTTCGAACCAGAAGCTGCACAGCAACCAACAGTGGCAGAGGCGGCAGGACAGGCTCCGACAGTCTTCACTCTTCAGGCGTCAGGCTCAAGCTGTTGGTGGACACTTGCTATTGCTTACACATGAACCCCAGGCCCAGGGAATAGTAGACTAGCCTAAACATAGGCTAATCATTTTGTAATAGTAGGCCTAGGCCTAATTTTCATTTTTAGGGTGTCAAATGGGATAATTTTGTTTCAAGACTGGGCTGAAGATGAGAAAAAATAGGCCCTACAAGAAAATTAGTTTGAAATTAGCCTAGGCCTATGAAGTCCATGAAGGCAGCATAAACTTCCATTTCTTCTGCAGATACTGGATACTTCTTCACAAAGAGAAGATCTGATCTACACAGCCTCTTCCCTTCCTAAACCCACCTTGTTCCCCATCTACTCATTGCGCTGTTATATCACTATCCTACAGTACCAGTGATGGGTCTATTCTAACCCCCTCTTTCATTTCCCAGGTTAAAGTGCTTTCTTAGCTTGCTTCATCACTAGAACTCGCCCATTTTTATCTTTCACGCCCTTACTAGGCCTACTTCCATTGTCACCCTCCCTAACTTTCTTGACCTCCTTCCAAAACAATTTCTTCTAAATTTGTCATCTACTGTTCTCGTACTCAGGCTCACTACTCTCTTTTTCTTCACTTACATTTCCCTTTTCTGCCTCTCCAAATTTTCATTCCCTCTACTACCCAACCACTCTTGTATGCTTTCTTTTTCTCTTCAACTGCTTGTTTCACCTCCTTAGTCCACCATACTGTTTAATCCTTTCACTTCCTTCCCCTCCTCCTAACTCCTCACATGCTGGCCGTAGCACGGTTGGTAGAACACTCGCCTGTAAACCTCACGGTCAAGGGTTCGAGTCTCAGGCCAGCCAGTGTGTTATTGGCAGATGCCAGTGCTGTGGTGGAGGGTGCAATCTAGCAATCTGTGGCAACTGTTCACCGAAGTCACTGTTCATCAGGGCACCCACCTTAGTCCAGCTATTGAGCAGGGAGTGCATGGTTGTAAAAACTGCATCAATATCATCATGCACATATCTCTTCCATAAACACAAAGCTCACCCCTTACACCTTCTCCATTCGCTTCAAGTCAAACCTATCTAGGTGTCTTCTACTGCTTTTTTTATCTCTTCCTGTAACCTTTTCCCTCTCTACATGGCTCCTCCTCCATCCTGCCTTACTCTATCTTTCCTCACCCACTTCGTCTGTAGCCTACTCACATATTTGCTACTACCACATTATGGTCAGACAACCCCCATCCCCTCATTGCCCCAAATACCCCCTATTATGAAACACAGATTACCTCATTCGTTCATCTATACAGTACATATAAAATCAGTCGGCACATTTCGTTCAACCATCTCTACTTCCCTTCTCCACTCCTCTCATTGTGTACCGGTACCGTACCTTTTTATCTTTTTCTGCCTGAAGAATTGGCAACCATCAGCCTCCTCCCCACACATACGTCCACAGTTGCATAGCTTATTAACCCAGGAACTACTATGTTCCTTCCGCCAGGCACGGTATGTAAACGTGTACATCAAATCAAATACTGTGCCAGTGCCGGGAAATGTCTCAAAATTGGGCGACACATAGAAAGTAGTGGCATCTCTCCATGCCACATCCTTCACTCCCCCTCCCCCCCCTCAACTTTACCTTTTTCTTTGTACAGGTTCTAGCAGTTCATGGGTTAACTAGTATATTTTGTTAAGTGGTATAGTTTGGTAATATAAGTACTGTACTGGTACGGTAGCTTGTTAACAGTTTGTGATATGGTACTGTACCATTCTTTTACCACATTAAAACTCTAGATAATTGCAGGTGTCTGTGTGGGAATTGTGATGTGATGGACACCGATGAGGAGTGTAAATACTGTCAAGATAATAAATGTAAGAATACATTCATGTTGTTATAACCAGGGATGGAGTGAATACAAAAGTTCAGTATTCAAATACGAATACTTTAGGAAAGTATTCATGAATGCAGTCATGAATACTTTTCCATAAATTAATTAACTTTTTTACTATAGGTCTAGCTAATTACCGTAGCTTATGCAATGGTTAACTATTTTATGACTGATAACAGACACTACCTGTATTCAATACTGGTATTTAAACTTATATAGTGTAGTAACTAGATATATGGTATGGTATCAAATTTGTGAATATGACGAGATACGAACGATGACAGCTCTCTCTGTATTCGCCATATTATTCTAAGAATACAAATAATTTGTCCAAATATTTGAATACGAATGCACATACTTTTACTTTTATTTACAAGAATTCGAATATGAATACCCTGAATTACTGTATTCGAATACGAATAACAAAAACGAATACTCCATCCCTGGTTATAACTTCAACAGTACGGTATATGCAGTAACTGTCTCGAGTCGGCCACCCCTAGCTATGGGATATGTGCCTAAGTATAGGCCTATTCACACAAACTTAGTACAGTAGTATATCTTCACACCTATTGAAACTTCACTATGCCAGTATGTAATATTTTAAAAGGATTAGCAAATTGGGACCAAATAAAAAGTTTATTTGCTGTATAGAGTAGTTCTGCTAAGACAGGTACGGTACAGTATTGTAACGTGGGGTGACTTTGGACTGGGGGTACACTTTTGACCTTTCGCGGTATTTTGTAGACGTACCGTCATCAAGGCAATATGAAAGCAATTTCACAAAAAAAAAAAAAAAAAAAATAAGAAATTTCATTAAAGTATTGTAAGTAGGAAACAAATCTCAAATATATACCGGTACCGTACTGAATAGGCTAAAAAAAAACAAAAAAACAATGTAAAGTTGGTGGGAAAAAATATATATATATACCTGGTATATAAAGTATATATATTTGTTTTGTTACCCTGGCTACCTTTGCTCATACAGAAGAAATGAGATTATACAGTACTGTACAGTGTATATGCTGTATGTGAATGACTGGGTCATCATTTGTTGTTATTATATTATTATTTTGTTTTTCTATGTCTCAACTTCTGGACTGTAGGCTTTTCAATAGCCTGTAACTCGTACGAGGCCCCAGGATTATCAATTGAAGCTTTGAGATGATGGGTGCTTCATGTGTCGCACTAGATGAGATGGAGACAATGGAGCTTCAAGGTGTTTGTTGCTTCCTTTCTGCCACAATAGATGTATGTTCATACACAGGGACATACCCCATAGCTTGAGATGGTCTAACAAAAATATATATTCACACACATCTAGATCACCTAGGAAAAGACCCAGAGACCAAAGATCACTAGGGGCCTCCAGCATTTCACCGGCCCCAGCCCTCCCGGAGAGGTTCCGGTCTTAGCATGCAGACACGCAGCGGAGCACACCACAATGCCCGCCCACCTCACATCCAGACATGACCTTTCATATGCACCGGCTCCCCGGGCCAGACGCTTGATGGACTACACATTATCTAGTCCAACTGGCGCCTGACCCAATGCCCGCGCTATCTCTCAACTATTCACAAGCATTCTCTAATCATTCCTATTTATTACCACTGCTCTTGCCTATTCTACAGTCATCTCTCTATCTTTCAACGCTTGTACTCCACAATCACTCCATCTCAACGGAGGTAAGTCTTCCTCCCTCCCTTTGTATCTGACTCATATACAGTACTCTCTTTGTAAGCCTTTCATCTCCCAATCGCTCAACATGTCCATACCAGCACATGACCCTTCTGGCTCATCTCCCATCACATCCAACTTCCTTCTCTCTTTTGCCTTCAAAGCCCATGTCTCAGCCCCATACATAACTGTTGGTACAACTATCCCTTGATACATTGCACTTTTAGCTTTCATTCCGAGATTTCTCACCTTCCACATACTTACCATTGCTCCGAAAACTTTCTTTCCTTCACATACTCTCTCTTTTACTTTCATTTCCACACATGTGTCCTTGCTTATCATTCCTCCAAGATATTTAAAACACTTAACTTGTTCCAGTATTTCATCATCCAGTCTCACATCTAGATTCACCCTACAAGCACCTCTACTACACACCATCACTTTACTTTTATTAATGTTCAATCTCAGCTTCCCCCTCCGGCATACCACACCAAACTCTTTGACTTCTCGCTGCAGTTTCTCTTCAGAATCCGCTACCAATGCTATATCATCAGCAAACAGCAACTGGTAGAACTCCAAATATATACCACTCTTTCCTACTAAACTCAATTCTCTACCCATAGTTCTCATTTTCACCTCCCTCACCACACCATTAAACAGCCACGGTGACATTACACAACCCTGTCGTTGACAACACTAGATGGCGACACTTTATTTATAAACGTCACTTGATTGGAGAGAGCAGCTATTCGGTACCGGTAGTTCACAGCATCTTTGAATATGGCCGGGCATCTTTTATGCTATGAATTGGTGACGATATAGGGGGTATTTTCTTGACATGTTGGTGTACCCAGGATACTGTACTTGTAGATCAGCAGGAAAGAATGTTGTGAGGCTGAACCCATACCTGACTGCATGATTGATCATCCAGGGTTTAGATCTGTTGCCTTTTGCCCATGGAATCTTCAGGCTGTCTACTATGCTTATAGGCAACAATATGGACAAATACAAAGAGAAAACTGAATGAGTAAGTGTAATGCCTTTAAAAGTACAGTACCGTACTGTAACTAGAATATGTTTTATCATACAGGTACATAATGTACTGCTGATTACAATTATTTTCTTTTAATTTTTCTGAAGTGAATATACATAATTATGTCGATATTTTGTCACGCCTTCAAAGTTTAAAGTTTGAATTTTGTGACTAAACCAGATTCTTCAAAATAGCAAACAACAGATAACAAAATTTGATCATCTTAGCATATAGATTTTTAGAATAGCTTTAGCCTATGCTTATTATTCTGTACCAGCTATACATATAGAGAAGTAGGTGAACAAGAAAACAAATATCACTTTTGACCAGATAGTAACAGACATCATACTATAGCGTGAATTTATATACTGTACTAAAACACTTATGATAAGTATACTCAAAGGATGACCCTGCTAAAGGATAAAATGGTGCAATATGAAGTCATACTATAAACAGTAGGCCTACTGTACTGTAACTGAAAAGCAAGTTAGAAGAGGAAATACTGAAGATGTGTCAGGTGGTATAATAAGGAGCTTATATGAGTAGAAGATGGAGGGTGATGGTATGGTATGCCTGTATGCATGTTATGCTGTCTTATTGTTAGAAAATGTGGAACACTAGAGTAGATAACACTACCTGTATAGGTAAAACTTTGCAGTGAGGTAGGCTGTGATGCCCATCATAAACATTATGCAACACATTTTAGAATAAAAGAAACATATTTGCTTTAAAGTATGACAGATCTGTTGATCAGTTGTACTTTCCAGCATTACATCAGAGTGATTGACCTATAGCCTGGGTATGAGCAAGTGAAAAAACAAAACATTAAATGGGGACCATTTTGGGATGGGCATAAGGGGCATGTCTGGACAAAAAAAGCTGGAGGTGTTCCCACCATGGTCATCCTTTAGTAGGGTATTCCTGGGAAGGAACAAAATAGTATCAAAGATATTGATATTATTTCAGTAGTACCGGTATTCATAAATATAAAAATACAGGTGATACACTCTTAACCCAAGTGAAAAACAGTACAGTACCAGTATATACTGTATATTGTATTATACAACATTGAAAGTACTGATAGGGTTTCACCTAACACCAGTTATACAAGTTTATAGTTGGGCATAGAGATAAGATAGAAACATGCATGCATATACTGTATACCGTATATATATATATATATATATATACACAGTATATATTTACATCTCACATTTTACTACCATTAGAAGCTATGCTATACCGTATACTTAATGTATAGTCGTGGGGGTTAGGGAATAGAATATGCCCCACGTGCCTTCTGCGTGTCGTAAAAGGCGACTAAAGAGGTTGGGTCGGTGGGCTTGCGACCCCCACCCGGAAAAAATATCTAAGCAAAGAAAAACGAACGAACAGCCTCGGATGCGGACGGAACCTACGTTGACGAACCACGACCGACTAAGGACATACCTTCGGACATTCTGAGAATGGCTACGTGGAATGTTGTGGCATGAATGATGGCACAAAAGAGAGAGGTTCTGGAAGTGTTAGTGAATGCCAGGCTGGATGTATGTGGAATGAAAGAGACCAAATGGTAAGGTTCAGATGTGAGAGAGTGGGAGTGTGTGCTGGAGTGAGTGACGGAACAGCGAGAGAAGGTGCATGTTTGTTTGTAAGTAGCAAATGGAAGGAATGTGTAAGAGAGTATGGGTCTGTGGGTTCAAGGATTGTGTGGGTGAGAATGAAAGTAGGAATACAAACGTGGGTGATTGTATGCGTGTATGCCCCGACAGAGGATATACTTGAAAGAAAGAAAGAGGAGTTCTGGATGAATGTGGAGAAGTTTGACAAGAACGAAAGAATATTTCTGATTGGGGATATGAATGGTAAGGTGGGTGATAGGAAAGTTGAGGGAGTGGTGGGAGGGTGGGGGGTACCATCAGAAGTGAATGGGAATGGTAGTGCACTTGTGGATGCATGTGTGGGGAGGAGGCTGTGGATAGCCAACACCTTCTTCCGACACAGAATGATCCACAGGTACACGTGGAAACGGATGTTGACGATGAAGGATAAGACAGTGGTGGAATGAAAGTCATTGATTGATTATGTATGTGTGGATGAACGAATGAAGAAATCTGTGATGGATGCTAGGGTGTATAGGGGTATTGGAGGGGGTCTGTCTGATCATTATGTAGTGGTAGCTAAGGTTAGGATACAAAAGAAGTGGGTGAGGAGAGCTGGAGGGAGGCGAGAGGGTGGAGAGGTTGTAGGAGGAGGAAGTCAGGGAGGAGTACAGGAGAGCAGTGGAAAGACGACTAGGTGGGTTCTACCTGGAAGTTATGGAGGAAGTGGAGGAGATGAGCAAGGTTGTTTAAGGATGAGATCTGTGCAGCATGTGAGGAGGTGTGTGGAGTGAGGAGAAGAGGGAGGGGAGTGAAAGGTACAGCATGGTGGACAGAAGAGGTAAGAATAGCTGTGGAAGAAAAGAAGAAAGCATATAGAGTGGTTGGGTAAGGGAATGAAGATTTCGAGAGACAGAAACGAGCGAGGTACGTGGAGAGTAAGAGGGTGGTGAAGAGAGTAGTGAAGGAAAGTAAGAGAAGAGTAGATGAGGAATTTGGAAGGAATCTGAGTGTAATATGGAGGGAGAGTAAGAAACTGTTCTGGAAAGAAGTCAAGAAAGTTAGGGAAGGTAGCAAGGGAAACAGTAAGGGTGTGAAAGATAAGAATGGGAGAATGCTAGCCCTGAAGCAAGAGAGAGTCGAAAGATGGAGGGAGTACTTCAATGAGTTGCTAAATGTAAGGAATGAAGAGCCAGCAAACATAGCTGGATATGGTATGGGAGGGAGAAGAAGAGAAGTAGTGGAGGAGGAGGTGGGGATCAGGAGGTCAGAAGTGTGGGAAGCCATGAAAAGAGTGAAGTTGCGGAAAGCACCAGGAACAGATGGAGTGTGTGGGGAAATGTTGAGGTATGGTGGTGAGATAGTGATAGCATGGGTATGGAAAATGTGCAAACTAGCATGGGAGAAGGGGAGTGCACCCGATGACTGGAAGACTGGCATAATAGTTCCCCTATATAAGGGCAAGGGGAAAGAGGAGTATGTGGTAACCACCGAGGAATATGTCTTCTAAGCGTAGTAGGGAAGGTATACAGTAGGGTAGTGATTGAGAGAGTGAGAGTGAGAACGGAGAAATGGATAGGCGACGAGCAGGGAGGTTTTAGGAAGGGAAGAGGATGTGTAGATCAGATTTTTACCCTGAATTGTGTTGTGGAGAAGTATCTGGAGAAGAAACAAAAGGTGTATGTTGCCTTTATGGACTTGGAGAAGGCCTATGACAGAGTGGATAGAGAAGGTTTGTGGAAAGTACTTAGAATATACAGAGTAGAGGGCAAGTTGCTGAAAGCAGTGAAGAGCATGTATGAGGGTGCAAAGGCGGCAGTACGTGTGGAGAGTGAGCAGAGCGAGTTCTTTGACCTGAATGTTGGTTTGAAACAGGGGTGTGTGATGTCTCCGTGGTTGTTTACTGTATATATGGATGGAGTCATGAAAGAAATACTATCAAGAGCAGTGGATGTTGGTGTATCGCTGAAAAGGGAGGGAATTGAGTGGAAGCTACCTATACTGCTGTTTGCGGATGATACAGTTCTGATGAGTGATAATGAATGGGAGTTGCAGGGTCTGGTAAATGAGTTGGAACAGTGTGCGAAAAACGGAATTTGAAGGTAAATGCGGGGAAGAGCAAGGTTATGGTCTTCGAAAGGGGTGAAGTCACAGAGTGTGAGGTGAAGCTGAACGGTCAGGCTATGGAGATCGTCAACTCTTTTAAGTATCTGGGCAGTGTGTTGAGTAAAGATGGGACTATGGATGAAGAAGTGCGGGAGAGGGTACAACAGGGGAAGAGGGTTGTAGGAACGCTAAAAGCAGTAACAAGAAATAGGGTGGTCAGTATGGAAGTGAAGAAGTCCTTGCATGACAGTGTGGTAATCCCGACACTGACTTACGGAAGCAAAGCATGGACGTTGGTTGAGAGACTCAGACCAAGAGTGAGAGCAGTGGAAATTAATTACTTAACCCGCTGAGACCCAGCGTCGCACGTGTTGCGTCGGCATTGTTTGATCACCAGAACCCAGCGACGCAACGTTTGCGTCCTGGCCGGTCCTATGCCACGAGGTTTGTATGGGAACTGTGTAAGTATCCCACGCACCCATGCCGATGGTTGAAAACTCTCAAAGTCCAACCGCGTGCGTGTGAGCGCGCAAAAACATGTTTTTTTGGGGAAATTGCCTTAAATTTTTTACTCTTGTAAAATCTGTTTTCGGGGGCTCTGTAGGACCATTTTTTGCACTTTATGACCTTTTTTTTTTCCTTCATTCCTAACCCATTCGCTATTGTTTCTGGAATAAAAACAAAAAATTCAAACCTCTGGGCCCCGGTGGGACATTTATTACTAACTAGCTGGGGCTCAGCAGTTTAAGGAGTGCGTGCAGAGTTACATGGAGGGATAGACAGACTAATGAGGAAGTAAGAAGGAGGTGTGGTGTGGAGGTAGATGTGCTGGAAAGTGTGAAAAGGAACAACTTGAGATGGTTCGGCCATATGGAACGTATGGAAAGCGAGAGAATGACTAAGAATAGAGAGAGGGACAGAGAGAGAGAGGTAGACCGAATGAGAGGTGGAAGGATGGAGTGAGGAAGTACATGAACGAAGGCGGTGCTGGTTGGGGGGAGGGGCGTCGACTGACTGGGGACAGAGGTGCATGGGGGCGGTTCGTTCGTGGCCACCCCTTCGGGGATCACGGCGTCAGGCAATAGATAGATAGATAACTATATTGGGAAACTGTTGGAACCGCACAGACAAATTACTGGGATTCACTAGTTAATGTTCATTGTCTTGTACTGTATTAGGTGTGTTCTGACCACGACTGTACATACCCGGTAGATTATTGAAACGTGGGGTTTAAATTAACAGCCCACTAACATTTTCTAGAATCTGCATAGGACAGATTCTAGATATCAGCAGTGGCTGATATCTGGAGTTCACCCGTAATGCTCTGAGAACCTGCAAAAAGTGCTTATTAAATACTATTTCCAATTGGGGCAGAGAAAACCTTGTTAACTTTAATGCTTCCAAAACCCAATTTCTCCATCTATCTACCCGTCAGGATCTCCCAGCGGACTATCCCTTATTCTTCAACAATTCAAAAATCAACCCTTCATCTTCTTCTTATTATTATTATTATTATTCTCTCAATGTTATTGGTGTCTCTTTTTCTTCTGCTCTCATTTGGAAGGACCATATTACCAGTCTTGCTAAGGCAGCCTCCCAGAAGCTGGGTGTGCTCAACCGCCTTAGGGGGTTCTTTTCCCCTGCACAGCTTCTTGCTCTGTACAGGGGCATAGTGCGCCCTTGTATTGAGTATTGTTCACATGTGTGGGGAGGTTCCTCTCACACCGCTCTCCTAGACAAAGTTGAAAGGAAGGCCTTTCGTATCATTAACTCCCGTCTACTCACCAACTCTCTGCAATCTCTCTCTCTCCGCCGCAATGTTGCATCTCTCTCGCTATTCTATCGCTACTATAATAATCAGTGTTCCTCAGAGCTATCCCAGTGCATACCACCTCCTTTACGTAGGGCACGTGGTACCCGTCTTGCAACTCAATCCCACCCCTACTCTGTGCAACTCTCCAACCCAAGAGTGAAATGTTACTCTCAAACTTTCTTCTACTCAACAGCTGAGCTCTGGAACTCTCTCCCAGAATCAGTCTTTCCCTCTTCCTATGACTTAAATTGCTTCAAACTCCGTGTGTCCAGGCATTTTGGCTCGAACGTCCCTTGATTTTGGCCCTGTCACTCTTTCAACTATGGGGGAGGCACTCGCTATAGGCAGTTATGCCTTTTGCCTCCCTCAATCACATAGAAAAAAAAATATATATGGAATGCAACAAAATGCAGTGTTATAGGATAATCGCATAAAGGAAATAAACTGGGAACATACTCTTTATTGTATTAATCTAATAAGTTAGTATTTCTATGAAAGGGTTAAAGATAAAACAAATTCTTACTAATTATATTTTTTTTATTTTGTAAGTGTCATTCTATACTTGTATTTACATGTTTTAATGTTTTAATTTAGTTACCAACAAGCCTAGGAAATTATTAAAATTCAATAGTTTGGGAAGTCTTACTGTACATTTAATCAAAATGTCTAAAAAATACAGTACAGTATATCCTCATACAGGGGCGCACATGAATTTATACTCAATTTTATGTATGAAAGTGAAATTTGAATGATTTACAAGAATACAAAAACAATATTACTGGTACAGTACTGTACAACAAATCTAAGTGAAGTTTTGAGAAAACTTACCGGTAGGTTTCTCCAATTTTGGAGTTTCCTTAACCCGGGAACTATGGGGAGACTCTTAAGAGTTCCCCCGGCGGACTGCGGGAAGACTCTTAAGAGTCAGAGAAAAAAAAAAATCAACTTTAACCCTCCAGCCCCGGCTATGTATTATATATATATTCCTCGAAATCTGGGTGTTTTGGCCGAAAAACGTCTAGGCTAGGCTACCGTATATTCGTTAATCAGACTGCTTCCCGCATTCCCGCGCATCCCCAAGCGTAGCTGTGTTATTTACCTGTAGAATGGCATTAAGTAGAGCTCTCTAAGTCAACTGGTTGAGCTGTGATGATGATTTCATTGGAGATAACTTTATGGCCAAAACAGCCACTTTACACCACTTTTCGATACTTAACAACAACATACAGGCACACACGAACAAGCGACGCTCTCCTTCTTGTGGCCGGAGATGCGGGGCGTCGGTCCAGCCGGCTGTTGTTTACATGCGTCGGACCGACGCCTCGCACACGAAGCTCACAGGCTTTCAACCACTGGGCGTTCAAGAGGCCTTCCGGGAACCTGTTATATGCTTTTTTATGGGCGTTCAAGAGGCCTTCCGTGGTGAGAGGGTTAAACATAGATTTTTTTTTTGGGCCCCTGGGCCATGCAAAATATCACTCCTCTACCTCCCCTCCTTCAGTTATCACCTATTTTCCCTGTTATTCCCTTATTCTGAGGTATATTTTCGTGCTAACATTAGCGAGTTGCAAGCAGGGCATTGTTATCAGTGTTAGCAAGCGAGTGCAAGAGAGAGAGAGAGAATATCGATCGACTGTGTCTCAGTGGCCTTGGGGGAAATTGGCGGGAAAGCAGGTTGCCTCACCCATACATTATATAACTCGCGGCCTATATCTCCGATTTTGACCATCCAAACGCTGTTTTCACTCGTTTTATTGTTGTTTCAGGTTAATACCTTTATAATCAACCCATAATAGGCGCGTATGGATAAGTATTAATGCTATTTATGGTAAAATGAATATTTTAGTGATGGAAACAGCTCAAATACGTCAGCACAGGGGGACGTTTCTAATTACCCCCATGCGCACTTGTTAGGTTAAATAAAAAAGAAAAAGAAAAAAGAAAACCCAAGCAAACTTTATATTTTTTAAGTATTATCAATGTTGTTTTATGTCTTTAAATTAACCCTACATTTTGGTAAAGATGTAGTATTCGGGTGTATCGCCCATCTTGTTTACACTACTCACAGGCTCGCAATCACGTTCCCGTCTATTTTAACTGCCTTGGGATACAATAATAGGGTAGCCTATTCGGGCGTACCGCCTGCCTTGTTTACATAACACAGACGCTCGCGATCACGTCTATTTTGACTGCCGTGGGCTACAATAATAGGTTGACACCCCCATGACTTATTGTCATCATCATATCTATTGCCAGCAGGGGGTAAATAACAGAAAAAATTGAATTTATTTATTTCTACACCGGGTCGAAACCATCGATATATTATTTAGACAAATATGTTAGTTAGGTCATGTACTTCATTGCCATATATGTCCACCCCGTCGGTAATTCATTATAAAAAAAATCCTAAATGTCTAAAAAAAATCCCTAAATCTCGCACGGCTCACCCGATCTCCATTTTCTGTTGCGTTGGTGCGGGACGGCCACCCCTCTCGCGCAGCCCCCACCCATAATACTAGGTTAGGTTAGGTTAGGTTATTTGGTTAGGTTAATGACAAAACTTGGCTCGGATTTCATGGATTTAGCGGAGGTGTGGGGGCAGCAGCCCCCACCCATATTACTAGGTTAGGTTATTTGGTTGGGTTAATGAGAACACTTGGCTCGGATTTCATGGATTTAGCAAGGGTGTGGGGGCAGCAGCCCCATCTTCATAGCCCTCCCCACTATCGGGGGCCGTGTCTTAAGATTGATGGATAAGACTTATTTTGCATTTTCCGATGGGGTTCATAAAAAAACATAACTAAAAAAAACCCAAAACAAGGAAAAAAACTAAAAAATACTTGTAAAAATCGTCCCCGGTGTAAAACTAAATATTTACCGAAAAAATAGCCGTCAAAATAGACGGGAACTTAACCGCTGGTGATCGACTGTCGACCTATGTACAGTAAACATGACTGTATGCCCGGATACTACATCCTTCCCAATGGTTATAAGCTTAGCCATTTGAAGTCGACCGCCAAGGCGGGACCGGGAAGTCACTCCAAGCGTAAAGTAAACAAAGCGACGCTACTTCCACGAACGCAACCGAGTTGTCTTTATATTTCGTCTCATATTATCATTATTAAAGTGTCTCCATTGCTTTTTTAGTGTTTCGTACACCAGAAAAGGGTGTAGCTTGGTGTTGGATGGGTGGAAACCGAAAACAAATATGTATTAAATCGTTGGCGGTACCTGTCAAATAGGTGTCCAGTAACTAAAATCGTACCGAATTTCTTAGTAAGAATGCACAAGATTCACTTGGGCCTTGGCCAATAGGCTAGGCTATGCACCAGAAATGACGATATTATATTTCCTCAACATGTAAGATATCTTCTTTAAGGTCCCTCAACTTCCTCAAGACGGCTTTCCCTAATCAAGATCAAGGAGTGACAGGACATCCTTTGTTATGACAGGAACCCACCCAGCCAAATAGCCTACCTACAAGTTGTTCTTGACATACATAACACGATCACAATGACCTCCACTGGAGGTCCTCCAGTCATCTATATAGGCCTAGGCTAGTCATTAGCTCTTGCTACTATAACATGAAACAGATAAGAGGTAGAATGTTGCTAACCTGTGAATAAAGTGGGTGTGGGAGAGGGCGAGGAGTACTGACGGGAGGGTAGCACCACTGGGCGGCTCAGCTGATCCTGACTGTCACCGTAGTAAACACTGCAAAACAGACCACGCACCACTACAGAAAACTCGATTACTCATACTTGATAATAGCGGCAACTAAAATATTTTGTGTACATTATTTTTTTCTTAAATTAATGGTGATGATGATTCTTAATATCCTTATTATCATCATTTCCTATTTTCTATGCAAGCAACAATAATTTAAAAATGGATATACAGTACCACGGTGAATGAGCCACTTAGGCCTATTGTTAATAATTAATAGGGTAATATTAATAATAATCATATTAATAAAAATACTACTACTTGTTATGCCACACTTTTATAGAAGCGAGGTATAGGCCTATTCTGCCATTCTGGTCGCAATTCCTAGCTCTGGGAATTGTGCAATTTCTTCAACTTTGGACTGGGCGAGGACTTAACTATTTAGCATTGTTTTTTACACCAACCAACTTCACATCTAAACTCAATTAAGAAGACATATCCCCCTGTGTTTACCACACGCTCCATATAGCTACTTCCGCCAATGAAGTTGGAGGTTATGTTTTTCCTTCATTTGTTTGTCTCTTTGATATCTCAAAAAGTTATGAACCGATTTTCACGAAAGTTGGTGGGTAGATAAGATATGCGCCAAGGAAGAAGTGATTCAATTTAGAAGGTGATCGGTAAAGCTTAATATACCTTCGCCAGCGTAGGCGGCTCACGCAGTTATGAACCAATACTCATTAAATTTGGTGGACAGGCAGGATCGATATGCGCCAAGCGAGTGATACCATTTTGGAGGCGATCGGTAGAGCACATACCTCTGCCAGCGTAGGTGGAGGTATGCGCTCTTCCAAATACCCTTCTAGTTGAAATTGTGAAGGTGTAACACAAACATCTAAAATTATCATAACAATTGTTTTAAAAGTTCAGTGTTATGGCTATCTTGACTTATTATAGTTGTTGTTGTTGTTGTTCCCTAAGCTGCCTGGCCGAACAGCCCCGAGTCCCTGAGAAAGGCCATGGCCACGATCGGGCTTTCCCACAGTGCTCTCATTGAGTGTAGATTGTGTTGTTGGCGTAAGTGGTTGTGTGAAATGCAGTCTTCTATGATGTGTTTAATGGTATGGGGTGCTGTGTTACATCCCGGGCAGGCGTCGACAACGGAGTCATCCAGTCTCTTCTGATAGCTCAGGAGAGCTGGATGGTGTCCGCATCTCAGCCTGGCTAGGTGGACTCTGTCCTCGCGAGGAAGGGAGGATTCGGAAGGATGGATTTCGGGAGGTCGTGCATGCAGCTGCGTGTTGTCTGCGAGTGAGTGGATGGATCGGTGAGAGATATGAGTATGGATGTGCTTCTGGAAGTTGGTTCGGGGTGGGCAGGGAGGGAGAGGACAATAATTGTGTGATACCGTGTGCTGGGTGTTGTTTTGATATTTCTTGGTGTCTGTGGGTGTGTTGCCATGTAGTTTAGTGGGTGGTCTTGGTTCGTGGAGGCTGCTGCCAGGAATTGAGTGCCTCTCATGTCCAGATGGTCTTTGACTTTGAGGATTTTGGTTTCTTGATGTAGGTGATCTGTGGGTGCAGTAGCTGTGCAGCCTGTAATGATCTTCAGGGCTTTGTTTTGAATAGTCTGTAAGGTCTTATGATGTGTTTCAGCTAGGTTAGAAGCCCAGGCTGGGCTTGCGTATTCCATCACTGATCTTATGTATTGTTTATATACTGTGGTGGTAGTTTCTTTGTTGTGTCCAAATTTTGTGTGAGCAAGTGACCTGAGGGCGTTAAGTCTGGGTGTCAGTTTCTTTTTAATGTTTGTGGTGTGCTGTTTTTATGTCATATGAGTATCATATGTTACTCCTAGGATTTTGTGTGTGTGTGTATGTGTTAGGGGTGTGTTGTTTATGGTGAGTTGAGGGATGTGTTCGTGTTCTCCTGTCCAACTTGTGAGCAGGGTTGCGGTGGATTTGGCTGGGGCTAGATTAAGTCTGTTTGTAGTGCACCAGCCATGTAGTGTGTTGAGATAGGGTTGAAGGAGATCTGTTGCTCTTTTGGGTCATGGTGTGTGCATGTGAGTGTTATGTCATCTGCATAGGAGGCTAAGTTTATTTGGGGCGTATTGGGTGTAGTTATATCGTGCATGTACAGATTGAAGAGTGCGGGCGATAGGACGGATCCTTGTGGGACTCCGTTTGGAAAGTTTCTGATTTTAGATGACTGACCGGCAAAAGATACGTGTGCACATCTGCCTGCTAGGAAGTTGGCCAGCCACCGTTTTGTGTTGTTGTGCATGTTTGTGTTGTAGATTTTGTTTGTTAGGTTGTGGCGGGGGATGGCATCGAAGGCTTTATTAATGTCGAGTGTGGCTAATAGTGATCTGTGTGGTGGTCTAGCTGAATTGATGCCGTCGAAAGCTCTTTGTGTAAGGTCTGTGAGAAGAGTGTTTGTGGAGTGCAGTGGCCTAAAGCCATGTTGTGTTGGAGCTAGGGGTAGGTCAGGTGTAATTAGTTGTAATACTAGGCGTTCCATGACTTTGGAGGGGGAGCAAAGGAGTGTGATGGGGCGGTGCGAGGAGGGTAGCGTGGGGTCTTTGTTGGGTTTGGGGAATGTGATGATGATACCATGCTTCCAAATGTCTGGTATTGTGTTGTGTGAATAGCTGTAGTTTGATATGTTAGTGAGTGCTTGTATGCCTTGTGGTCTGAGGTGTATGTTGCTTATGTTGTCTAGGCCACAGGTGGGTGAGTGCTTGAGATTGTTGATGATATGCTTTGTCTGGTGATTGGTGAAGGGTGTATAGTCAGGGTCTGTGGGGAATTGTCTCTTACGTCGGATGACACGTCGGTCGTCTTTGTGAGGTTTTAGGTGGCTGACATGTGAGAAGTGATTGATGAGAGTGTTTGCTTGTTGTTTACATGAAGGAGTAGAGTCTGTTGTTGTGATTGCAGCATGTGATTGTGTTGTGTTGCTGTTGGAAAGTGTGATGCTGTTTAGTGTTTTGTAGAGTTTTTTGTGGTTTGTTTTGTGATCAAGTGTTTGTAGAAAGTTATTCCAATTTAGTTTTTGTTGTTCTTGTATTTTGTTGTTAGTTTGGGTGTTGAGTGCTTGAATTTGTTGTGTGATGTCTTGTGTGTGGGGTGCTGGGGAGTGTTTCAGTATGTCGCGTTGTCTGATAAGGTTTTGAATTTCTGGTGTGAAGTTGGGGTTGTACGTGTCTTTTTCTGTTACCTCTTGGAATGTGTTTCTTGTCAGCGTTTTGGATAGTTTTATTGAGTATGTGTACAGCATTGTTGATGTTAGTGATGGGTGTACTGTTTAGAGTTGTGAAGTGTTGTTCTGTCTCATTTGTGAATGCTTCCCAGTTAGCTCTTTTATAATTGTTGTATGTGTGTTTGTGGCTAGCTGGGGTGAGTCTGGTTTTGGTGGTGATAATGATCGGGAGGTGGTCAGAGCCTAAGGTTCTGACCACCCTCCAGGATGTTGTGGGGGCGAGTTCTGGGGAGCAAAAGGTGATGTCTGGAGATGATGGGTTATAGAGGGCTTGGTGAGGAATATGGGTATGTTGATGGATGACTTATTATAGTTAGTCATAGCTGTTCAAAGTTGGTCCAGTCATGGAAAGATAGCTAACTAGAGGGACACTTGGTAGAGCGCATACCTCTGCCTATACTGGCTGGTTCCGAC
Source organism: Paralithodes platypus (assembly GCA_032716605.1). NCBI lineage: Eukaryota > Metazoa > Arthropoda > Malacostraca > Decapoda > Lithodidae > Paralithodes > Paralithodes platypus. Next base: position 139,659,778 of record CM064487.1, read on the forward strand.
CAAATTTCGTGAAAATCTCCGGATCGCCTCCTCAATTGAACCACTTCTTCCTTGGCGCATATTCTATCTTTATTCTATCGGTTAATACCTTTGTGAGATATCTTGATTACAGACAGACAAACGGAGGCAAAAACATAACCACCGTCCAACTTAGTTGGCGGAGGTAACTAATGAGAAGTTCCGATTTGTCGAGATCCACAGATTAGTCCAGTTCAACCAAAGTTTGTTAATAATATCCTGGAGAGCTTGGCTAATTAAAATGACTCGGCTTTAAGGGGAGCTGGGTAGCTTTTCTAGATCCCCTTCTCCCTCATGATTAGCCCCATTAGTTTTCAGATTTTTAGATATTTGCCCCATTAATTTGTCGATTTTAACACCTAAAGCGCGGCCTAGGCGGTAAATAATATGTAGCCACCAGCGGGGTGTTTTTACCCAAAATAGGGCTGTTTACATGATCATTTTCATGCCTAAATAAGACCCAGAGCATAAAACAAGTATATATCCCTGAAAGGGCATAAACAGAGCTTTCCAATGACACCACAACGATCCTTGTATGACCGCTAGTTTTCTTGCAACAACCGCGCAACACGAGTGCAAAAACCATGTAATTCGGTACTTTCCCCATACAATTCACTATGTAGCGAGTGTGAGAGGGTGGAGGAGGGTGGGATTCATGTCAGTTGGTCCACCGCGGTGGTCTGGAGCAGTCATACGCTCGCTACTCTCCTGCCACCACTTGTCTCTCTCTCTCAGCAACATTACGTGCTGAAATTGCCACACGACTTATGTTGTGAGCCGCCACATAGTCCAAATTTCTTTCACTCGACATATGATGCGCCCCGCCAAAGAAGGGTTAAGACATTCTGCCCTATTTCCTGTCAATATTAAGACCTTTCCTGCAACTTAAGTGTCAATTTTTGTCCTGGCGAACCATAATGAGCCTGTAATTTTGGAAAAATCGGCCTTTGGCCGGGAAATTTTTCTACCAAAAAATGTCCAAATTAATCTAGAAGGGCGGCCGGGACATTTTTCTACCAAAACATGTACAAATTAATCTAGAAGGGGTATCTAATGGATTTTTGTTTTATGTTTGATAGAGGTCTAGGGATGAAACTAGAAAAATAGTTAATACATGAAAAATACGACCTAAAAGTGAACCATCCCCCCTTAAGAAATTCTGATACGGCATCATGAATAAGCCTGTAGCACACCAGATGGCTTTTGGGGGCAATAGTCTCAAGCAATTCTGGTCTGACATCTTCAAAGCTTAAACTGGATCAGAATGCAGCTTATTATACAATACATCTTCAGGATATAAATCGTTGCCAGAAAAAAAAGTCCAGTTAAACATGTCGTAAAGAGCTCTCGTGTGACTCCACCTTAACCCGGGAACTGCAGGAAGACTCTTAAGAGTTCCCCCGGCAGACTGCGGGAAGACTCTTAAGAGTAAGGCTTTTGAACACATACCAAAACCGCGGGTTTATAGGCAGGCGGCTACAAATTGGTGTGGGTGTAGTACTACGTGGCAACTCTCGATACCACCCCGCCACACGCTCGCCCCGCACTTGTACTCACCTAATTGTACTCACCTAATTGTAGTATACAGGATTTGAGCCTAAGCTCGTGTTGTCCTGTCTCTCTCTCTACATTTATCCAATTTTGCTTTAAAAGTTTGGATATTTCTTGCTCCCACCACCTCCCCATCCAACTTATTCCAACACTCAATGCTTCTATACGGGAAGCTGAACTTTCTTACATCAGACTTACATATAACTTTCCTCAACTTACAATCATGACCCCTGGTTCTTCCCTCGTCCCTCACCACAAAATCTCCCTTGTCGATCTTCTCAAAACCTTTCACACACTTAAACATCATGATCATGTCACCTCTCTCTCTCCTCTCCCTCAGCATTGGCAGCTTTAGCCTCTCCAATCTCTCCTCATAAGGCAGGTCTCTAAGGCTAGCTATCATCTTAGTGGCAACTCTCTGAACTCTTTCCAGTTTTTTATTATGTTTTATAAGGTGTGGAGACCACACCACTGCTGCATACTCCAGTCTTGGTCGTATTATTGTCCCTATTATTTTTGCTAACATCTCTTCATCTAAATAATTCAGAGCTATTCTCATGTTAGTCAACACTGCATAGGTTTCACCAGTTATTTTATTTATATGCTGTTCAGGTGACAAGCTGTCTGCCACAACTACCCCTAGGTCTTTTGCTTTCACAGCTTTACTAATTATTTCATCTCCTATTTTATATCCCCAAGAAGGTCTATATTTACTTTTTCCCATCTCAAGAACCTGACACTTACTCGTGTTGAATTCCATTTTCCAAGTTTGACTCCACTCATATAACTTATCTAGGTCTCTCTGTAATTCTTCACAACTACTCCTACTTGTAATATGCTTCATTAATTTTGCATCATCAGCAAACATAGATATATATGAGCCTATTCCCATTTGAAGGTCGTTGATGAAAACCAAAAACATGATTGGGGCCAACACCGATCCTTGAGGCTTTTTACCCTTTTCCACGAGGAGAACTTTCCTTTTATTACTGTTCGCATTTCCCTCCCAATTAAATAGTTTTCCATCCACTTTAATAATACTCCCTCAACCCGCCCCACAGTCCTGAGCTTCCACAACAATCTCTTATGAGGCACCTTATCAAATGCCTTCTTGAAATCTAAGTAAATACAATCTACCCACCCCTCCCTCCCTTGTACAATGTCAATTACCCTATCATAGTAACAACCCAGGCCACTGCAACAACCACTACCACCACCACTACCACCCCTGCCACCAGTACCAGCGACGCAGGAGGCTGCCCTAGGGCTGCAGAACCTGCGGGGGCAGGCAAAATCAAAGGCACGGGCATAGGGAAGAAAACCCGTACGCCTGCCACAGTGACCCTGCCACCACCACCACCACCACCAGCCGCCCCTGGCCCGGCTGCCCCTGCTACCTCTGCTGCCCCTGTTGCCCCTGCTGCCCCTGCCACCCCTGCTGCCCCTGCCCAAGGAAAAGGGAAGGGGAAAGGGAGAGGGAAAGCGATTGCTGGCCCTGCCGGCCCTGCCGGCCCTGCTGCCCCTGCCACCCCTGCCCAAGGAAGAGGGAAAGGGAAAGGGAAAGGGGCGACAGGCACCACCATCATCTTGCCTGCCTCCAGGCCCACTGCACCACGCACCGACGCCGCCCCTCATGACGCCCCTGCCGGCCCTTCTGCCCCTGCCCCTGCCCATAAGACGCCCCTACGTGCTAGAGTGAGCAGAAAAAATCTGACACCATCCAAGTACGCCGCCCTGCTGTTTGGTGATGATTCGCAGGGCATTGGCAGCCCTGCGGGTTTCGACGACGACGCCCTAGCACGGGACCAAGGGTGGGGGGATTTGGGAGTGGACAGTGGAAGTGAGTCAGACGTCGGTGATGAGAATGAAGAAGGGCGTCTGTCTAGTGAAGAGGAGGGTGATGATGATGCTGTGTTGTATCGCGAACATGACAGCGATATTTCAGATGCAGAAGCAGACGGAGACGACATTCCGATCCCTGGCATGCCTTCGTTTGAGTGGTATGACGGGGTCAATTTTGTGCCTGACGTGCCCCAGTTCAATCTTGGTACGTCAGGTACAACTGATGACTGGCCCTGTGACGAAAACGCAAACGAAAGCGAGTTCTTCCTCGCTTTTTTCGATTTGGAGGTAATGACTTACATCGTTGCCCAAACAAACGCCTACTACAGGTGGGTGTTTGGCAAATTGGACGTCATTTCTCCAAAAGCGAGAATACGAGGCTGGATGGATACGACTGTGGAAGAATTCATGACGTTTTTTGCCTTGTTGTTCCTCATGCCTCTTTGCAAGAAGCATGTGTTGCAACACTACTGGAAGCACGACCCTCTCATCGCCACCCCAACTTTCAATAAGTTCATGACTCGTGACAGATTTTTGTTGCTGCTAAGATTTATCCACTTTGCAGACAACGAAAATCCTAACAGGATTGACAGGATATGGAAAGTTCGGGATGTGTTCACCATGTTGTTGGAGAGGTATAGGAAATACTTTTACCCCTTCCTCAATTTGGTGATTGATGAGTCGCTCGTGCTCTTCAAAGGACGTCTTGTTTTCAAGCAGTATATCCCCTTGAAAAGGCATAGGTTCGGAATCAAGCTCTTCGTGTTGTGCGACTGTGAAACTGGAATAGTGCTTGACATGATCGTGTATACAGGAACTGACATTGACGTACCGAAAGCCGCTCCCGGTGACCCCATGGGCATGTCAGGTGCCATCGTCAGGAAAATGTTGGCACCTTACCTGGGCAAAGGCCACATCATCTACACTGATAACTGGTATACTTCTCCTGCTCTCTGCCAGTTTCTTCATGACAACCAAACGGGGTCATGTGGGACTGTCAGAAAGACAAGAAAGTTTATGCCCAAGTTCACAGGTGATGTCATTCCTCTGTCAGATGCCTCCTCCAGTGACACACCTTCTGAAGACGAACTGGCCAAGGAACACCGCGAGAGGCATGTCCGAAGAAGGCGACGAAAGGGGCAGAAGTACAAGCAACTTGAAAAGTCCGGGAAAGTGGTAGCCCTGAAGTGGAAGGACAAAAGAGACGTTCACCTGCTTTCCACAGTCCACACAGGTGCCCAGATGGACTCTGGTAAAATTCACTACCGAACCAGGAAGACCATCTATAAGCCCGACATGGTAGTGGACTACACAAAGAACATGCGCCTGGTGGACAAGTCTGACTGTCAACTGTCAGGCGTTGAGTGTCTGAGGAAGACTGTGAAGTGGTATCACAAGCTCTTCCTCCACCTAGTTAATTGACATCACGATGCTCAACGCCTACAACTTGTGGTTGGTGAAGAGAGAGATGGCCCCACACCAGAAGCTAAAATTCCGGGAGTTTGTGTACAACGTTGCATATCAACTCCTGGAGAAGTATGGCACCACCACTCACAGACGTACGGAATGGCGTGGGGATCACGTCCCTGACCGCATCCAGCTGGGTTTTTGTTTTTGTTTTGTTTTGTAGATGTTTAGGTGACAATCACCACGGTCGATCTGCGGATCCGCCGCTGATGAGCTCGTCCTGGAATCTTTACGACTCTGAATCTTACGATTCTGTACAGGACTGAACATGCCATTTTTATCGGCAATAGCTCAGAGAAGAGTGTTGAGAGGGGAGAAGGGGTGTTGGAGAGAGAGGAAGGTGTTGGAGTGGCTTTGTTATGTGTGTTTTGTCTGTATACGTCGTCAGGATGTCCCCTGACTGGGTGCAAGCATGTGAAACATGCTAGGACGTACTACCGCACCCACTAAATGTCCGCCGTGGCAGGGATTCGATCCCGGGTCTTTCAGATTCACACGCGAGCGTGCTCACCACTTGACCACCACGGCCCTTGTGGAAAGACACTACCTAACCAACACCGAGCTGGTTGGCACTCGTCACAGGCAGGTGCAGTGCCACGTCTGCAGCACCAGTGTCAGGAAACCCCACGTAACCAAAAGAGTCACCTCAATGTGTGCCGAGTGCAAAGTTGCACTCTGCTTGGGTGACTACTTCAGGGACTACCACATGTATAAAAACTACTGAGTGCCGCCCCCTGCCCTGCCCTACCCTGGACTCGCCCCCTGCCCTGCCCTGGACTCGCGCCCTACCTTACCTGACCTGACCAAATTGATCACGCTACCTCATAATGTTACATATATATTATATAATGTATAAGTTCCAAAGATGTCCCTGTCAAAATATACAAAAACAAACAATGAATTATCCCACCAATTTACGTTTGTAAATTGATGGGATCATCAATTATATCATGCAAAGGTTTATAACAGTTTGTCTCTGTCAAGAATTAGTAATTATATAACTTTATTCTGTCAAAAATTGCCCAAACACTCAGCAAAATTGCCCCTCTCAGTGTGACTCCAGTCATTATCACACGGTCAGTGGGTCAGTGGGTGACCCTTCCTTCCCTCCATCCACAACACCTCTCTCTGTCTGAGTTTGGCTACCAACTAAATTCGTATAAATACAGCATGCATAAAATACTCTTCACAAATACATTTGTATTGTATAATATTGTAAATAATAATGAATAATAACTGTGTGGGTGTCGAAAATTGCTCAACCATCTTTCTTATATCTCGCCTACGCCCTTACGCGCGTATATTGGATTATACATAGTCATGACTGTCATACAAATACTTTCAGTAGGTCTCGAATATACATTTAGATTGCATATTACTTGGAAATAAATAAATATAAGTTTTCTGGTGGCAATCTACCCTTTCGCAAGTGTCAGGCGACACCAGTCTATATTTAGCTCTCTATCAAAAAAGGTTAACTGCCGATGTTTACTGACAACCCTCGTTCCTGGTCTATAATATAGTACTTTATTTACAGTCAATGGCCTACATATTTCTGTGGTACTTCACATGTGTCTAAAATGCAATGTCTGCTTGCATAAAAATGCAATTCTGAAAGCCATTTATACATACGACATACGCATGTCTCACTTTCTCTCTCTCTCCATTCCTGACTCATGTTATTGTAGACCTCTGGGTGGCAACGAACCCCAGACACCTGCTAGACATAAGGTTCAAAATCCCAAGACATCCATACGCCTCGGGCGCCTCCACAATTATCACACAGCTGCGTATGTTTCTTGATAGCTGCGTATGTTTCTCCCTGCCTTCACTCTCTCCACGACTCACTCCCTGCCTCCCTCCCACCCACACCCACCCTTTTAGGCTTCCGTCTGCTAGAAACTCATTGATAATGTGCGTAAATATCGAATGAATTGCTCTATATGCGGTATATATATTGTTATATGGGATGTCTACATACGTACAAGTCTGTGTTATAGCATGACAGTGCTCTAAGTACGAGATATACGTGATATTTATGGCGCAACACACCCTCTCCCCCGTCCATTCCCAGCACAACTCAATCACACCTTGGTTCACGCATAGAAACTCATTGATAATGTGCGTAAATATCGCATGAATTGGTCTATATGCGGTATATTGTTATATGGGACGTCTACATACGTACAAGTCTGTATTATAGCATGACAGTGCTCTAAGTACGAGATATACGTGATATTATAGCGCAAACCACACTCTCATCTCATAAATTTCCGCCAAACCTCCAACCCGTCTTCATTCCCGCCTAAAAATTCATTGATAATTCCCTTATATATTGCAATTTTTGGTCACTATGAGGCATATTCATTGTTATATGGGTGGCCTACACACATATACGTATTCTACATAGCCTAAAAGGGATAAAAAAAGGAGATATACGTGATATTACGCGGTAACCCACCGCCTCCTCCCTCAGGTTCTATCCCCTGGGCGCGTGAAAATTCGGCCGGGAAATCTCGCCGCTCGATGACAATCAAGCCGTGCGGTACCATTCGCTCCACATTTTTCAACTACGGACCGTTCCCCCCCCCCCCCCCAGACATTTTTGGGGGGGTCAAATATATATGAGCCGATGCACGCAAACATTCCCTACACGCTGATGTACTTTTTATCGAAATTGGCAATGGGTCCCAAAATCATCATACATGCGCACAGTATGTAGCGGTAAAAAAAAACCTGTGGCCGAGGAGAGGTTAATTAAGGGGAGGTGCGGCGTTTTCTGGTCCCCTTTCCCTAGTCATGTTTAGCCCCATTAGTTTTCAGATGTTATGACGTTCGGCTCATTAGTTTAACGATTTTAAGACCTTTCGCCCCATTTTTTTGTTAATATTAAGACTTTGTGTCATTAAAAGGTGTCGATTTTTTTCCTGGCGAGCATGTAATTTAAGAGGAACCGGCCTTCGCCGGGACATTTTTCTATCGAAAAATGTACACATTTATATTGAAGAAGGGTATTGGGGGTGATTTTTTACAGCTTGATGGAGGTCTGGGGAATAAACTAACATGATTAAAAAAAAATATATATGAGCAAATAAATCCGGCCATCCCTCCTTCAGCAATGTTTTCTTTATAGATGTTTGAACCAATAATGTACAGTCATGACCGGCAGTCGTGTCTTACTACTAGCGATATACTATTTAACTCTTTTGGTACCCTTTTATACAGCATACGAGGGATCGGTGGTAGTTAGAAGGGTTGATTGAGATAGTTCGGAGCCCAAGAATTGCTAGAGATCCTTCTTCAACTGAATACAATCGATTAGTATAATAGTCTATTCATTATTATTTAGGCCAGACATCTTGACTAATAACCTCTATAACTAAAAAAGGACTAGGTAATCAAGCTGATATTTCTACCATTTGGGAAGTCATCCAGGGATATTTACAGCCCATTTGCTCCATCACTTTTTGAGATACTGAGGTTAGGAGTCACAATGTCTACTCTACTAATAATGAACAGACTATAGTAGCCAGCATAAAATAAAAAGGATGCCGAAGACGACGTGAATATAAAGGCCTTGTCATGTAAATTAACGAATCTATATTCCATTGTATTAACCCTTTCCGACATATGACGCGATTTTGAGCCTATTGGGGATACTTTAAAGCCTTTGTTACCATCAGGGGTATTTAGAAACCTTTAGTTTAGTTACTTCAACCTCTGCAGTTGTCTTTGACTTAGCTGTGGGCAGAAAACTAATTTTGGAGATGCAATTGTAAGAGTGAGAGAACTCTATTTCTTATTGCTAATCTGGCAACCTCTGCGTCATAAATGCGTGAAAGGGTTAAAGATCTACTCAATAGTTAGGCTGATACAGTAAACCCTGCCAGAAAAATACCGGTCGCGCGTGACTCTGTGTGCAGGGCTTTAGGCATATAGTGTAGTCATGCTCATAATTCGTGTCTTACCATCACTAGTTCAACTTTATGCTACACTCTAAAAAATAAAAACATTGTTATACCAGGTTTTTGCTGGGGTTAATTGGATTAATTAGGTAGGTTCTTGCTTGACTGGAGAAGTTGAATCCACTTTAACACATGCACAAAGGTAATAGAGGATAAATATAACACAGCGTAAATTCATATATTGTATTAAGAGGCACACATATATTGTTTAGTAAAAGTAATAGGTAAATAATTATATAAAAAGACGCACAAGGGTCCACAATACTCTCTCACGATTAAGACTTGGCCTTTGAATATTACTTTAGTACTCCCTTAAATAGGGTACGTCACTAGTACTTCTGAGATTACACTATAAATATATATACAATTTTCACTTAAGTACTTTCCTTTAAATAAGGTATGTCAATAGTACTTCTTTTGAGGTTAAATGTGTATTAATATATTGGATGATTCACTTAAGTACTTCCTTTAAATAAGGTGCGTCACTATTACTTCTTAGCGGTTACACTAGGTATTATTAATAACTTCAGTACTTCCTTGAATAAGGTGCATCGCTAGTACTGTCTTGAGGTTACACTATGTATTATTAATTATATCTATATCACTTGAGTACTTCCTTTAAATAAGGTGAGTCACTAGTACTTCTTAGGGTTTTCACTAGGTATTATATTATGAGGAACTACTGTAGTCTTCTGATGAGGGTCTTGGCCGTGGTGTACAACAGCTGTACACAATCGTTGATCGTTAGCAAAACATATATAAATAAAAATATAAACGGCAAAAAGAAAAGACAAATGTCAAAACAGACACCTCTGTAATAAAAGGGTTGGCTTCACTCATAACTCTATACCCTATTCCAAGTAAGTAGGCCAAGCCCTCTTGAACATTAACCACTGTAACTCACAAACAACTAGAGTAATCGAGCTAATATTTCTACAATTTGGTAAGGGTCAACCAGGGAATAGGTGTGAATATTTACAGCCCATTTGCTCTAGTCCTTTTTCAGTTACAGAGGTTCACAATCTCTGGACTACCTACTTGGAACAGGGTATAGTATTATAATTACTGATATACTGTACTTACTATACTCTGTTTCATTTCATCTGACGGTAAATTGAATCCCTTAACAACTGATTTCTAGATAACTAATGGAAAAATTAGAAACTACTATGTCTCTGAATCCTATTAAGACTAAGTTTATATATTTAGCATCATATTTAACTACAAAATCTCCAAAGTAACTGACAAATATTGATGGGAACTTTGCAATTTACCATCAGTTGAAAAGAAACAGAGTATAGGTACACCACAGTTAATTGCCTACTAATGATCCACAACTATTGATATATTGATAATATGTAATTACAGGCCTCACAAAAATGGTATGGGAGAGAGAGAGAGATTATAATCTGGCGGACATTATCTCACACCTTCGCATCATCATCATCATCAGTATCACCATCAACAATGTAAACTACTGTATGTAAGGGGAAAGTTAAATATTGGAAACATGATTAAAACTAAACTAAGATTATAATCCAGAATACAAGCTGCTATAGAAGCAACAGTATCCCATAAACAGGAAAAACAAAAATGCACAGGCCATTCAGTTTATACAAGTACGTATACTATGGATATATTGCGATGCCTTAACACGTTCATCTCCTCGTCCAGCTCCCTTCCTCGCCCTGTACTCTGTCAGATGAGGGATCCCAATGCCAGAAAATATAAAATCTGTAGATGGAATAATGGATAATTTTCACACTCTTTCCATAATATGCTCCAAATGACGCCCCTGGCGTTGCAAGCAGACTTGGAGACAGGAATATATCTGATTTTGGCTACAATAGCTGCTTTTAGGCCATCAATTGTCTTGGAATTGTTCTCGTACACTAACTTCTTCAAATAAGTTAAATAACCCTAGTGGACATAAGCTGGGGACTTCAGCTCAGGTGAGTGAGTGGGTCACCCACTCAATGTCCCATCTCCTGCAGCTAAGTCAGCCACAGAATCGTTGTCTGAGCCACAACAGAGTTTGATTTGAAGTGTGAGGGGTGGCTCCATCTTGTTGAAACCATTGTGCAGCTCTTGTGATGTTCCTGTGTCGCCCCAATTGGAACATTGATTACAAATATTGTGGGTTGCATTTGTTTGGGTCACCCTGTATGTATGTCCTGTATGGTTAATACCGCCACACCGATATTATGCATCAGAGCCTGGTGTCAGCAAGCATAGTAATTTGTTTTATTATATGGGTAATGTTCTCGTGTCCCAAGGTATTTTTTCGTCTTGATATTTACGCTTTCAAGATACGATTACACATTTATTCTCTGTTTTCTGGATATTATTAGAAGATGTTATTCATATTAGTGAAGGGTATGTGGAAGTCATAGAGTTAAGTGATATAGTCTTTACCCATATAATTCGCACAGATCCTTCCTAAACTGTATATAATCGTCTAATGATAGCAGAATAAACTGTCAAAAGGCGTCATAATTTTGAAAGGGTTAGCCTAAGCTACAAAGTTTACAATAACGTCAACATGGAAGTAATATTGGTTAAATTTAATAAAATTTTTTTTTTTTTTTTTTTTTTTTAATCTAATAAAGGGACTCCGCGCCAACAGTATTCTCGGATATACAGTATGCCCTCGTGTGCCGCCAGCAAAAGTGGGTGTTTTATCTGGACACCCTTCTCTTTCATGTTTAGCCCCTTTAGTGTTGAGATTTTAAGACGTTCGCCCCATTAGTTTGTCGATTTTAAAACCTTTAGCCCCATTTCTTTGTTATTAATTTAAAGACCTGTCGATTTTAAGACCTGTCGATTTTTTCCTGGCGAGCAATACCGAACCTGTAATGTAGGAGAAACTGCCTTTCGACTGGAACGTTCTTCTACCAAATAATGTACACATTTATTTCGAAGGGGTCTTGGAGGTGTTTGTTTAAGGGGGGTCACCGGCTTTTTTGTGTCTTTCTCTCCTTTTCTCTCTTTCCCTGGCTTTATCAATTCGGCCCCATTCAGCCAACTGTTTTAAGACGTTTATCCCCATCCAGGTGTCGATTTCTTCCTGGCGAGCGATAACGAGCTAGCATTGTATGGAGAAATCCAGCTTCGTCGGAGACATTTTTCTATCGAAAAATGTACAAATTTAGCTTGCTGTCAAAACAAAAATATATATATGCTGGCTCGCTACCGCTCGCCAGGAAAATATTGACACCTGGATGGGGGTAAACGTCTTAAAACAGTAGGCTGAATGGGGCCGAATATATACAAACATAAGAGAAAGGGAAAGAAAGATAAAAAATGCCGGTGATCCCCCTCAAGCTGCTTCAAGACGTTACAAACGACAATAACACAACTCCCGCTTTTGGGATCAATGCAGTAATTCAGGGTTAACACTTTTGGTAGTTCTTTCTAACTATCTCAGGGCAATACTTTCTACTTAAGGGGAGAGGGGTCGTTTTCCTGGTCCCCCTGTCTTCCTCATGTTTAGCATATTAATTTTGAGGTTTAAAGACTTCCGTTAGTTTGGCGATTTTGAGACATTTCGCCTCATTTTTTTTTCAATGTTAAGACCTTTCGTGCCCTTTAGGTGTCGATTTTTTTCCTGGAGAGCGAAAGCGAGCCTCTAATTTAGAAGGAATCGGCCTTCGGCCGGGAAATTTTTCTACCGAAAAATGTACAAATTTACCTTGAAAGGGGGTCTAGGTTTTTTGTTCTAAGCTTGATAGAGGTCTAGCGAGGAAACTAAACGATAATTAAATATATAAATCTATAGCCCAAAAACCAAGTACTACCCCCTTAGCCACATCTGGTGCTAGGTGGGTCTTTTTGGACAAGCATTGTTTCACTCCATTAGTTTGGAAATACTAAGACACTTCACCTCATGTTTGTTTTACAAGCCGCCTAGTATGCAGCAGTTGTTTCGTGCCTTCCTTGGTATTCCTTTGTGTTAGTTTGGCGATTATTAAGTATAATCACCAAACTAATAAAGGTGAAGCGCCATATAATTATAAGACGCTTCACCCTCAATAAGGTATCGACTTTTTTTCCTGGGCGAGCGATAACTAGCCTGCATTGTAGGAGAAACCAACGGGAAATGTTTCTACGAAATATTGAGGGGCTATATATAATTATATATTGTTTATTTATTTGTTTGATGTGGGTCTGGCCAGGCGTTTTTCTTAGTATAAGGAGCAAGCTAGAAGTACATTGCTAGACAATGGCTGGATCAATCAACACCTTCAATAATAATACAAACAAATATTATAATAGCCCCCCAAGACGCCACAGTAAGAAGTAACTTGGTTACACCAATACAAAGTATAATTGTAAGGTCGGAATCGGTATTTCATTAATTATTTCAATTATGTAATGAGTTTTTGGCACTATTTATACAACTTTCAGACGATTTGCTTGGGGATATATTGGACCATTGGACCACTATGTATAAGTAATACCGGATATATTGGACCATTGGACCACTATGTATAAGTAATACCGGATATATTGGACCATTGGACCACTATGTATAAGTAATACCGGATATATTGGACCATTGGACCACTATGTATAAGTAATACCGGATATATTGGACCATTGGACCACTATGTATAAGTAATACCGGATATGCAATAGAACACTACTGTGATATACAAATATTTGCTTTTGCAATATGCATGTTTATAGTGAAGGATTGCCTAAAGGTGTATCTCGGCATTTGCCTAATATAAGCGTACGTAAGATATCGTGGGCGGGGAGAGGGAAGAGAATGAGGACTCAACGCAGGGGTCAATCGCCCCCTCCCTATAATTTAGCAACGGACATTATGTGGTGACGAGTGGCTTCCAATGTGTGTACTGGTAGGTAGGTAGGTAGGGAGGTGAATATACGGATGAAAAAACGTGTTGTTAGAGGGGAGAGTGAAGAAAAAGTGTCGAAAGGAAGAAGGAAGCAGAAGAGCAAAAGGTGAGTATGACATGGCATGCCATGCCATGCCATGAATATAGGATAGTGAGACAAGCAATCAAACTTACTATTGAATACTACTGAGCCACTGTGATGTACATCACAGGTCCTCATTAACGTATCAGTGAGAAAGTTAGAGCTTGTTCAGTACACTCTATGGGCTTTGTCACTGAAGGCTATAATAGTCAGGACCTCGCCCCAGCCACGTGTTTACATTAGCGACGTCCACATTCGAAGGCTTGGGTGACTATACTTAATACTATATAATAATTATACAATATGAAGCTGATTTGACAGCATTTTTTAAGCACCCTATATATTCTCCCAAAACTATGATCTAGGGTTACGTTTATGAATGATTGAATAGCACTGACGGAATAAATATATGCATCAAAATAGTAAGTTACCTTTGTGTGGGTGAAGGTGGGTCCTCTGACGGGCAGCAATCTGCTCACTCTGACGCTACCTCAAAGACCTTCCTCACCATACTGATTACACCATTCACACCCTTAGCCACCCTTCTCACACACACACACACGAGATAAACCGATTATATAAAGATTGAATGTGTCATAGAGGTCAAGGAGGTATTATTCTAGATAACGAATCAAACGACGAGACAGAAGTGTTTTTGCAGCGGCTTGCTCGTAATCTAACTTCACAGACCTATGACGCCTGGCTGTCTCCTCCCGGATCAGTACAGTTTAGACTGCTTTGGAGCCGCATTGTCACTATCTCCTGTCATAATCTTGGACAATAATCTATTTCGAGCTACCAATGGAGTTTTTTACTTACTACTGCCCCCATGGCATATGTTGACTATAAGAATATTCATGCAATGCAAAAGTATTGGAAAAAGCAGAGTGTTTTTTTATGGCGTGTCAGTGGGTAATATACTGACACATATTACAACACAAATTCCATTCCAAGAGTGACATCCCATTGACAAATCTGGATATGGACATGGGGCATTAACATTACCAGCTCAGTAGCCAGGCCATTCCACTGCACCTATCTATGTATCTATCTGTCCATATATATATATATATATATATATATATATATATATATATATATATATATTATATATATATATATACTGTATATATATATATAAATATAATAATAATAATAATAATAATAATAATAAATTGTACATAAACGTCCAATTGACTTTCTTATGAGTCAGATATATGACATACTATTGAGCTAAACAGAACAAATAGTTATAAACGAGTGATAAATCTCTTGGTTTATGGCGAGCTGCCAAGCCCTGATGGGATTCTCGGCGATATAGGAGAGATACAACCTCACGAATTGTAGAGCATAGACAGTTTTCATGGAAGCAGGAAAGCATTGCAGTAACAAAGTGCTTACCTCATTAATTACAACTAAATATTTTCCATAATATACAATTCAAGTTGTGATGGTGACCAGCAGAACTAACTTAATATAAACACAGTATAATTATGGGGATAATATAATTACTGTAGTCCATTGGCTGCAATTATCTACTGTATTGATTGCAAGATATAGTTAACATTGTAATAATCGTTATATAATATATCTATATATCATATAATACGATTATCACTACTCTATTATAAGTCTAAACAACAACAGGGAGTATTACAATAGAATTACTAATGACACATGTAAGTTGGATGGTAACTATACAGCCCTTTCATTAGTAGAAGGTGCGAAGGTGAGTTTGCGGTCATCGGTAGCTTGCTAAACTCCTGTATCAGAGATAAACAACTGATAGGTAAAGAGTCCATTGGGTCACGATATGTGAAGTTACGTTCAATGTACCACACAGTCCAAAGCAGTATTAAGGGAGCCCACCTAGCTTTTTTCTATTTTTCTCTCTCTCTCTTTGGCTTGTATCCATTCAGCCTACTGTTTTAAGACGTTTACCCCCATCCAGGTGTCAATATTTTTCTGGCGAGCGGTAGCGAGCCAGCATATATATATTTTTGTTTTGACAGCAAGCTAAAGTTGTAAATTTTTCGATAGAAAAATGTCTCCGGGGAAGCCGGATTTCTCCATATAATGCTGGCTCGCTATCGCTCGCCAGGAAGAAATCGACACCTGAATGAGGATAAACGTCTTAAAACAGTTGGCTGAATGGGGCCGAATGGATACAAGCCAGGGAAAAAGAGAAAAGGAGAGAAAGATAACAAAAAAAGCCGGTGACCCGCCTTAACCAGTTAGACACCCAATACACCCAGGTATAGGACAAATCGATAGGGTCACACTCACTTGCTCTCACACTCTCACACTAACAAGACAGACAAACCTCAGCAGATAGAAGAAGACATACATAGACTCTATTGTCCTACATCATACGGGACTTAATTAAATTACAACTGTCACTTGTTCCTTAATAACTCAAGAATCACCTGTTTTATCGACTCTGTATTATCACCCCGGTTCCTGTTCTACATTAGTAAATGGTATGGTTGGATGGTTCCCGATATATTATTCTCATTACCATTAATATTATGGTATATGAGTGACAGCGGCGTTACCAACAATAAAACTAAATACTCAAATAAACAGTGTGTAATGTAATTCGATTAGCCTATACAATGTGTGAATTAAATAGAAATACTGGATATGACAAAAGAGAATACAAATTTAATGACACTGGTATGCAATTGTTTGCATTACTTTGGTCTATGATTTGGTTGAATATAACTTGTATATTCATGATGTTTACCTCTGCGTCCGTGTGTGTAACGTGTTTGTGTTCATGTGTGGAATTATCAATTGTGTTTTCATTAAAATTAGGCCAGACATCTTGACCACCAACGTTTACAACTAAAACGAAGCTCGTATTTTTAGCATTTGGGAAGAATCAGCCACAGAATATGTGAGAACATTGACATAACAGCTCATTTGCTCAAGCCCATTTTGAGATACAGAGGATAGAGGTCAATATTTCCTGACCTTCAACAATTAAATTACAAGTTTAAAGTTGCTTATTTTGCTTACCTTTATATGAGCATAACTATAAATAATAGCATACATAGAAGTAGCATTATAGCAGTCGAACGTGTGGGCAACTGTACCTATACTATACTGCATGTTGGTAAAAGGGGAAGGGTGTATGTAATAAATGGGAATAATAGAAAGAAGTATATAAGGATCTAAAAATATAAAATATAGAATATAAAATGATCTATACATTAAATAAATAAATATTATAAAGAGTAGCCACAACGACTATTTACAATAATATTACAACAACAATGGTAACGATGGAAATAGAAATAATTTGAAATAATAAATTATTTCTTCGATCATGATAATTGAGTATTCAGTTGACAGAATACAGTTTAGAAGAGTGGAAGTATAATACCCCTTCAGAAACCAAAACTATACTTTATTATATCATAAAGCCAAAGTATGCATGTTTATTTACAGTGAAATTGATGGAGTAAAGGGAATGGACGATTCTAAATCTTCACCAACTCAATTTCAGATAAAAAATCAGACACCTGCAAACCTCGTGTTATTGCTCCACGGATTCACTTTTAGTTTCCTCACTGGTTATACTTAGTTTCTCTTTCTTTTGTTGCCTTAGGGGGTTCTTTTCCCCTGCACAGCTTCTTGCTCTGTACAGGGGCACAGTGCGCCCTTGTATTGAGTATTGTTCACATGTGTGGGGAGGTTCCTCTCACACCGCTCTCCTAGACAAAGTTGAAAGGAAGGCCTTTCGTATCATTAACTCCCGTCCACTCACCAACTATCTGCAGTCTCTCTCTCTCCGCCGCAATGTTGCATCTCTCTCGCTATTCTATCGCTACTATAATAATCAGTGTTCCTCAGAGCTATCCCAGTGCATACCACCTCCTTTACGTAGGGCACGTGGTACCCGTCTTGCAACTCAATCCCACCCCTACTCTGTGCAACTCTCCAACCCAAGAGTGAAACGTTACTCTCAAACTTTCTTCTACTCAACAGCTGAGCTCTGGAACTCTCTCCCAGAATCAGTCTTTCCCTCTTCCTATGACTTAAATTGCTTCAAACTCCGTGTGTCCAGGCATTTTGGCTCGAACGTCCCTTGATTTTGGCCCTGTCACTCTTTCAACTATGGGGGAGGCACTCGCTATAGGCAGTAATGCCTTTTGCCTCCCTCAATCACATAGAAAAAAAAAAAAAAAAGTGTGGTCAAATATTTTGTTTTTCTATTTCATGTAGATTCTTGTTCTACATAGGGTATTTGGTACAGTGCTATTTACTGTATATATGTGGTTCAAATACAAACAGCTCTTTTGATAAGGATGAAGTAAAATGTTTGTGTTTCATCAAGTAGTCCACCACATGCCACAATGTAACATTACTATTATCTTTTATATCGCCTTTTCACCCACTGATACTATTCATAAGTTCCTCAGTGCATATCCTCCCTTCTTAAAGATAGTTGGTGGCAGGCTACACGTCTTTCAAAACTCTCACCAATATGCATTGCTCATTCGTTCTTTTACACAAACGGTAATCTGTAGAACAAGCTTTCTCAGTCCATCCTTCCCTTTCTCTATGACTTCAAATCCTTCAAATACCTTTCGCCCTGGCACTTTGAATCAATTAAGGTAAAATTGGCTCTTCCTTAACTTCTCTAAAGAAATAACACTCTCTACAGGAAAATTTACCTGTTGCTCCGTTCCTTTATAGTTACTCATTTATATGCTGTGTTCGAGAAATATTCTACCTCCGAATATAATTATGATTGAAGCCGAATACGAATGTGTCTCAATAATATTGTTTGTGACTGCACATCCAAAATATAAAGTTTCTAAACATTGGTCGATAATCATCTAAATATATAATAAAGATACGTATAGTGTATATAGTATGCATACATATACTGTATATAGTCATCGCAGTTATATAATGGATGGGATTTAACATTCATTAGATAACAATTGTGGCTTAATGTTTATGTTTTTGCAAGGATTTTGCATAATGGAAAATATGGAACTGCTACAAATATGTTTTGAGTTACTGTACATGAGGGTTTGAACTGAAAAAAAAAAAATCATCTGAAGTATTGTATCCATGTTAGAGCATTTCGGTGTCTCGCTTGACTTGCACGCATTAGCCACTTATTGAAAACTAATTTTTGCTTCAGTATAATAATATGAAAATACAAATATCATCGGGTGATGCATTATTATTATTATTATTGTTTTTTGTCTTACTTTATAGACAGTCGCTTATGTTGATAACTTACAATAGTTTAATGTAAGGAGAAGTGTAGGTCTACTGTGTATCTGAATATAGTACATAAAGCTGTATACATAGTGACATTGCGTGATACCAACATTTATATTATCGTACCTAATCCGATGATGACTGACTAAAAATATGTTCCACAGTATGAGTACAAGTGTAGTAATCTATCTATCTATCTATCTATATGCTCAGGCCCAATCCCCATTTTGGGGGTAGCCGACTCAAGACAGAGCAAGAACAGGGAAAACACAAAAACAACATAAAACAACAAATAAACACAGATAAAAAGCACAAACTCACACACAAGTGTAGTAATACTATCTATAATCAGCCACTGTGCCACCCAGGGACTAACGTGAGCCAGAATATTACATGCAGGATAAATAGTATTGTACAACCTCCAATATTTCCACTGATTACATTCCTATTTATATTAATGCTATTATAGCGATGTGTGAGTATGAAGATGGCAAACACAAACACAGCATTTAACAACTCAATACATAGCTCATTTTTTTATGACATTGGTAACTCAAAATACATAAATTACATAAAGAATTAGTAGCTTTGTGACAGCTAGTATAATTGTCGGGTGTCAATCAATACCGACAACCTTGCTTATAAACGGTGTCATTTTAAGTTACTGTCAGTTTCCTTGATAGACCTCATATGTTTCTAAAATCCTGTCACTAATACTGTTTGATTCACGTCGTAGAATGGTCAAGTTAATGTTTTTCTCTCTCGATATCACACATATTATCAACAGGTTTTCAGCTAATAATTGATTTTGGCTGTACGTGATACGAGAAAAGTCTCCCACATTTGCTACGATAAAATAAGGTGGTGATAACAACGACCCAGCAGGTAATAAAGCCTCTGTTGATGGGATTGTTCGGTAAACATGTAAAGGCCGTAAGACTGATGCTGCATTGGGCGACTAACACAATTTTAGATAATCTCCCCAAACTGCCCCACATTTTCACAGGGCTCAGCAATTTTACTCCCGTGGCGTACTAGCCACGCTCAAAAGTCTGATACTACGTTCATAATTCTAAAATAGGTCATCTCCTGAGCTAAAGCTTTGGAAAATCCTTGCCACGTATCTACAAATGCCTTTAAATTTGTGTTAAGTTTGTTGAGTCTTCTTCCCTTGCCAATAGAGGAAACTAGCCCGCAGTTAGATGTGTGATAGTGAGAGGAACCATTTTTGAGCGAGACTGAACCTGGAACTGGAGTCGTTTATAGGTAGACTATACATTGAACTTCTTTACATTCATCGCCATGTTGTATACCTTTCTTTGCAAAAAAAAAAAAAAAAAAACCACACACACACATATATATACAGTATATATATAAGGATAAGGAGGGTTGTAAGAAACATGAAATTACTATAAATACATACATAATCACTCACATACATTAATTAAATTGAAGCTGGACCGAAAACAATGAAATGCGGAACATTGAAAATAGGAAAGAGAAAGAAAGAAGGGAAAATTAGTAATTTCGTTCTCTTACAATCCTTGTTTTTCAATTAATGTTTTAGGTCTTATCAAACATATACATATATGTCCTTATGTCCAAATTGTACTTCAATATATTAAGGTGTATAAATGTGTCTCCATCTTCTTTACTCTGCCATTGGAAAAAAACAAATATAAATAAACATAAATACACGAACACATAAGAAATTCGAATGTGTTAGACATGTTGAGGGAAAAATAATTTAACGATGAGAACAGCCGACGTACTAGTAAATATAAAGTCTATAATTATACTGTATATTGCGTGGCACTAGATGCAGTCTGACGTGCACATTTTCAATTTCAATTACTCTCTTGCACTTTTCATTATTATATGTTTTGCATCTATTATGTATAAATATTATGTATAAATATTATGTATAAATATTATGTATAAATATTATGTATAAATATTATGTATAAATATTATGTATAAATATTATGTATAAATATTATGTATAAATATTCTTCTCATATGTTCATCAATCAGTATGTAATATGTGTATTTTCAGTCCCATCCGGCTGCCAATTATAATAAACCGTATATTATATATATATATATATATATATATATATATATATATATATATATATATATACAGTATATATAATATATATATGTATACAGTATATACTGTATATATATATATATATATAATATATAATATATATATATATATATTATAATATATATAAATATATATATATATATGTATGGAGAGAGAGAGAGAGAGCGCTAGCTTCGACTATACACAACTTGAAGGATAGCTTATCTCTGCATCTGGTATTCTTATGTATACTTCAAACATGGAAACGTGGAAACTTGTGTATTCAATTCTGGAAGGCAACACAAACCATACCCTGAGTGGACCAACAGGTGGTGTTGACTGGCTGTCCTTCACCACCATCACTTCCTTGGGGTTCGAGGTCAAGGTCAACTTAATCAGTATAAAAGGAATTGCCTTGTGTGGGCCAGTTGGTCTATTGCAGATATTAGTTTTCTTACGTTCTTATACTGTTCAAGAAATGTAGTTATTTTACGGTTGCAGGACAGGGAGTAAAATTGTCACCATGATACCGTAATTTAAACGCTAATGATCATACTTAGCCATGAACTATATTAGGTATTTACTGCCTTATTGCCGCAATTTAGAGGTATAATTCAGTTAAGAAACCATAATTTTGAACACGGTTTTCGAACGCCATATTTTACGATTTTTTCTGTTAATTGTACCGATATTTTTAAGAGTCTATGTACATATGACACGCTATGCCACAATGTGTCACACCATTTAAACCCGTATGACCCTACAATCCTGAATCTAGGCTCCTAACCCAACTGTGTTTATTTTTCATTTATAGTGATACTAATAAATTATCAGTCTTCTGTAGATTATAGCTGTTCTTATATGTCTTGCTGGTGGACTTAGTTTGGAATAATTAAATTATCAAGGCAGTATCACACACGGGTCTTTTCTCTCATTAATCCTCAAGACTGGTCTGGCAGCTTATGAGGACAACTTTGTAAATAACTACGTGTCCTAAATCAGTATTTTTTCTACCTAGTCATCGATACCAGAAACACTAGAAATGGTGCCAGAAAAATGTTGACGATAAAAACGCTCGTGTGGCAGCAGCTTGAGTCTGCACGAATATTACTCTCAATAATTACTCCCCTAATTATTCCGGGAGTCGAACCCGACCCAGTAGAAATTATGTAGTATTATGAACACAGCCACACATTCCTTATACAACATGGTGGCATTAGGAACAAGGAAGGCAGAACTCTCCCTATGGACGATTGCCGAGACCCTAATGCTACGGCTCACCTCGGGGTACACTCACGGGCAATAGTCGTGCACACCGCACTATATTTGGCTGCATCCTTCTCTCTAGATGTAAAATTATATCCTAAGGTAATCTACATCCATGACTAGGATAAATGTTAAGTAGTGAGGTTTGCATAGTGAAACATAATGACGTGTACAGATTATTTATACTAGAAGCATCATTGCACGGTTATGCAAATCCTCACGTAAGTCTACGGTGTTTGCACCCCATAATTCATTTACCACCCCTTCTGTAACATTTACACGCAGTTTCATGTTTTTTTAATTATTAAGACAGCCTCTTTTCTTTCTCTCTCTCCTCATATATCTATCTATCTATCTATCTATTTAACTATCTATCTATCTATCTATCTACAGTATATATATATATATATATATATATATATATATATATATATATATTAGTAAAGCCAGGTAATAAATTTTCTTTAATACGAGGTTGAAAGAATGGCAATTTCTGCGTTGGAAATTTTATTATTCAAAGTTTCCAGGTCTCTGATGAGTTTTCGCTGGGTGGCAGGAAGTAGATGAAGGAGATGAGCAAAATTCATGGTGGTACAGGGTTACATAAATGTACATGATGATACAGGATATACGACGCGTTTCACTGGACAACCAGCATTATCAAGTAAGGAAGGAATGAAATAAAGGTAAACAGGAAGGGTATATATAGAGGGTGAAGGATCAGAGGAGGCAAAACAGGGGGCAAAAGTCTGCTATTGGTGGAAGCGTAAACTAGGAGAGAGAAGGGGGATAACCTCTCCACGCATGCGCACTGGATGCGGGATGGTGGTCAGTAGGTGGGGTCGAAGCTGATTGGCTGCGTGTCGAGGGGCGTGGCCTAAGTTGTGTGGCGCCTGCAGAAGACGAAGCTGAAGGAGGTAGCGCGGGGGGCTGCGCGAAGGGCACCGGGGGGCGAGGAGGGGTGTTAGGTCCTGTAGGGTAGTGCCTTTTGGCAGAAGGAAGGATCTGAAGGTCCAGAGTTTGGTTGTTGATGTTGGGATGTAAGGCTTGGATATATAAAGCTTCGAGTATAGGTAATCTCCTTGGGTCACTTTCTTTATCGAGTATGGTGGTGTGTTTCTCTAACTCGTTGCGTGTAAGGTGAGGGTGGTTAGGGGTGAGATAGTGGTCTTTGATGGCTCCAGCCTGAAGGTGAAGAGTTAACCGACGTGAAAGACGAGTCTGCGTCATACCAATATAGGAATGAGGTCCACAGTCCTCATAATTACAGGTATGTTGGTAAATGACGTGATCGTCGGTCATCGGGCTCTTTATCTTGGTGGAGGCTGGTTTGTTGCGGAGAACGAGGTTGTAGGTCTTGGGGCATTTGTAATAAATTATTAATTTGATTTTGTTTTCCGGGTTGGTTGGGTGGACATGCTTGGAGATTATTTCTTTTAAGACGGCCTCGTCATTTTTGTGTTCAGAGGACATGTAATTGCGGTAGAAGATCTTAATTTCATTGGGGGGGTCAATGTTGGGAGGGCTTTGAGTGTACCATTTTTCAAGATGGTGGTTGATGGTGCTGGAGATGTCGGAGTTGGAGTATCCGTTATTTACTAAAACTTGGGATAGTCTTTCTAGTTCCTGGTGGGTGTCGGCCCAGGTAGAGCAGTGCGTGAGGGCTCTCCTAACATAGGCGGAGATGGAGGATAGAAGATAACGGCGGGGGCATTCACTATCGCCGTTGAGGCATTGTCCTGTGTTAGTAGGTTTAATGTAGACGGTGGTTTTGAACCCATGGTCGTTCAGAGCTACGAGGATTTCGAGGAAGGGGAGTTGTCCATTGTTAGATTTTTCAAAGGTGAAGTTAAGTCCGGAGGAGGTCATGAAGCGACGCTGGAGTTCCTGTAGTTCGTGGAGGTCCTTGATTTGCACGAAGATGTCATCCACGTATCTACAGTAGACGGCTGGTCGTTGGGCAGCTAGGAGCTCTTCCTCGATGGTACCCATGAAAAAGTTCGCAAAAAGAACTCCTAGGGGGCTGCCCATCGCCACACCGTCTATCTGCTTGTACATGTTGCCCCGGGGGCAAAGGAAGGGGGCCTCCTTGGGACATAGCTCCAGTAGTGTTTTCAGGGCCTTCTCCGGGATGTCCAGTGTAGGTGTATCAGGGCAATGATAAATTCGACGTAGAATCATGTCAATGGTCCTATCCACTGGCACGTTGGTGAACAGGCTTTCTACGTCGAGACGATAGTGTGGTTGTTGTTACGGGGGGCGTCTCGTAAAATTTCCAAGAATCGTGGGCTGAGTTAAGGTTGAATTGGCTGGGCACGTAGGGGTGAGGAGGTTGTTCAGGGCCTTGGCGATCTGGTAGGTGGCAGTGGGGATCTGGGAGATGATGGGGCGGAGGGGTTCCCAGTGGACGACATCCTACGACTCAGGATGGCAAGGTCACCACTACTCCCGCCCTACAACCTACTCTCCTCGCTGAAGCCGCCAAAACCAGAGGAACTCACCATAGCAAACTCAACAAACAACACTTCCAAGCTGCCAAACTATTAAGAGACAACCCCAACATCATCATCCGTCGTGCGATAAAGCTTCCTGCCTCGTGATCCATGACAAGGAGAATATCTTAGAAAAAATGACGGCATCTTAAGGGACAACACTAATTTAAAAAGATCACCCGCAACCCCCCGACGAAATCAAACGTATTGCCAACACCACCATCACCGCCATCAACGCCAAACAAGGAGGGTCCACCTTAAAAACTCGTCGGAATACACCCCTGGTTATGCGTACGGAACCATCAAAACACACAAACCTGGGAACCCCCTCCGCCCCATCATCTCCCAGATCCCCACTGCCACCTACCAGATCGCCAAGGCCCTGAACAACCTCCTCACCCCCTACGTGCCCAGCCAATTCAACCTTAACTCAGCCCACGATTTCTTGGAAATTTTACGAGACGCCCCCCGTAACAACAACCACACTATCGCCTCTCTCGACGTAGAAAGCCTGTTCACCAACGTGCCAGTGGATAGGACCATTGACATGATTCTACGTCGAATTTATCATTGCCCTGATACACCTACACTGGACATCCGGAGAAGGCCCTGAAACACTACTGGAGCTGTGTACCAAGGAGGCCCCCTTCCTTTGCCCCCGGGGCAACATGTACAAGCAGATAGACGGTGTGGCGATGGGCAGCCCCCTAGGAGTTCTTTTTGCGAACTTTTTCATGGGTACCATCGAGGAAGAGCTCCTAGCTGCCCAACGACCAGCCGTCTACTGTAGATACGTGGATGACATCTTCGTGCAAATCAAGGACCTCCACGAACTACAGGAACTCCAGCGTCGCTTCATGACCTCCTCCGGACTTAACTTCACCTTTGAAAAATCTAACAATGGACAACTCCCCTTCCTCGACATCCTCGTAGCTCTGAACGACCATGGGTTCAAAACCACCGTCTACATTAAACCTACTAACACAGGACAATGCCTCAACGGCGATAGTGAATGCCCCCGCCGTTATCTTCTATCCTCCATCTCCGCCTATGTTAGGAGAGCCCTCACGCACTGCTCTACCTGGGCCGACACCCACCAGGAACTAGAAAGACTATCCCAAGTTTTAGTAAATAACGGATACTCCAACTCCGACATCTCCAGCACCATCAACCACCATCTTGAAAAATGGTACACTCAAAGCCCTCCCAACATTGACCCCCCCAATGAAATTAAGATCTTCTACCGCAATTACATGTCCTCTGAACACAAAAATGACGAGGCCGTCTTAAAAGAAATAATCTCCAAGCATGTCCACCCAACCAACCCGGAAAACAAAATCAAATTAATAATTTATTACAAATCCCCAAGACCTCCAACCTCGTTCTCCGCAACAAACCAGCCTCCACCAAGATAAAGAGCCCGATGACCGACGATCACGTCATTTACCAACATACCTGTATTATGAGGACTGTGGACCTCATTCCTATATTGGTATGACGCAGACTCGTCTTTCACGTCGGTTAACTCTTCACCTTCAGGCTGGAGCCATCAAAGACCACTATCTCACCCCTAACCACCCTCACCTTACACGCAACGAGTTAGAGAAACACACCACCATACTCGATAAAGAAAGTGACCCAAGGAGATTACCTATACTCGAAGCTTTATATATCCAAGCCTTACATCCCAACATCAACAACCAAACTCTGGACCTTCAGATCCTTCCTTCTGCCAAAAGGCACTACCCTACAGGACCTAACACCCTCCTCGCCCCCCGGTGCCCTTGACGCAGCCCCCCGCGCTACCTCCTTCAGCTTCGTCTTCTGCAGGCGCCACACAACTTAGGCCACGCCCCTCGACACGCAGCCAATCAGCTTCGACCCCACCTACTGACCACCATCCCGCATCCAGTGCGCATGCGTGGAGAGGTTAACCCCTTCTCTCTCCTAGTTTACGCTTCCACCAATAGCAGACTTTTGCCCCCTGTTTTCCTCCTCCTCTGATCCTCCACCCTCTATATATACCCTTCCTGTTTACCTTTTATTTCATTCCTTCCTTACTTGATAATGCTGGTTGTCCAGTGAAACGCGTCGTATATCCTGTATCATCATGTACATTTATGTAACCCTGTACCACCATGAATTTTGCTCATCTCCTTCATCTACTTCCTGCCACCCAGCGAAAACTCATCAGAGACCTGGAAACTTTGAATAATAAAATTTCCAACGCAGAAATTGCCATTTCTTTCAACCTCGTATGTATTAAAGAATATATATATATATATATATATAATGAGTAAATATAATTCTCCTCCAGGTAAACAAGAGGTTTACATTAATATGCAGTATATCTCACAAATACACGTGAGTTACAGCCTCACGGCTGCAACGAACAATAAACCGACAATTATTATTATTTATATATACAGTGTATATACATATATATATATATATATATATATATATATATATATATATATATATATATACAGGTATATATATATTTTTTGTTTCTTCTCCTACGTCCTACCTTATGCATCTCTTATAATTTGTAATCCACGATATATAGCGTTACATCATTTGTACAATAATATATCGTAAGTTACAAGGCTTTTAAAACACCTGGTGTATATATTGTAATGTACCGGTATTATGACACATTGCTAACAAATACAGTATATGCTTCTCTTTATCTCTTTTTTTTTCTCTCTCTCATACTTTGTAGCAATACTAGATTACAGTAATTAAAATTCAGGACAGCCAAGTCTGTGTGACATGTTTCTTGGCAGAATTCTTATTATATTTCTTATCATTCAAGTAAAGAATTCGACAGCCTAGCTATGTAAGGAGACGTTTATTCATTATGTACAATTGTCCAAAGAATTTGAATACACCCCGTGATTGACTTTCAAGAATGATTTACCATAAATCCGTTAAGTAATCATATGAATTTACCTCAGCATACGGAAATACATTTTCAATACGATCATAATAATTATCCTACCACATAAACTATCGCGGAGTGTGTACAGATTCATGTGACCAACTGTTCCTTAATAAGCATATAATTATCCCTTGTTAATAAATCCTTTAATATAGCCTACTCCTCTGCAAAACTAATATTTTGTGAACCCTTGCTTTCCGTGGGAGCCCCTCCATACCCTTTGTATTGTTATGTGGGTGTGGGAGGCGTTGGATTTAATCTAGGGAGCAAATTAAAATGGCAAAAACAATAAAAAACCCTCAACAATATTATTATCTAAGCAAAAAAATAAATAAAAATAAAAAATAATATATATATATATATATATATATATATATATATATATATATACAGTATATATATATATATATATATATATATATATATATACCCGGTATATATATATATATATTTATGAAGTCGCATGAAATAGTGTTAACCTCGGTTCATCCATGTCATACTCCATCATTGATATACTTCACAGCATTACAGTATATCTAGCCTTTCATGCGGCATCTCAGACAGTCTAAGCCGCTTATATCTGTTCACATATCCTAAAATACGTGTATCTATATTACATTCCTAAACACTTGTATACTGTCTGATGTCCTGCAACACTTGTACACTGTCTGATGTCCTGCAACGCGCGCACCTGATCTGATACCGTAAAATCCTGTACACATGTATCTGTTCTGATATCTGCCTTGATGATGTAATGGTTAGAGCGTTTAAGTTCTGTATGTGATATCCTAGGTTCGAATCCTGGGAGAATCACATGCCTTCATTAATTACATTTGGGGTGTTATTGGTGTTAAGAACGATGTTAAAAATAATCCTAAAACACGTAAACACTATATATTTTCTGACATCCTATGTATCTCTTCTGAAATCCTAAATAAACTGTATTTTTTTGACGTTCTAAAACACCTGTTTCTGCTCTGACATCCAGAAATACCAGTATCTTCTCTGACATCTTAAAATACATTTATATTTTTGACATTCTAAAACACATGTATCATTGCTGCTATCTTAAAACACTGCATTTTTTTGACATGCTAAAACACATGTATCCTCGCTGCTATCCTAAAACACTGCATCTTTTTGACATGCTAAAACACATGTATCCTCGCTGCTATCCTAAAACACTATCTTTTTGACATGCTAAAACACATGTACCGTCGCTGCTATCCTTAAACACTGTATCTTTTTGACATGCTAAAACACATGTATCCTCGCTGCTATCCTAAAACACTATCTTTTTGACATGCTAAAACACATGTACCGTCGCTGCTATCCTAAAACACTGCATCTTTTTGACATGCTAAAACACATGTATCCTCGCTGCTATCCTAAAACACTATCTTTTTGACATGCTAAAACACATGTACCCTCGCTGCTATCCTTAAACACTGTATCTTTTTGACATGCTAAAACACATGTATCCTCGCTGCTATCCTAAAACACTACCTTTTTGACATGCTAAATCACATGTATCCTCATTGCTATCCTAAATCACACTATGTTTTTGACATCCTAAAATTCATGAATCTTTTCTGACATCCTTGAGCACATGTATATCTTTTTAACATCGTAGAGCACGTGAATTTCTTCTAACATCCATAATCATGTATATATTTTCTAACATCCAAAACCACGTATATCTTTGATTGCCTCCTTGTACTTGTATCTGCGCTGATATTCTAAAATTAGTGTATGTATGTTTGCATCGTAAAACACAAGCATCTTTTCTGACATCTTAATACTTGTCTGTCTCTTTTGACATTTTAAACCACATGTATTTGTCTGGCCTAGTGAGCCACATACGTTTTGTCCTAAAACAAATATATTTATTTTGACATCCTAATGTATTTGTTCTTTTCTTGCATCATAAAAAGCGTGTATAACATTTGATAACGTAAACCCATCTGAACCAAAGCATAAAACTCCCAAATCTCTAAACTTCCTCTAAAGTTCATTAATTATTTTAGTTTATTATAAATAAATAAATATATAAGATATACACACACGCACACACATATATATATATATATATATATTGCTTTACCTGGCTAATAATGATGCACTTGGTCGCTTTGGGATTGAACATTTTACTTTGAGCTAATTGGCTGATGGTACTGTGTCCAAATGCCATATTTCCGTTGCAAGAACAAACACAAGAAATATATTATACAGCATCATCAGTCAATATATTATACAGCATCATCAGTCAATATATTATACAGCATCATCAGTCAATATATTATACAGCATCATCAGTCAATATATTATACAGCATCATCAGTCATATATTATACAGCATCATATCAATATATTATAGCATCATCAGATATATTATACAGCATCATCAGTCAATATATTATACAGCATCATCAGTGAATATATTATACAGCATCATCAGTCAATATATTATACAGCATCATCAGTCAATATATTATACAGCATCATCAGTCAATATATTATACAGCATCATCAGTCAATATATTATACAGCATCATCAGTCCATATATTATACAGCATCATCAGTCAATATATTATACAGCATCATCAGTCAATATATTATACAGCATCATCAGTCAATATATTATACAGCATCATCAGTCAATCACCTCGGAATAGAATATTCTAGGGCAAAGCGACCAAGTGCACATTCGCCAGGTGAAAAAGGAAGACTATACAGCTTCTTATAGGGGTCACTATTACATATGGTTACGGTTCAGTCGGGTACGTACAGTTCTATGCAATATTTCCTGAACACTTGAAAGATTTCGTAACTTGAGGGCAAATTTGTGAAACATTTGGTCCTTGATAATACATTAGTGTGACTTGTTTATGTTTGATTTAGTTTCCATCCAGTGTCTAGGAATATTGAAGGTAGTTGTACATTATGTAGTGTCTTGCCTATTTGTGTATCCTTGTCAACAGGCTTAAAGTGAGCAAATAAAGGGGGAAAGTGGCCTTTATGAAGAATTAGACGAAGAAGGGTCGATAATGATGATATAAAGATAATGATGATAGAACAGTACTCTAATACATCTGAAACGTGCTATATAAATGCAATGATACGAGCACAACAGCATACCAGTATCAGGATCGTACACTTATGCTCTCCAATACATATATACAATCATAGAAGTAAGGCGCTTTCTCTGATATATCTTTCACTTAGAATATCGTAGGAGCAGTTAGTTCGGTAAGAGGATTTAATATGAACTTAGGATGGCAAAAGGATTATTACTACTTTCCGGTGGTTTTATCGGTAACAATAATTGGAAGATTGGTATAGTTTCAATACGAAGGAAAGCCTGACAAAACTTTCAATATATATATATATATACAGTATATATATTTTTAGTGACGATGCTTCACTGAAGGAATTGATTCACCCTTACAATATCGAAGGGTACCTCTGCGTCTGTCCGGGTATGTGTCATTCGGGATGAGAGACGTCGGGCCCGGAGTGGAGGCGAGGCAGAGGGCTGAGGGCTCAGTGGTGCAGCAGCTGACCTGTTGCTCGGACGTGGGGTCTACGCACCTCCCTCTTGAGACACAACCTCACTTGCAGCTCCTTCGCTTACACTCTTACTTCCCCGTACACTTTGTCACCTCGACCATTTTCCCCGCAGTGGCTTCATAAGCATATATCACACTGTTTATTTCCTTTCCTCTCATTGATCCCAGCTTCAATTGGATTAATTTTAAGCTTTTAAAAATCCTCTCAGTTTCATTGGACCTCGCTATACACTCTCATATCCAAGTCCACATCCACAGCGAAACCGGGATGTGTATGTGTCAAGCAGCCTGCTACAGATTGTCGCATTGTCACGTTCATATGACAGGTTTGCTTCCTGCTTACTAATTTTGTCTATGTAAATTTTACTCTTTCACTTTTACTCGTTTTGTATTCAATTACTTCTCGCTTCCACTGTCTATATTATTTGTCACAAAATCACTTAACTAATATCTCTCTCCAGCATAGAATAATGTCAGCTTCCTGCTTGATCACTTAGCGCATATAAGTTATTGTATTTATCGTTTCTATCTATCATGCAAATGTCTTCTAATTTTTACCAACTGCCCTCAACATACACTCACTGTCCATGATCTTGTGTCGACCATTTACTCATATCCTCACAAAAAACTGATGCCTCCAAAGTCCCAAACCTAAACCTTCCTCTCTAAGTTCCTGATCCTCCGCGACGCTTGTGTTTACACTTACACTTGTTTACTTCAGGTGGCTTCTCACGAGCTCTTTGACCCCAAACATATATTTTTTTTTGTATCTGGCAGCATGTGAATTCAAGTGTTTGTATGAATTCTGTCACCAAAGCTAATATACGTTGAACTTAGTCGCCGATACCAGAGCAAACATATAGTCACGAAATGTTGTCATAATATAGTTACCAAGCAAATATAGCGGGGAAAAGAGTTCGTGTTTATCTGCCTTTATTTTCAGTCACTAATTTTCGGGGTTTTGTTGGCGAATAGTGTTCGACTCGGGAAAAAAAACTTTAAACCTGAACATATGTTATAACAAAACGAAACTTGTAACCACATAGCTAACAGAACTAGCCTCAGAAACTAAACGCACAGACATATTTATAACCAAGCCAAACAATAGAACAGAACAAAAATAGAAAACAGTTGTCCCCAATATATTCTGGTTATCCCGTAATATTCCAAGTGTGTGAATCATTCCAGTGGACTAGACAGAAACTTTAGCAGCGACCGAAGATGTGTGGCCTGAGCGGGAGCCAATGGTGAGTATGAATGGGGGAGGTGGTGGTGTTGTTTACATTTGTCAGTCAACCCGCGTGCAGGCAACGTGTGTTCACTCAACGTTTGACCTCACGGGAGTCACACGGGGGTCGATTCCTGGTTGAGGGGGTATGCTAGTCAGAGTAGGCTTAAGGCTGTTTTAGGCTACCATAGCGCGGTTGGGAATATGAGCATGATTATAATAATATCCAGTATTCGAGAATGGATAATAAGTCGTAGGCGTGTGCATAATCTTTTAACCGTCTTGGTGGTGTAATGGTTAGAGTGTTTACAAATCTGTGTGTGATAACCCAGGTTCGAATCCCCGTGGATCACATATATGCTTTCATTAATTTCATTGGAGGTGTTTGGTGTTGTGGTGAAATTAATACAAAAATATAGATTAGGGTGTATGTAGTTTAGCATAGGTTCGAATCTTGGTTGATGGTGTTTGTAGTACTGCTTGGGTTCCAATCTTGGTGTTGGTCGTTTAGCCTAGATTCTAATCCTGGTTAGTGGTGCATGTGATATTATTATGTTCCTTCCAACAACCAACCATACTCCTAAAATCGATTAATGAAATTTACAAACACATGTGGCAGTCCGTGGACTCGAACCCAGGATGCTCACACCGAAAATCATATGTCATATGTGAACAATTTGCGATGTTTTTTTGTTTTTGTTTTTCCAGACGCTGTAATTCCCGAGAAGGGGTGGCTATTAAGATTAAGCGTTTGTCACGAATTGCTAGGTCAAGTTGCCCGGGCTTGACATCTACTAATAACATTTTGACAGAGGATTCGACCCGCCGACCCTTTGATCAGCAGCCGGAGCTCTACTGACTATGCCACGGCTCGCGATGGTTGATTATGGTTATTATGTACTACTGTCACCCTGGTCGCTCAGCCTTTGACCTCATGAGGTTCAAGCTAGTTTCGAATCATGGTTTAGGGTATTTGTAGATTGGCACAGGTGAAATTTATGTGATGATTGGTTGGATGCGTTTATTATACACCAACATTATTATTACAAAAACACAATAGTTCCAGGCAGTAGTCCTATTGATACATAATTGTTATCTAACAGGTGTGTTAGGATTATTATATGTTCAGCTTAGAAGCCTTGGAGTAAAATTACAGCTTGAACCAGCCGAAAATATTTACCGTTGCTATTGTATGCATGTATGTATGTATGTATGTACTCAGTTAATATACCCCATAGCTGGGAGTGGCCGACTCGAGACAGATCCCGAACAGACACAACAATTAAAGTTCCAGTTCTTAGGGTCTGGGACCAATTTCGCGTTCCCTCGCCCCCTTTCTCTGTCTCGTCTAGTAGGTGAATTTTACAAAGGGAGGAGGATTCATAGCCTCCCGCCCCCCACCCCCCACCCCCCCTATTGTACTAACCACTTAACACTCAGATGATTGTGAGCCATAATGACTGTACAATTAACCCCTTCTGTACCGGTGACGTCTTTTCAATTTTATGTTAACTACATTTGTAGGATATTGTGCAGCTTAAGAAGAATCTGTGGTAGCACAAATAGTTAAGTGAGATGGTTCGAAGCCTGTTAATTGCTGGAGGCGATTTTGAAACTGAATAAAGTCGTCTAATAGTAGCCAGAATAAAGTTAAAGTGCCGGCACCGGTACTTAAAAGGTTAAATATCTTTGAAGGTCAGTATTCATTATGTGAACTACTGGAGTATTATTCAGACAGTTAAACATGTCATCAATTTATATAATGGCCTTTTATTAACGCCTTTTTTGTAATATATTCTGGATATTCTAGAAGATTGGACTATCCACAAATATTGGCAGGGTCCATCACTCTCATTAACAATTCTTACTGCTTTTACTTTTTACTTGTAGATCTTGGATGGCGTCGTTGAACAAATGTAACCTCTGAATGAGTTAAAAAAAAAAACAGGTGTTCCTTAGTTCAAGGCACTTATCACATGACTTGAACATAATATCCCATCTGTGAAGGTGCCTATTAACAACACAATACTGTGGCGTCAACGGTCATAAACTTTATAAGCCGTCGATACAGCTAGTTATTTACAGCCATAATAACATAAACTTTATAAACCGTCGATACAGCTAGTTATTTACGGCCATAATAACATAAACTTTATAAACCGTCGATACAGCTAGTTATTTACGGCCATAATAACATAAACTTTATAAGCCGTCGATACAGCTAGTTATTTACGGCCATAATAACATAAACTTTATAAACCGTCGATACAGCTAGTTATTTACAGCCATAATAACATAAACTTTATAAGCCGTCGATACAGCTAGTTATTTACAGCCATAATAACATAAACTTTATAAGCCGTCGATACAGCTAGTTATTTACGGCCATAATAACAAACTTTATAAGCCGTCGATACAGCTAGTTATTTACGGCCATAATAACATAAACTTTATAAACCGTCGATACAGCTAGTTATTTACAGCCATAATAACATAAACTTTATAAGCCGTCGATACAGCTAGTTATTTACAGCCATAATAACATAAACTTTATAAGCCGTCGATACAGCTAGTTATTTACGGCCATAATAACATAAACTTTATAAGCCGTCGATACAGCTAGTTATTTACGGCCATAATAACATAAACTTTATAAACTGTCGATACAGCTAGTTATTTACAGCCATAATAACATAAACTTTATAAGCCGTCGATACAGCTAGTTATTTACAGCCATAATAACATAAACTTTATAAGCCGTCGATACAGCTAGTTATTTACAGCCATAATAACATAAACTTTATAAGCCGTCGATACAGCTAGTTATTTACGGCCATAATAACATAAACTTTATAAACCGTTGATACAGCTAGTTATTTACGGCCATAATAACATAAACTTTATAAACCGTCGATACAGCTAGTTATTTACAGCCATAATAACATAAACTTTATAAGCCGTCGATACAGCTAGTTATTTACAGTCATAATAACATAAACTTTATAAGCCGTCGATACAGCTAGTTATTTACGGCCATAATAACATAAACTTTATAAACCGTCGATACAGCTAGTTATTTACGGCCATAATAACATAAACTTTATAAACCGTCGATACAGCTAGTTATTTACGGCCATAATAACATAAACTTTATAAACCGTCGATACAGCTAGTTATTTACGGCCATAATAACATAAACTTTATAAACCGTCGATACAGCTAGTTATTTACGGCCATAATAACATAAAATAAAGGTAAAATGCAGCTAAGAATCGTAATACTGAATATGTTTTTCGATTGTGGTAATTTACGGTGTTCTACTGTTAACTATTTTGTTATTTAATGACACGTTTTTTAATAATGTTACCTATTATTCAACGATCTCTAGGAAGCTAAGGGGTATATTTATTCCTAACTAATAATGTTACCAATTATTCAACGATCTCTAGAAAGCTAAGGGGTATATTTATTCCTAACTAATAATGTTACCAATTATTAAACGATCTCTAGGAAGCTAAGGGGTATATTTATTCCTAACTAATAATGTTACCAATTATTCAACGATCTCTTGAAAGCTAAGGGGTATATTTATTCCTAACTAATAATGTTACCAATTATTCAACGATCTCTAGGAAGCTAAGGGGTATATTTATTCCTAACTAATAATGTTACCAATTATTCAACGATCTCTAGGAAGCTAAGGGGTATATTTATTCCTAACTAATAATGTTACCAATTATTAAACGATCTCTAGGAAGCTAAGGGGTATATTTATTCCTAACTAATAATGTTACCAATTATTCAACGATCTCTTGAAAGCTAAGGGGTATATTTATTCCTAACTAATAATGTTACCAATTATTCAACGATCTCTAGAAAGCTAAGGGGTATATTTATTCCTAACTAATAATGTTACCAATTATTAAACGATCTCTAGGAAGCTAAGGGGTATATTTATTCCTAACTAATAATGTTACCAATTATTCAACGATCTCTTGAAAGCTAAGGGGTATATTTATTCCTAACTAATAATGTTACCAATTATTCAACGATCTCTAGGAAGCTAAGGGGTATATTTATTCCTAACTAATAATGTTACCAATTATTCAACGATCTCTAGGAAGCTAAGGGGTATATTTATTCCTAACTAATAATGTTACCAATTATTCAACGATCTCTAGAAAGCTAAGGGGTATATTTTATTCCTAACTAACCCACTGACTTTTAAAATGAATTCCTAAACTGAATAAAGTCGTCTCATGATAGCCCCAATAAAAGGAAGTAATCTGCGTTTACAGTGTAGGAATAGCTATCGGTGACACGCAGGGTAATACAGGCTTGTCCTCAATATAGCTCGCTCGCTCTCTCTCTCTCCTGGATACTTTACAATGTGTGTGTGTGTGTGTGTGTTTGAGAGAGAGAGAGAGAGAGAGAGAGAGCAAAACAAATTGGAGTTAAACAGCTGTTAAGGGATTGATTTTTCCGCCATGTGAAAAAAAGACCACATGTAATTATAATTAATTAATTGCACTCCCAAAATCAAACACCCTAAAAAAAAAAAAAAAAATGTGATCCTCCCCTTTGAACCTGGGATCCACATACATAACTTTAACACACTAACCATTACACCATCAATAAAGTTAAGGGGAGATTTCCACTTGAGGGATTTTTTTCTTTACCCCTTTCTCCCTCATGTTTAGCCCAATTGTTTTTTAGATTTTAAGACATTCGCCCCATTAGTTTGGCGATTTTAAGAACTTTCACCCCATTTATGTCACTTTTAAGACCTTTCGTGCCATTTAGGTGACGATTTTTTCCTGGCGAGCGATAGCGAGCCTGTAATTTAAGAGGAACCGGCCTTCAGCCGGGACATTTTTCTACCGAAAAATGTACAAATTTATCTTGAAAGGGGGTCGAGGGGGTGTAATTTCAAGCTTGATGGAGGTCTAGGAAACACACTAAAAACCTCCCCTTAAATACAAGGTAGACAAATGAAACATATATAAGACATGCGGGATGGGATATTGTACTCCATTAAGGGGAGGTTTTTAGTGTGTTTCCTAGACCTCCATCAAGCTTGAAATTACACCCCCTTGAGCCCCTTTCAAGATAAATTTGTACATTTTTCGGTAGAAAAATGTCCCGGCTGAAAGCCGGTTCCTCTTAAATAACAGGCTCGCTATCGCTCGCCAGGATAAAATCGACACCTAAATGGCACGAAAGGTCTTAAAATTGACAGAAATGAGTCGAAAGTTCTTAGAATCGTCAAAATAATGGGGCGAACGTCTTAAAATTAGAAAAGCAATGGGGCTAAACATGAGGGAGAAAGGAGTCAAGAAAAAAATCCCTCAAGTGGAAATCTCCCCTTAAGTTAAACGAGTATATATATTCTTGGAAGTGCGAGTCACAAGAAATAAGTATTGTGTGATAACGTGTTAGGCTTTGTAAGCGGGTAGGATATATATATATTATTTTCTCTAGGATAAAACAAATAGGGCTTTCGTACTTATTGCACGTTGCCGCAGCGCTCATGTTCACCCCCATGGCGAGACAAACACCAATACACAGCTGGGCCTGAATAAAAAATAAATAAATACAAAAATAATAAAAAATAAATAAATAAAATAGATTATCAATGCTTAGGCGGTTATCGTGGTGTTTTTGATTCATTCTTCTAGAGAGCTATTAATGTTTTTGCCATTTTCGATCAAGTAATTGTTAGTTTGCCCCTAAGCTAAAAAAAAAAAAAAAAAAAAAAAAAAAAAAAAATCGGCAGATCCCTTGCAAGTTACTCAACGCCCAACAAACCCCCTTCAAGCTTCATGCATCAGGCCGAAGAACTATTTATCTATATGCTCAGGCCCAATCCCCACTTTTGCTATTTGCTATAGCTCGTCCGGAAAAAAAAGTGACACTTGAAAGGAGTGAAACGGCTTATGATTGCCAAACTAATGGGGTGAAATGTCTGAAATAGCAAAACTAATGAGAAAACAAGACTAACCACGGGATAGATAGGGTTAAGGGGGTAATACTTATGTTTTGGTTTATGTGTTTATTTTTATTTTATTTTTATTTTTTAGTTTCCTCGCTAGACCTCCATCAAGCTCGGAAAAACACCCCGTCAAGATAAATTTGTACATTTTTCGGTAGGAAAATGTCCCGGCCGAAGGCCGATTCCTTCTAAAATTAGAGGCTCGCTATCGCTCGCCAGGAAAAAATTGACACCTAAAATAAAGGGCACGAAAGGTATTAATATTGATATAAAATGAGGCGAAAGGTCTCAAAATCGCCAAACTAACGGAATGAACGTCTTAAAACCTCAAAACTAATATGCTAAACATGAGGGAGACGGGGGGCCAGAAAAAGCGAGTAATACTCCCTTAAGTTACATTGCGGTGAGAGGCATAACGAACCAATGGATTACAACATGTTACGCCGGCATCACACGAACGCTTTTTCCCTCAACATTTATCCTCAACACTGGTCTGGCAGCTTATGAGGTCAACATTTACAACATTTCGGTCACCTAAATTCATCTACCATCAGTTTAGTTTCCGATACCAGTGCAAAATATTCCAGAAATGTTGATTATCGAATGTTGACTATAAAAGCTCTCGTGTAATACCGGCTTTACTTGCTCACAACGATCATAACGTCTGCAAAGTAAGATATCTAGCCTATCAGAATACCCGATTATGACATGTTCCGAGTATTAATAGCTTTAGAATAATTTACGATGTCGGCATTTAGGATACGGCGGTCAGAGGGAAATAAGGTGCCGTAAATGTATCGAGTATAAGGTGCCGTAAATGTCTTGAGTATAAGGTGCCGTAAATGTCTTGAGTATAAGGTGCCATAAATGTCTTGAGTATAAGGTACCGTAAATGTCTTGAGTATAAGGTGCCATAAATGTCTTGAGTATAAGGTGCCGTAAATGTCTTGAGTATAAGCTGCCGTAAATGTATCAAGTATAAGGTGCCGTAAATGTCTTGAGTATAAGGTGCCGTAGATGTTTTGAGTATAGGGTGCCGTAAATGTCTTGAGTATAAGGTGCCGTAAATGTATCGAGTATAAGGTGCCGTAAATGTATCGAGTATAAGGTACCGTAAATGTCTTGAGTATAAGGTGCCGTAGATGTTTTGAGTATAGGGTGCCGTAAATGTTTTGAGTATAAGGTGCCGTAAATGTATCGAGTATAAGGTGCCGTAAATGTCTTGAGTATAAGGTGCCGTAGATGTTTTGAGTATAGGGTGCCGTAAATGTCTTGAGTATAAGGTGCCGTAAATGTATCGAGTATAAGGTGCCGTAAATGTCTTGAGTATAAGGTGCCGTAGATGTTTTGAGTATAGGGTGCCGTAAATGTCTTGAGTATAAGGTGCCGTAAATGTCTTGAGTATAAGGTGCCGTAGATGTTTTGAGTATAAGGTGCCGTAAATGTTTTGAGTATAAGGTGCCGTAAATGTATCGAGTATAAGGTGCTGTAAATGTCTTGAGTATAAGGTGCCGTAAATGTCCTGAGTACAAGGTGCCGTAAATGTTTCGAGTATCCGTCCCCCTGGCTTACAACAGTTTATCTTGAGGTTGGCCACTGTTTACATTAAGGGGGTAGTGG
This sequence comes from Paralithodes platypus, assembly GCA_032716605.1. Lineage (NCBI taxonomy): Eukaryota > Metazoa > Arthropoda > Malacostraca > Decapoda > Lithodidae > Paralithodes > Paralithodes platypus. The sequence goes on from CM064487.1 coordinate 139,700,013, forward strand.
TTATTTTTGGGTCTATTTACTTCTTTATTACCGTAATACATGTTTTAGTTCTCTCGCTATACCTCCATCAAGCTTAAAAAAACACCCCCTAGATCCCCCCCTCAATATAAATGTGTACATTTTTCGGTAGAAAATTTCCCGGCGGTACATCATAAAGTTACAGGCTCGCTATCGCTCGCTAGGAAATAATCGACACTTATATGGCACGAAAGGTCTTGAAATTGACAACGAAATGGGGCGAAAGGTGTTAATATCGCCAAACTAATGGGCCGAATGTCTTAAAATATCAAAACTAATGGGACTGAACACGAGGGAGAAGGGGGTCCAGAAAAAACAAGAACCCCCTCCCCCCCCCCCCGCCCCACCTTAATTACGTGACCAGTTCCAACGGTATGGTGTTTACAGATTGGGGGACGCTGGTTAATACTATCTCAGCCGACGTCTTAAGGGGGGGGGGGGGCCTATAATGATATTTTGTTTAATTATTTATTATTTATGGTTTAATTAATTTGTTATTTATGGTTTAATTAATTTGTTATTTATGGTTTATTTATTTATGGTTTTATGGTTTAATTTATTTATGGTTGTTTTTATTTATGGTTATTTATTTATGGTTTATTTATTTATGGTTTAATTAATTTGTTATTTATGGTTTAATTATTTATTATTTATGGTTTATTTATTTGTTATTTATGGTTATTATAATGTTTAATTATGGTTTATTTGTTATTTATGGTTTAATTATTTATTATTTATGGTTTATTTATTTGTTATTTATGGTTTAATTATTTATTATTTATGGTTTAATTATTTATGAAATTTAAGAGGAACCCAATATTATGAAGAGAGCTATTAACGTAGTGTAATGGACAACTAAACACTAATGTAATGTTATGAAGAGAGCTATTAACGTAGTGTAATGGACAACTAAACACTAATGTGATGTTATGAAGAGAGCTATTAACGTAGTGTAATGGACAACTAAACACTAATGTGATGTTATGAAGAGAGCTATTAACGTAGTGTAATGGACAACTAAACACTAATGTGATGTTATGAAGAGAGCTATTAACGTAGTGTAATGGATAACTAAACACTAATGTGATGTTATGAAGAGAGCTATTAACGTAGTGTAATGGACAACTAAACACTAATGTGATGTTATGAAGAGAGCTATTAACGTAGTGTAATGGACAACTAAACACTAATGTGATGTTATGAAGAGAGCTATTAACGTAGTGTAATGGACACCTAAACACTAATGTGATGTTATGAAGAGAGCTATTAACGTAGTGTAATGGACAACTAAACACTAATGTGATGTTATGAAGAGAGCTATTAACGTAGTGTAATGGACACCTAAACACTAATGTGATGTTATGAAGAGAGCTATTAACGTAGTGTAATGGACAACTAAACACTAGTGATGTTATGAAGAGAGCTATTAACGTAGTGTAATGGACAACTAAACACTAATGTGATGTCAATATTATGAAGAGAGCTATTAACGTAGTGTAATGGACAACTAAACACTAATGTGATGTTATGAAGAGAGCTATTAACGTAGTGTAATGGACAACTAAACACTAATGTGATGTTATGAAGAGAGCTATTAACGTAGTGTAATGGACAACTAAACACTAATGTGATGTTATGAAGAGAGCTATTAACGTAGTGTAATGGACACCTAAACACTAATGTGATGTCACATATATACTTTAATTTTGGATTTGGATGTCAGTTGGTTGCTATTAATGTCAAACATATGAACATAAATTTAATATAATCCTGTTAAGGGGAGGTTTTTAGTTTGTTCCCTATATTTCCATCAAGCTTACGATTACACCCCCTAGACCCCCTTTCAAGATAAATGTGTACATTTTTCGGTAGAAAAATTTCCCGGCCGAAGGCCGGTTCCTCTTACATTACAGGCTCGCTATCGCTCGCCAGGAAAAAATCGACACCTAATTGGCACGAAAGGCCTTAAAATTGACAGAAATGGGGCGAAAGTTCTTAAGATCGTCAAACTAATGGGGCGAAAGTCTTAAAATCTCAAAAGCAATAGGGGTAAACATGAGGGAGAAAGGGATCCAGAAAACAATCCCTCAAGTGGAAATCTCCCCTTAACGTACTGTACATCATTGTATTATTCCATAGCTAGGCAGTTCTTGTATTATTGCAGTATCATAAAAACAGCTAAAGTTCACGGCAACTTAGGCAACACAAAATCAAAAAGATGATGAATAATCTACAACTTTTTATATATATTTTTTCGCGCCGATTATATCCCTGCTTGGTGTCTTGGATGAACATATTATTATTATTACTGTTTTAATTTTAATTTTTTCTGATTAATTTATTATTATTTATTAAAGTTTGAGGGGGCACGTTAAGCTGCGCTTGGCCGTGGAGGTTATCTCTATATCATTGCCATTTTGGATCCTGTGATGGGTAACTCGGGTGAGTTATCTAGCCTGGTACACCGGGGCTACTGCATAATGTATCTATAGTCTATACTCTATATCATAATGTATACGGTAATCTAATATGTGGTTCTGAGGTGCGACCTGGGGATGAGGCTTGGTTACTGTAGCAGTGATATAACAACTAGAAGTGTTTTATATAATAGTGGCCAGGGCCGGGTGGATAGGGTAATAGATATTTACTCAGTCTGTATATGATGGCGTCAGTCTGCAGTGATTCTGGCTAATATTAGACGATTTTTATGAAGTCAATGAAGGATCTTTGAGAATACAAATGACAAAAACTATCTCTCACAAGCCTTTTTAGGATTAATACAATCGTCTAAACATAGCCAGATTATAATGAAGAATAGCCCCATCGTATACTGAAGGGGTAATTATATGGACAGATTGATGGTATGGTCAATTATATATAAATCAATGTATGATGTATTTTAAATTATATTATTCACATGCAATATGGATATATAAGCTTACAAGAGAACTTTCGTTTTTTGATTGAAAATATCGAAGACATCAAATATAAAACAACTAAATAAAATACAATACATGAATTATTTATATTTAAACAACTAAATATAATACAATACATGAATTATTTATATTTAAACAACTAAATATAATACAATACATGAATTATTTATATTTAAACAAATTGTAAATAACCAACCCCGCTGATACTTCACTTTTATTTATGGTCATTCAGAAAAAATTATGACGTGAATGCTACGTCAGAATCATTATACAAATAGTAAGTGTATAATCAATGAACGAACGCTGAATAATCATGAATGTAATAAATAATGAATAAACCAGAGAGGCAGGGGGAAGGGCATTGCTGAATCAAATGTTTATGTCAAAGGAATTAAGTCAGCATAATTATACACTTCCTGTCTCTCACCAACTCATAGCTAGAGTACAGTCGCTATCCAGAGTACAGATACTAATTCAAAAGGATCAATAGATTATCATATGAATGTAATCTAATGTACTAGTAACTATTCCATAACCAGGTATAACACTCACTCTTATTAACACTCATTATTACAGTCTGACTCACTCTTATTAACACTCACATATTACAGTCTGACTCTCTCTTATTGACCATCATATATTACAGTCTGACTCACTCTTATTGACACTCATATATTACAGTCTGACTCACTCTTATTAACACTCATATATTAGTCTGACTCACTCTTATTGACACTCTTATATTACAGTCTGACTCACTCTTATTGACACTCATATATTACAGTCTGACTCACTCTTATTAACACTCACATATTACAGTCTGACTCTCTCTTATTGACCATCATATATTACAGTCTGACTCACTCTTATTGACACTCATATATTACAGTCTGACTCACTCTTATTGACACTCATATATTACAGTCTGACTCACTCTTATTGACACTCTTATATTACAGTCTGACTCACTCTTATTGACACTCATATATTACAGTCTGACTCACTCTTATATTACAGTCTGACTCACTCTTATTGACACTCATATATTACAGTCTGACTCACTCTTATTAACACTCACATATTACAGTCTGACTCTCTCTTATTGACCATCATATATTACAGTCTGACTCACTCTTATTGACACTCATATATTACAGTCTGACTCACTCTTATTGACACTCATATATTACAGTCTGACTCACTCTTATTGACACTCTTATATTACAGTCTGACTCACTCTTATTGACACTCATATATTACAGTCTGACTCACTCTTATTGACACTCATATATTACAGTCTGACTCACTCTTATTGACACTCTTATATTACAGTCTGACTCACTCTTCTTGACACTCATATATTACAGTCTGACTCACTCTTATTAACACTCATACATTACAGTCTGACGGGTCGAATGCCGACCCGTGGTAATAACGTTCTTGACATTGTACTTGCAACAAAAGAAGAATTGATAGAGAATTTGAATGTTGGTGATGAATTCAGTAACAGCGACCATCGTACGATAACTTTCACTTTAAAGTTTACTAGTAACGAACCAAATAGTAGCATCGAAAAAGTCCCTAATTTCAAGAAAGCAAACTTCCATAAACTTAGAGCTATGTTTAAAGAAACTGACTGGAGCTTTTTAATTAACAATAACGACATAAATACATCTTGGAAGTTATTCGAAACCACTTACCTAAAAGCAGTGCAAGACTGCATACCATCGAAAATACGGCGTCCAGGCCATAATAATAAGCCCAAATGGTGGAATAAAGATATTTCAAACTGCCTGCTTGCTAAAAAATTTGCTAATGATAGATTAAAATCCTCACAAAATGACGAAGAACGGGTGAAATTTGTAAAGCTACGACGCAAAGCCAAAAAGTTAATTAAGCAAAGTAAAAAGACCTTAGAGTTACATATTGCGAATCAAAGTAAAACAAACCCGAAAGAATTCTATAGTTATATCAGAAAGAAAAAAGTAGTTACTTCAACTGTTGGACCGTTAGTCGATGAAAAAGGAGAATACACCAAAGACGAAGTACAAATGAGTAATGCCCTCAATACCTTCTTTGCATCAGTTTTTACAACAGAAGACCTCAGTGATATCCCTACACCATCGCCGATTCAGATTGATAATTCAGATGTTCTAAGCAATATCACCGTTACAGAGAGAGAAGTATTGAATTGTTTAGATAAACTCAAGGTAAATAAAACGCCAGGACCTGATACAATCTCGCCTAGAGTTCTAAAGGAAGCTAAGAATGAGCTCTCCAAACCACTGACATTACTATTCAATAAATCCTTACAGTCTGGAACTATGCCTGATCAGTGGAAGCTAGCCAACGTAACACCGATATTCAAAAAAGGCAGCAAATCCCTACCCAGTAACTATCGTCCAATTAGCTTAACCTCAGTTGTATGTAAAATGCTAGAAACGGTCATACGAGACAGACTCGTAAATCACTTAGAGGAAAATAACATACTTAAAGATACTCAACACGGCTTTCGTAAAAAACGTTCCTATTTAACAAACCTCTTAGACTTCTTCCACGATATCCTCAACCTCTACGATGAGAGTAAAGCTGTAGATATTATATACCTTGATTTTCAAAAGGCCTTTGACAAAGTTCCCCACAAACGTTTACTGCTAAAACTAAAAGCGCATGGAATACAAGACGGTGTGTTGAAATGGATAGAAAATTGGCTCAGCAACAGAAAGCAAAGAGTAGTCATAAACGGTAAGGCATCTAAATGGACCAATGTAAGTAGCGGGGTACCCCAGGGATCGGTACTAGGACCAATTCTCTTTCTAATTTACATCAACGACATAGATGAGGGTCTCACCTGCACAATCTCAAAATTTGCTGACGATACAAAAATTGCAAATAGCGTACTCTCAAAAGAACAAGTTGACGATATGCAACACAATCTAGATAAATTGTCATGTTGGGCCCAAATTTGGCAAATGAGTTTCAATGCGGATAAATGTAAAGTACTACATGTCGGATACCTAAATGAGAAAGCAAACTATTTGATGAATGGCACTCAGCTTAAGAATGTAAACAGAGAAACTGATCTGGGAGTAACAATATCGAGTAACCTAAAACCGAGTCAACAATGTTCAGAAGTTGTTAAGAAGGCAAACAAAATAATTGGCTTTATAGGCAGGTCATTTGAGCATAAATCCAAAGAAGTTATCCTAACCCTTTACAATTCCTTAGTCCGCCCTCTTCTGGAATACTGCGTTCAATCCTGGTGCCCTTATTACCAAAAAGATATAAACAAGCTAGAACGAGTTCAACGTAGAGTTACCAAAATGATACCTAGCCTAAAGAACAAACCATACGAAGAGCGTCTTAGAGAATTAAATCTATTTCCTTTAACCCAGCGCAGATTAAGAGGCGACTTAATTCAAGTGTTCAAAATCATCAAAGGCATCGACAATATGAACTGTAGTAAGTACTTCACTATCGACCAATCTAATTACACGCGGGGAAACGGTTGCAAAATTATTGGTAAATCTTTTAACTCGCACGAATCTAAGAATTTCTTCTTCAATCGAGTTGTCAACTTGTGGAATGGGCTTCCCCGAGACGTGATAGACTGCAGCACCGTTGATTTATTTAAATTCCGCCTAGACAAATATCTCGCATCAAACCCGCGACTGACTGCGTTTGTAAATGAATAACTTTATCCTCCCCTCAGTTACTAACCCATATGTCCCCTACTAACTTCCTAGTCCTGCCAAGTTAGTGGTAGGGCAGTAGTTCCCTTTCCAATGTTCCCTTACCCACTCTAAACCACTGCTTGGACACTTGATCCTCAGTGTTTTGGAGGACAAGCAGCCTAGAAGGGTCACTAGATCTGTTGTTGCTTGATTTCCTTTGTACTCCTTTGTACTCTTATTAACACTCATATATTACAGTCTGACTCACTCTTATTAACATTCATACATTACAGTCTGACTCACTCTTATCGACACTCATATATTACAGTGTGACTCTCTTATTGACCATCATATATTAGTCTGACTCACTCTTATTAACACTCATATATTAGTCTGACTCACTCTTATTGACTATCACATATTACAGTCTGACTCACTCTGATTAACACTCACATATTACAGTCTGACTCACTCTTATTAACACTCATACATTACAGTCTGACTCACTCTTATTAACACTCATATATTAGTCTGACTCACTCTTATTGACCATCATATATTACAGTCTGACTCACTCTTATTAACACTCATACATTACAGTCTGACTCACTCTTATTAACACTCATATATTACAGTCTGACTCACTCTTATTGACCATCATATATTACAGTATGACTCACTCTTATTGACACTCATATATTACAGTCTGACTCACTCTTATTAACACTCATATATTAGTCTGACTCACTCTTATTGACCATCATATATTACAGTCTGACTCACTCTTATTAACACTCACATATTACAGTCGGACTCACTCTTATTAACACTCATACATTACAGTCTGACTCACTCTTATTAACACTCATATATTACAGTCTGACTCACTCTTATTAACACTCTTATATTACAGTCTGACTCACTCTTATTAACACTCATATATTACAGTCTGACTCACTCTTATTAACACTCATATATTACAGTATGACTCACTCTTATTAACACTCATATATTACAGTCTGACTCACTCTTATTAACACTTATATATTAGTCTGACTCACTCTTATATTACAGTCTGACTTACTCTTATTAACACTCTTATATTACAGTCTGACTCTCTTATTAACACTCATATATTAGTCTGACTCACTCTTATTAACACTCTTATATTACAGTCTGACTCACTCTTATTAACACTTATATATTAGTCTGACTCACTCTTATTAACACTCATACATTACAGTCTGACTCACTCTTATTAACACTCATATATTAGTCTGACTCACTCTTATTAACACTCATACATTACAGTCTGACTCACTCTTATTAACATTCATACATTACAGTCTGACTCACTCTTATTAACACTCATATATTACAGTCTGACTCACTCTTATTAACACTCATATATTACAGTCTGACTCACTCTTATTAACACTCATATATTACAGTCTGACTCACTCATATTAACATTCATACATTACAGTCTGACTCACTCTTATTAACACTCATATTACAGTCTGACTCACTCTTATTAACACTCATATATTACAGTCTGACTCACTCTTATTAACACTCATATATTACAGTCTGACTCACTCTTATTAACACTCATACATTAATCTGACTCACTCTTATTAACACTCTTATATTACAGTCTGACTCACTCCTATTAACACTCATATATTAGTCTGACTCACTCTTATTAACACTCTTATATTACAGTCTGACTCACTCTTATTAACACTCATATATTAGTCTGACTCACTCTTATTAACACTCATATATTACAGTCTGACTCACTCTTATTAACACTCATATATTACAGTCTGACTCACTCTTATTACACTCATATATTAGTCTGACTCACTCTTATTAACACTCATACATTACAGTCTGACTCACTCTTATTAACACTCATATATTAGTCTGACTCACTCTTATTAACACTCATACATTACAGTCTGACTCACTCTTATTAACACTCATATATTAGTCTGACTCACTCTTATTAACACTCGTACATTACAGTCTGACTCACTCTTATTAACATTCATACATTACAGTCTGACTCACTCTTATTAACACTCATATATTACAGTCTGACTCACTCTTATTAACACTCATATATTACAGTCTGACTCACTCTTATTAACACTCATATATTACAGTCTGACTCACTCTTATTAACATTCATACATTACAGTCTGACTCACTCTTATTAACACTCATATATTACAGTCTGACTCACTCTTATTAACACTCATATATTACAGTCTGACTCACTCTTATTAACACTCATATATTACAGTCTGACTCACTCTTATTAACACTCATACATTAATCTGACTCACTCTTATTAACACTCTTATATTACAGTCTGACTCACTCCTATTAACACTCATATATTAGTCTGACTCACTCTTATTAACACTCTTATATTACAGTCTGACTCACTCTTATTAACACTCATATATTAGTCTGACTCACTCTTATTAACACTCATATATTACAGTCTGACTCACTCTTATTAACACTCATATATTACAGTCTGACTCACTCTTATTAACACTCATATATTAGTCTGACTCACTCTTATTAACACTCATACATTACAGTCTGACTCACTCTTATTAACACTCTTATATATTAGTCTGACTCACTCTTATTAACACTCATACATTACAGTCTGACTCACTCTTATTAACACTCATACATTACAGTCTGACTCACTCTTATTAACACTCATATTACAGTCTGACTCACTCTTATTAACACTCTTATATTACAGTCTGACTCACTCTTATTAACACTTATATTACAGTCTGACTCACTCTTATTAATAATAATAATAATAATAATAATAATAATATTACATATATTAATAATTGTAATGGTAATTTAAAAACAATACATATAAATATACTAATATAGTATAATTAGGAGGAGGCTCTAATAGTCAATTGGTTAAATTGTTCGAGGAACTTAGTCAGTACATTGATATCTCTGCAATATAATAAAACCAACGCATTCAAAGGGAATCTAGACATTCATTTTGAGGAGGTAAGGGTAATATAAGTAAAAAAAAAAAAAAAAAAAAAAAAAAAAGAGAACAAAAAATAGAGAATAAAAAGGCTATGTATCAGTAGTTATTATTATTTTCCTAATTCGATCTTTACTATAAATTTCCCGGTAGAAATGTCCTCATTCTACTTGGAGCCTTTTTCCCAGCTGTATTTCATTCCGACCCTTGATCGGAGGTAGTGGTGGGTGGGGAGAGAGCCTACCTGCTTTGTTATCCTTACCTTTCATTTAGTAGCATATTTTGTTAGAATTAAGTCCGGACTGCTGAGTAGGGGCCGCAAGGTCAGTGCAGTCTGTGTCTCTATATAACTCTATGTAACTTCTGGCAAATAATTTACTATATACTCAAACTAAATAAAGCAGAAGAAGGGGATACACAAAAGAAAAAAACTGTGATTATATAATTTAACAGCCAATATATGTTTAGAGTGAGTGTTTGTAGTGAGGAGGTTCAGATAAGAGGATGATGCTGATTGGTGGGCGAGGATTCCATTAAGGGAGCCCACCTCTTTTTTTTTTCTCTGTTTCTCCCTCTCTCTCTGGGTTGTTTCCATTCGGCCCCATTCAGCCTACTATTTTAAGACGTTTACTCCCATCCAGGCGTCAATATTTTCCTGGCGAGCGGCAGCGAGCCAGCATATATATATTTTAGTTTTGACAGTAAGCTAAATTTGTAAATTTTTCGATAGAAAAATTTCTCCGGCGAAGCCGGATTTCTCCATACAATGCTGGTTCACTATCGCTCGTCAGGAAGATATCGACACCTGGATGGGGATAAACGTCTTAAAACAGTTGCCTGAATGGGGCCGAATGGATACAAGCCAAGGAAAGAGAGAAAAGGAGAGAAATATTAAAAAAGACGGTGACCCCCCTTAAGGTCACGTCAAGTGAACTGGATTTTATTACTCGGCCATTTATCACTAAGCTTATTCGCTCTTGCATAGTCAGGTCTTTATTTATTACAATATATATATATATATATATATAGCTGCGGTTGTGGACGGCGATCGTTCACTTCCTCAACCTATCAACTCTGGTGTTCCTCAGGGTTCTGTCGTATCTCCAAGTCTCTTTCTAATATTCATTAATGATCTTCTCAACTGTACCTCCAGTCCTATCCATTCAGATGCTGATGACTCTACCTTACACTATTCAACTATTTCCCAGAACCCCCCAACAAACAAGCATTTAAAAAATCACGCAAGATGCCATAAAACACTTAAATTCTGACCTATCAACCATTTCCATTAGAGAAAATCTTGTTACTTTCAATGCTTCCAAAACCCAATTTCTCCATTTAACTACCCATAAAGAACTCCCACAGTACTATCCCTTATACTTCAACAATACACAAATAATTCCTTCATCTTCTCTCAGTATTCTAGGAATCTCTTACTCTCCTGATCTCATTTGGAAAGACCATATTACCACCCTTGCTAAAACAGCTTCTCAGAAGTTTGGTGTGCTTAACTGACTCTGTGGGTTCTTTACCCCTGCACAACTTCTTGCTCTGTACAGGGGCACAGTGCATCCATGTATTGGGTATGGTTCGCATGTGTAGGGAGGATCCTCTCACACAGCACTTCTCGACAAAGTAGAAAAGAAAGCCTTTCGTCTCATTAACTCACGTCCACTCACTTACTCTTTGCAATCTCTCTCTCTTCGCCGCAGTGTTGCATCTCTCTCGCTATTACAATAATCAATGTTACTCAGAGCTCTCTCAGTGTATACCACCTCTTCTACGTAGAGTACGTAGCGCACTTTTCTTCACTCCCTAGCTCTTCAGAAATGCCTCTAGGTTACTATGTCCATACAGGAGGATTTACAGTTTTTCATTGCTTCACCGTTCTTCAAAATAATTCACTTATTGTTTTGACTTGATATTACTTCTGTTTACCCTTCTGTAGCCTTGATTGATCTCCTTGATTAATTGTCATCTAAAATTTACATTAAGCTATAATATTACTTCTTGCGCTTAAATTTATATATACTATATATATACATATATATATATATATATATATATATATATATATATATATATATATATATATATATATATATATATAGAAGGTCCACATCGGGTAACAACAAGTGGACAACTGAGGAAGGTATAGCAAAAATTGTGAAAAGTGAATAAAATATCAAACTAAAATGTCTGAAATTCGTTCTATTGTTCTATAATCAATATACTAATTAGCTTCCTAAACCCAAATGCTTCAAATGGTCCGTGTTTAGGTAGCTAATTAGTATATAGATTTTAGAACAATAGAACGAATTTCAGACATTTTAGTTTGATATTTTAATAACTTTCACAATTGTTGCTATACCTTCCTCAGTTGTCCACTTGTTGTTACCCGATGTGGACCTTCTTATTCTTTCTCATATTTTGTCAGTGAGTGTTTTCTATTTTTTATTAAGCTTTGTATTATTTGTATTTAAATATTCGGTTTAGTGATTATGAGTGATTTACCCGGCTGGATTCTTATTTTTAGCTTTCTTTAAATATAATAAATAGATCCTTTTACGTTTAGTTAATTTTAGACTTGTCTTCATTTTTAAGGATCATGATTGACTACCTGATGATGGCCTTCCTGTTGTGAGCCGAACATTTGTTGAAGAAAAAAGAAAAATCGAGTAAGTAAATAAAGCATGGCATTAAGTACGGTGTTGACTCTAATCCTATGCCTACAATGGAAAATACGGTGCTCCAGGCCGCCCACGGATGTAATATATATATATATATATATATATATATATATATATATATATATATATATATATATATATATATATATATATATATATATATATATATATATATATATATATGTTTCTAATCTCTCAGTGGGGATCGAACCGAGTTGATTAAAGCGTCGGCTATCTTCCTGATGGTCGACGGTTCGATCCCCACTGAGAGATTAGAAACATTTAGTGGCTCACGTGTATTTGTGATATATATATATATATATATATATATATATATATATATATATATATACAGTATATATATATATTTTTGTTTTCTTTTTGCGTTGTTTCTCTTCAATTTATTTTTCTCCGCTCCTCTCCATCTTCTTTATTTACATAATACCGACCTTTTCCTTTGTCTATCCATTTCCTCTCCCTCCAACCATCAGAATATTTTCTCGTATTTACCTTCCTTTTCTCTTCTTCACTTACGTACTTCAATATTACTGTTCTTCCAGGAACAGGCCTGTTCCTCCTAAATTACAGGGTCGTTATCATTCGCCAGGAAAAAAATTGACACCTAAATGGCGAAAAAGGTCTTAATATTGGCAAAGAAATGGAGTGAAAGGTCTTAAAATCTGAAAAATAATGGGTCGAACGTCTTAAAATGTCAAAGCTAATGGGGCTAATCATGAGGGAGAAGGAGGTTAAGTAATAACAAAAACCTCCCCTTCAGACTTACTTCTCCCTATCCTTTTCACTAATATTATATTTTATACGTGTACTCATTCAAATAGTTCCTAGTGCCTTATTCCATATTCTCTCTCTCTCTCTCTCTCTCTCTCTCACACACACACACACACACACACATTTTATACCCCCCATATATCAGTCCTCCACCTATTATATCCCATATCCTCTCCCTTGGCGTTTTATGTCTCCCTCCCTCCCCTTCTCTTACCCTGTCTGTCTTTCTGTTTGTCTGTTTATTTCTTTATTTGTCTGAGTCTGTATCTGTGTATGTATGTGTGCGTGCTTGATTGTGTTAGAATACTACTACTACTTCTACTACTACTACTATATCCTATTCCAAATAGGTAGTCCAGAAACTGTGAACCCTAACCTCTGTAACTAAAAAAGGGCTACACCATATTGGCTGTAAATGTCCACACCTATTCCCTGGCTGACCTTTCCAAAATGGTGAAAATATTAGCCCAATTACTCTAGTCGTTCGTGAGTTATAGAGGTTAACATTCAAGAGATTTGGTCGACTTATTTGGAATAGACTACTACTACTACTACTACTACTAGTACTACTACTACTACTACTACTAAATTTACATAATCTCCGCAAACTTCATTTGACAGAGATAATAAACAGTTTGTAGAGTGGATAATATGTTGTTATAATAGTTTCAAGTGTAGAAAGACAAGTTTACCCTCATGATATATTGAGAAAACAGAGACTAAAATGTAATTGGACAGTGACATATATATAATGGAAGTCCATCATGGAAGTAAAGGGACAATTCCAAATAGAAAGACGAGAATCAGCTACCCATTCAAACAGATGACTCCTAATAAAATACTCCTTCAGATACTCCCAGACGATTTTATTCAAGTTAGGAATGACATGTTGGTGAGAAGGGGCTCAATTAGGTTATATTTAACCCGATAATTTTGAGAGGCACTTTCTAGTCTGAATAATATAATCTGCAGGAAGCGCTTCCATGAAGTATCAGCATATCCATTTTGTTTTCAAACCATAAACATAACTACACAAATATAATAAGCAAATAAATAACTTTAACACGCTGTGTGAAGGTACATTTACTATATAAACCTGATATATATAAACCTGATATATATTACAACTATTCTATACGTTCATCTATCTATCTATATATATACTCTGGCACATACCCCATTTATTTTATTATATTATTATTATTATTTTTTTATTGGGGTGGCCGACTGGAGACAGAGCAGTGACGTGTATAATTATGGTGTAGCCATCTAGTGCAGCAGAATGGAAGCAACCAACATGTCTTAAAAGCTCCACTCTCACCATCTAGTGCGACACATATGTAACAACCAACACATCGAAGCTTAACTCGATAATCTCGGGGCCTGGCAAGGGTTACAGGCTACTAAACACCCTACAGTACCGATGTTGAGAGAGAGAGAGAGAGAGAGAGAGAGAGAGAGAGAGAGAGAGAGAGAGAGAGAGAGAGAGAGAGAGAGAGAGAAGTTAAGTGGAGTGAGATAAACACGAAAAGTAAACGAGAGTACCAACTTTCCTAACTTTGTAAACAATCTAGGCGGTATTTTTTTATCCTGTCTGGGTAAAGAGGGATGGAGGAGGGAAGGAGAAGATAAACAGGGAAAGGGAAAGGAGGAGAGGAAGTAGGAGGAGGAGAAGTGGGAATAGCGATAGAAGAGATAAGAATATGAGGAATAGAGAAAACATTGGAAAGTAGAATGTGAAGAAGGAGAAGTAGGAAGCCATAAGAGGAGTGAGGGGGGGGGGAGGCAGAGGAAGAGGAGGGGGAGGGGAAGAAGGAGGAGGCAGAGGTAAGGGGAGGAGCAGGAGAAAGGAGAAGTACAAAGTACAAAGGAGTACAAAGGAGTACAAAGGAAATCAAGCAACAACAGGTCTAGTGACCCTTCTAGGTTGCTTGTCCTCCAAAACACTGAGGATCAAGTGTCCAAACAGTGGTTTAGAGTGGGTAAGGGAACATTGGAAAGGGAATTACTGCCCTGGAACTAATGTCCGTGGCAGGATTAGGAAGTTAGTAGAGGACAGATGGGTTAGTAACTGAGGGGGGGGATAAAATAAAGTTATTCATTTACAAACGCAGTCAGTCGCGGGTTTGATGAGAGATATTTGTCTAGGCGGAGTTTAAATGAATCAACGGTGATGCAGTCTATAACGTTTCGGGGAAGCCCATTCCACAAGTTGACAACTCGATTGAAGAAGAAATTCTTAGATTCGTGCGAGTTAAAAGATTTACCAATAATTTTGCAACCGTTTCCCCGCGTGTAATTAGATTGGTCGATAGTGAAGTACTTACTACAGTTCATATTGTCGATGCCTTTGATGATTTTGAACACTTGAATTAAGTCACCTCTTAATCTGCGCTGGGTTAAAGGAAATAGATTTAATTCTCTAAGACGCTCTTCGTATGGTTTGTTCTTTAGGCTAGGTATCATTTTGGTAACTCTACATTGAACTCGTTCTAGCTTGTTTATATCTTTTTGGTAATAAGGGCACCAGGATTGAACGCAGTATTCCAGAAGAGGGCGGACTAAGAAATTGTAAAGGGTTAGGATAACTTCTTTGGATTTATGCTCAAATGACCTGCCTATAAAGCCAATTATTTTGTTTGCCTTCTTAACAACTTCTGAACATTGTTGACTCGGTTTTAGGTTACTCGATATTGTTACTCCCAGATCAGTTTCTCTGTTTACATTCTTAAGCTGAGTGCCATTCATCGAATAGTTTGCTTTCTCATTTAGGTATCCGACATGTAGTACTTTACATTTATCCGCATTGAAACTCATTTGCCAAATTTGGGCCCAACATGACAATTTATCTAGATTGTGTTGCATATCGTCAACTTGTTCTTTTGAGAGTACGCTATTTGCAATTTTTGTATCGTCAGCAAATTTTGAGATTGTACAGGTGAGACCCTCATCTATGTCGTTGATGTAAATTAGAAAGAGAATTGGTCCTAGTACCGATCCCTTGGGTACCCCGCTACTTACATTGGTCCATTTAGATGCCTTACCGTTTATGACTACCCTTTGCTTTCTGTTGCTGAGCCAATTTTCTATCCATTTCAACACACCGTCTTGTATTCCATGCGCTTTTAGTTTTAGCAGTAAACGTTTGTGGGGAACTTTGTCAAAGGCCTTTTGAAAATCAAGGTATATAATATCTACAGCTTTACTCTCATCGTAGAGGTTGAGGATATCGTGGAAGAAGTCTAAGAGGTTTGTTGAACAGGAACGTTTTTTACGAAAGCCGTGTTGAGTATCTTTAAGTATGTTATTTTCCTCTAAGTGATTTACGAGTCTGTCTCGTATGACCGTTTCTAGCATTTTACATACAACTGAGGTTAAGCTAATTGGACGATAGTTACTGGGTAGGGATTTGCTGTATCGGTGTTACGTTGGCTAGCTTCCACTGATCAGGCATAGTTCCAGACTGCAAGGATTTATTGAATAGTAATGTCAGTGGTTTGGAGAGCTCATCCTTAGCTTCCTTTAGAACTCTAGGCGAGATTGTATCAGGTCCTGGCGTTTTATTTACCTTGAGTTTATCTAAACAATTCAATACTTCTCTCTCTGTAACGGTGATATTGCTTAGAACATCTGAATTATCAATCTGAATCGGCGATGGTGTAGGGATATCACTGAGGTCTTCTGTTGTAAAAACTGATGCAAAGAAGGTATTGAGGGCATTACTCATTTGTACTTCGTCTTTGGTGTATTCTCCATTTTCATCGACTAACGGTCCAACAGTTGAAGTAACTACTTTTTTCTTTCTGATATAACTATAGAATTCTTTCGGGTTTGTTTTACTTTGATTCGCAATATGTAACTCTAAGGTCTTTTTACTTTGCTTAATTAACTTTTTGGCTTTGCATCGTAGCTCTACAAATTTCACCCGTTTTTCGTCATTTTGTGAGGATTTTAATCTATCATTAGCAAATTTTTTAGCAAGCAGGCAGTTTGAAATATCTTTATTCCACCATTTGGGCTTATTATTATGGCCTGGACGCCGTATTTTCGATGGTATGCAATCTTGCACTGCTTTTAGGTAAGTGGTTTCGAATAACTTCCAAGATGTATTTATGTAGTTATTGTTAATTAAAAAGCTCCAGTCAGTTTCTTTAAACATAGCTCTAAGTTTATGGAAGTTTGCTTTCTTGAAATTAGGGACTTTTTCGATGCTACTATTTGGTTCGTTACTAGTAAACTTTAAAATGAAAGTTATCGTACGATGGTCGCTGTTACTTAATTCATCACCAACATTCAAATTCTCTATCAATTCTTCTTTTGTTGCAAGTACAATGTCAAGAACGTTATTACCACGGGTCGGCGTTCGAACAAATTGATAAAGCGAACTCTCTTGCAAGTTCGTATACAAGTCATGTCCGGAGTGTGAAGTAAGAGTATCGCCCCACTTGGTCACAGGTAAATTAAAGTCGCCAAAAATTACGGTATCTTGTGAGTTACTTACATCTGCAATTTGTTCGTAAATTTCTCGGTCAGTTTGCACTGATTGAGCTGGAGGTCTGTATATTAACGCAAGTATTATTTTTGTACCTTTATTATTCTTTATTAGCACAAAAGATGTGTCGACGTTCACAATTTGAGGTTTTGACACGAGGGTCGGGTTAAGACTTTCTTTGATATAAAATAAAACGCCACCTCCATTTTTATTTATTCGGCTGTTCTTAAACATTACATAACCGGGAAGTGAATACTCTGCTAAAAAGTCTCTATCTTCTGTATTGAGCCAAGATTCTGTTATGCCAATCACATCATAATTTTCTGTAAACACTAGTTCCTCTAAATCTGAAAATTTATTGCGTATGCTACGAGCGTTTGCATAGAAAACCTTTAAAGTTGCGGTTTTAGAACTCACAGAACGTTCTTTCATCGAATTTTTGGTTCTGGTCGGATCTACATTTACATTCATGGCTGTCCTCGGTCCTCGGTCGTTATCCCTGGCGGTTTTGAATTTGGGTCGTGTTGGTGGAGCTTTATCCAAATTTGCGGTTCTTGACGGATTAGTATTTAATTCCTTTGTAGGTTGCCGTCCTCGCTGTCTTCGGTCCTCCATCCTGGTTGTCCTGTGCTGAGTCGATTTCTTCTCCGAAAATCCTTCACCGCATCGTTGAGAAGACGCCCAAAACGTGCTGCTCCCACCTGGTTCAGATGAACTCCATCGTCCGAAAACAAATAGTCATCGTAGTAGAAATTGTCCCAGGTGTCGACGAATCCCACGTTCTCCTTCCTGCAGAGGTTTGCTAGACAACGATTTGTGCTGGTGGCTATGTTGTAAAATCGGCTCTCTACACCGAGCCGGGGGACGATTCCTGAGACGATGATCCTTGATGACTTCTCCTTAAACGACTTGATCAGCTGCTGGTACTTTAAAAGCAAATATTAAGACCGGGTTCGCTGTACATCGTTGGATCCAACGTGGATGACGTACATTGTATTAGCAGGGGCCAGCTTTGATACTTCGTCAACTGCTGCAACTACGTCGTCCACACCACCACCAGGGATACAAAAACGCTTCCTGGTCTTAGGTGCCCTGGCGCAAAACTCTGTGAGCTGACCACGTATCATCGAGTCTCCCACGAGCCGGAGGAGAAGAAGATGGGGGAAGAGGAGAACAATAGGATACGATGAGTAGAAAAGGGAGAGTGAGGAAAGAGAGAACTAAGATGAGGGGAATGAGAAGAATGAAGGGGAGGACACGGAGGAGGAGTAAAAGAAGGAGAACAGAAGTAGGACGTGGTGAGGGAGGAGGAGCAGGAGGAGGATGAGGAAAGAGGGGAGAATGAAGAAGGGGAGGAAAGAGGGGAAAATAAAGAAAGGGAGGATAAGGAGGCTGTGAGAAAGGTGGAGGGAAAGAAAGAGGAGAAGAAGAAGAAGAAGAAGAAGAAGGAGGATGAAACCAAGGATACGGAAGCTTAGAGGGAGGAAAACGAAGAAGGAAGAGAAGGAGCAGAATAAGAGGATGGGGAAAAGGAAGATAAGGGAATACAGGAAGATGAATAAGAGGAAAGTAGAATAAAAGATAAGGGACAAATGAGAGGAGGACGTGGTGGAGGAGGAAGAGGACAAACAATAGAAATAGAGTACAAGAAGATGAAAAGCAAAACATATAAATAAATAAATACACAAATAAAAACAATAACAAATGGCTATATATGGATGATGAGAGAGAGAGAGAGAGAGAGAGAGAGAGAGAGAGAGAGAGAGAGAGAGAGAGAGAGAGAGAGAGAGAGCCAGGGTTGGGGAGAAGGAACCATTAAAGGAAATTAGGGCAGGAAGGAAGGATGAAGAAGAAGAAGAGAAAAAAACCAAGAAGGAGAAGAAGAAAAAGATGAGGAAGAAAAGAAGAAGGAAGAGGGGTAGGAGGAGGAGAAAATAGGATGATAACGACAGTTGAAGGGTAAGAAAACACTAACAAAACAATAACAGAAATGGAAACAACAATAGCAAATATAAATAGCGAATAAAAAACAAGAACACCGAGAATATCGAAGGAAAGACCCATGGAACAGAACAAATACATGGAGACTGATCAACAGACACTGGACACGACAAACAGGAGAACCGGATACCAAGCTACATAGATAGATACAGAGATAGATAGATAGATAAATAGATAGATAGACAGATCAATAAATAGTAATTAGATTTTTTTTTTTTTTTTTTTTTTTCTATATTCCAACTACTCCCTCACGGGCATAGGCTGATAGCCTTTACACTCTACCGCTGAACACGGTGAGGCCCGTGAGGTCTTGTTCCAGCCTAGGGAATGAGACATGCGAAACACCTATTCACCGCCCGAACCCAACTCCATCTCTGAAGCTGCTTCGCCTCTGCGCTTCACAGTCTCACTCCCCAGGCTCGGACCCTCACTCTCAGAATGCCACCTATTGAGCAATTAACTCACTAGGCATTGCCTCCCTGTAGCATATTTTGCATATGGGAATATTCATACAGTGCTATTTAATCAGGGAACAATGAGGGTATTTTGTTTTGGCATTTCGGTGTGCTGTGGTAATGCACTGAAACTAGGTACACCACAAATTCCATCCCAATAATATCTTCAATAATATCCAATAATATAGATGGATAGCTAAAGAGATAGGTAAATATATAAAAAGCAGATGATATATACCTGTATATATAAATATACCGGTATATATATATATACAGTATACTGTATATATATATATATATATATATATATATATATATATATATATATATATATATATATATATATATAGAGAGAGAGAGAGAGAGAGAGAGATAGATAGATAGAAAAATATATAGATACACAGGAACATATAGACAGTCAGCTAGATAGATAGATAGATAGATAGATAGATAAACAAAGAAAGAGACAGCTACACAGATAGTTAAAGCAGAAGACCAAATCGTGGACCGAAGGCAATAAAGGAGAAGCGCGGATTTATTTACTTAGAACTCCTGCAGGGCGGAGGGATGGAGAAGTTAGAGCACCTGGTCACGTCAAGGGAGGAGGAGAGGAAGGAAGGGAGGAAGGAAGGAGGGAGGAAGGAAGGAGACGAGGAAGGAAGGAGATGAGCGAGGGAGAATATTAGGAAGGAAAGAAAGGAGAGAGGGAGGGAGAACATTAGGAAGGAAAGAAGGGAGAGAGGGAGGGAGAACATTAGGAAGGAAAGAAGGGAGAGAGGGAGGGAGATTAGGAGAAAGAGAGAGGGAGGAGAACATTAGGAAGGAAGAAAGGAGAGAGGGAGGGAGAACATTAGGAAGGAAAGAAGGGAGAGAGGGAGGGACAACATTAGGAAGGAAAGAAAGGAGAGAGGGAGGGAGAACATTAGGAAGGAAAGAAGGGAGAGAGGGAGGGAGAACATTAGGAAGGAAAGAAAGGAGAGTACAAAGGAGTACAAAGGAAATCAAGCAACAACAGATCTAGTGACCCTTCTAGGTTGCTTGTCCTCCAAAACACTGAGGATCAAGTGTCCAAACAGTGGTTTAGAGTGGGTAAGGGAACATTGGAAAGGGAATTACTGCCCTGGAACTAATGTCCGTGGCAGGATTAGGAAGTTAGTAGGGGACAGATGGGTTAGTAACTGAGGGGGGGATAAAATAAAGTTATTCATTTACAAACGCAGTCAGTCGCGGGTTTGAAGCGAGATATTTGTCTAAGCGGAGTTTAAATAAATCAACGGTGATGCAGTCTATAACGTTTCGGGGAAGCCCATTCCACAAGTTGACAACTCGATTGAAGAAGAAATTCTTAGATTCGTGTGAGTTAAAAGATTTACCAATAATTTTGCAACCGTTTCCCTGCGTGTAATTAGATTGGTTGATAGTGAAGTACTTACTACAGTTCATATTGTCGATGCTTTTGATGATTTTGAACACTTGAATTAAGTCACCTCTTAATCTGCGCTGGGTTAAAGGAAATAGATTTAATTCTCTAAGACGCTCTTCGCTCTTCGTATGGTTTGTTCTTTAGGCTAGGTATCATTTTGGTAACTCTACGTTGAACTCGTTCTAGCTTGTTTATATCTTTTTGGTAATAAGGGCACCAGGATTGAACGCAGTATTCCAGAAGAGGGCGGACTAAGGAATTGTAAAGGGTTAGGATAACTTCTTTGGATTTATGCTCAAATGACCTGCCTATAAAGCCAATTATTTTGTTTGCCTTCTTAACAACTTCTGAACATTGTTGACCTCGGTTTTAGGTTACTCGATATTGTTACTCCCAGATCGGTTTCTATGTTTACATTCTTAAGCTGAGTGCCATTCATCGAATAGTTTGCTTTCTCATTTAGGTATCCGATATGTAGTACTTTACATTTATCCGCATTGAAACTCATTTGCCAAATTTGGGCCCAACATGTCAATTTATCTAGATTGTGTTGCATATCGTCAACTTGTTCTTTTGAGAGTACGCTATTTGCAATTTTTGTATCGTCAGCAAATTTTGAGATTGTACAGGTGAGGCCCTCATCTATGTCGTTGATGTAAATTAGAAAGAGAATTGGTCCTAGTACCGATCCCTGGGGTACCCCGCTACTTACATTGGTCCATTTAGATGCCTTACCGTTTATGACTACTCTTTGCTTTCTGTCGCTGAGCCAATTTTCTATCCATTTCAACACACCGAGAGGGAGGGAGAACATTAGGAAGGAAAGAAAGGAGAGAGGGAGGGAGAACATTAGGAAGGAAAGAAGGGAGAGAGGGAGGGAGAACATTAGGAAGGAAAGAAAGGAGAGAGGGAGGGAGAACATTAGGAAGGAAAGAAAGGAGAGAGGGAGGGAGAACATTAGGAAGGAAAGAAGGGAGAGAGGGAGGGAGGGAGGGAAGGAAGTGCAGCAGAGAGGAATGGGCGGATGGAGAGAGGGAAGATGGAAGGTAGGGAGGAAGTTAGGAAGGGAAGGGGGAGAAATGAAGGGAGGAAGTGTAGCAGAGAGGGATGAATGGATGGAGAGAGGGTGCAAGGAAAACAGGAAGTTAGGGAGAAAGTTAGGAGGGCAAGAAGGGAGGAAGTGAAGCAGAGAGAGATAGGTGGATGGAGAGAGGGTGCAAGGAAAAAAGGAAGTTAGGAGGAAAAGAACAGAGGAAAGGAAGTAAGGAAGTGAAGCAGAGAGGGATAGGTGGATGGAGAGAGGGTGGAAGGAAAGAAGGATGGAAGGATGGACGGAAGGAAAGGAGAAAGGAAAGAAAGGAAGGAAGGGAAGAGGGAAGATGATGAGAGAAGGGAGAAAAGAAAACAGAAAGAAAGGGAAGAAGGGAGGGCGGAAGAAAGGAACGAAGGGTGTAAGGAGGGAAAGAGGAAGGGAATACGGGTGGGAAAAGACGGAACAAAACAAAGGAGGAGTTAGAGCTCCTAGTCACGTCAAGGATGGAAGAAAGAGATTAACGAGTGATGGAAAGGAGGAAGGAAGGAAGAGGGGAAGGAAGGGAGAGCGGAAAGAAGGAGAAGTTGGAAGAAGAGAGGTAAGGAGGGAGGGAGGAAGGGAAGAGGAAAGAAGGAAGGATGGAAAGAAGGAAAGAAGCGATAGAGGAAGGAAGGAAAGTTAGAAGAAGGGAAGTTGCGAGGGAAGAAGGAAGGTAGAGAATGCTGAAAAGGGTAGAGAGAGAGAGAGAGAGAGAGAGAGAGAGAGAGAGAGAGAGAGAGAGAGAGAGAGAGAGAGAGAGAGAGAGAGAGAGAGAGAGAGAGAGAGAGAGAGAGAGAGAGAGAGAGAGAGAGAGAGAGAGAGAGAGAGGGGATAGGATATCTGATCACGTCAAGAAAGGAAGGGAGGGAGAAAGGAAGGAAGGGCGGGAGGAACAAAAGAAGAATGGAAGGTGAAAATGAGAATAAAAGGAAAGAATAGAGGAAGCAAGCAAGGAAGGAAGGAAGGAAGGAAAGAAGGAAATAAATCAGAAAAGGAGGCAAGGAAGAAAAAGGGAAGGAGGGGGTGGGGGCTCAAAATTAGTATAAAATGATGGAATGAAAGAAGGAAAGGATAATGGGAGAAAAAAATACATTATAATAAATATATAAATAAATGTTGGGGATAACAATAACGTAATTACTAATACAGAGGAAGTGAGGCAACATTGTCCGTCTTTATAGAAATACTTCCTGCAAATATATGAATAACAGTATATTGGTTAAAAGGAAGGAAGTTAGAGGAAACACAGCATGGAAGGGAAACGAATTGGGTGAGACATAAGGAACACTAAGAAGGAATGAAACAGGGAGAACATAATGAAACTAAACACAAAATATAAGGGATTAATGAATGGAGGAAGGATGTAAAAAGACTGCTTATTAAAAATACGCAAATAAAAGCGCAGTATAGTTCAATCACAGAAAATAAAGTAAGGCTATGTGGAAGTTAGCCTTGAGGTAGAGATGTCCTCAGTAACCAATCTAAATAGTTATTAATATATAGAAACATAAATGTATGTAATATGAATAAAATAAGCAAAGCTAGTGTATATAAAATCATCTCTTTCAAATGCAAGTTTTTAGAAACATATGGTTTACACTCGCACAGTACTATAGTGTATTTATAATAACAAGTGTAGACCCAACACCCAACCTTAACCTTTTATAACTCAAAATTAACTTAAGCGTTCGAACTGAAGGTATATAGTCCATATTGTCATAGTTCTTGATTGATTATATGTTGTAGAATGTATTGATATTTAATGATGTATTAATTATAAAAATAAAGCATTTTGAATATTAATTCGAAACTTGAAAATTAATGTGGCTATAACTTAGCTCACTATTGCTAAAAGTTATTAACAATTCAGCCTAACAGCCCAATGGAGTGATTAAATGATTAACTCTGAAACAGGGAATAACGAAAGGTAGTGAGCCAGATGAACTAATAATGCTGATTGACTAGTTACGGCCGGATGTGCTGAATTAGAGAAACGATGATGTGGGGTAATATAGTTTGATCATAGAGGAAGGGAGGAACGAGAAGCATACTAAGGGAGGTATTAGAAGCATAAACAAAACGAGAACAAAATAATTAGGAAACAAACAAATTGGAATCGAAAGAAAAGATAGGAGTCTAATGCAGAGTTATGGAAATTAATACAAAACATAAGAACAACAAAACATAATAGAAATGTAGATAATATTGTACACAATAAGGGAAAATACATGAATACATTTATAGTGATCGAAATAGACGATACAGATATACAGTAGATAAAACAGCAAAAGAAAGAAAGAGAAACACAAGAAGGACGAGAGAGAACACAAAAGTCAATGAAGAAAATCACCTAAACGTCAGTAATAATGGAAGTGGTAAATAGTAAGAACACAAAAGAAAGAAGGGGAAAATAAAATAAATAGAATCTAAGGGAACAGGAGAAATGGAAGGAGAAAGTGCAAGGGGAAAATGCAAGAAGACGAAAATAGAAAAACAAAACAAAATTGGAAGTAGAGGAAAACGTGGAAGAAGTGACATTAAGAGGAGAAAATTGAGGTAAAGGAAAAAGTGGAAGATAAATAAGTGGAAGAAGGAAAAGTGGAATAAGAAAAAAGGGATTGGAAGAAGAGGAGAAAGTGGAAGTAGAGGAAAAAGTGGAAGAAAACGAGAAAGTGGAAACAAAGGATAAAGTGAAAGAAGAGTAGAAAGTGAAAGAAGAGAAAGTGAAAGAATAGTAGTAAGTGGAAGAAGAAGAGAAAGTGGAAGAAGAGTAGAAAGTGGAAGAAGAGTAGAAAGTGGAAGAAGAGTAGAAAGTGGAAGAAGAGTAGAAAGTGAAGGAAGCGTAGAAAGTGGAAGAAGCGTAGAAAGTGGAAGAAGAGTAGAAAGTGGAAGAGTAGAAAGTGGAAGAAGAGTAGAAAGTGGAAGAAGAGTAGAAAGTGGAAGAAGAGTAGAAAGTGGAAGAAGAGTAGAAAGTGGAAGAAGAGTAGAAAATGGAAGAAGAGTAGACAGTGGAAGAAGAGTAGAAAGCGAAGGAAGCGTAGAAAGTGAAAGAAGAGGATAAAGTGAAAGAAGAGTAGAGAGTGGAAGAAGAGGATGTATTTATTTAACACTCCTGCAGGCCTTTGAGTAGTTGGTGGAACTGAATAAGTGACGAGCGATAGCAAGGAGGAGAGAGGGAGATGTAGGAAGAAGAGGAATATAAACAAGACGGAGGGAGAAAGGGAATGGGGAAAGTAGGAAGAGGATGGAAATAAAAATATAAGGAAATGGAAGAGGAAAAATAGACGAACAAATAGAAAAGACGAGCGAAAAAAAGGAGAGAAGAGAAAGAAAAGAGACAAGAAACATAAACAAGAGACGGAAGGAGAAAGGGGAGAAGAAATATAAGTTGAAGAGAAAAATAATGAGGACATGGGAGGATGATGAAAAAGAGGAAGAGAGGAATAGGATAAGTAGGAAGAAAAGAAATAGATAAGGAAATGGAAGAACAGGAAAGGAGGAGGGGAAAAGGAGGTAAGGAAGAAATGAAGGAAAATGCTAAATATAGGAAGGCCTTCTTTGTTACATACGAATATTTACAGGGGCAACTATTCAATATCAAAATATATAAATATATAAACAAATATATGTGGTCCTGATGTGGCGGCGTCTACGCCGTGGGGCCACCTCCCGAGGCTGCCAACCGCGGATGGCTGCCGACCCTCCACAGCCGAAGACAAAATCAACGACCAGTGGAGGAAAACCGGATGCCGGCCGCTATGGGGAGCAGGTTTCGGGAGTGCCACTAACCGTCACAACCATCCCCTGCCCCCTCCCTGGGGGCACGGGTCCTTGGACGGGCTTCGGTCGCGCCGGGAAATTTTCCACGCCTCCCACACCACACACACACAACTCACAGTTTTTTCCCCTACACCGAGGGAATGACTCACCGGCTGTCATTTCTCGAAGACTTCTTCTAGCCGGAGACATTGAGAGCAACCCAGGACCCACGTTTACATACATATGTCCAACTTGCTCAAAACCCATCACTTCGAGTCGCCATACTAAGGGTTCAGTTCTCTGCAATTCATGTGGGAACTGGACCCACTTCACCTGCACAACACTTGCCTCCAAGAAACAATACACAAACAACTCCTGGACCTGTTCCTATGCCCCACTCCCTCTCCCAGTCAAATCACCTCGGCCCTAAAACCCGTCCACCTCTCCTCCCCAACCCACCTAACCTTCCCATATCATCCACTCCCCCCCCCTAAAACCCTTTCCACCTCTCCTCCCTAACCCACCTAATCTTCCCATACCATCCACATCCTCAACTCAACACACCACACCCCATCCTAATCCATTCCCAACCCCATCTCCTGCTCCCCACTCCCCACCCCCACCTCACCTCATCCCAACCCCCAGCCCCTCCCTCACCCCACCCCCCCCCCATCACCCCCCACCCCCACCCCATCCTCGTGCAAGCAGCACCCAACGTACATCGTGCACCATAAACATTAACATTCTTCAACTGAAACATAGATGGCATCAACCACAAAAGAGAAACACGAACTCTCACACGTTCATCAAACAACACAAACATACACATTGCCATCTTTACAAGAAACAAAACTCCGCACAACACAAAAAAACACCCACATTTAATAATTTCACCACCATCAGACAAGACCGGGCTGTCGGCTGGGGGCGAGGTGGACTCATCACCCTGGTACACAAAAGAAATATCATACATAGGTACAAACCAGTGTACAAACCAAATCACTCCTCCCCCCCAAATGATAACACAACAGAAATACAGTCAATTAAATACGCACTGGCAACAACTCCAACATAACCATAATTAAACACATATACATCCCTCCCCAAACATCCCCTACCAGTACCAAATGAATACAGACTACACTTACAACACATCACAAAAACCCACACACCCCACACATCATCCTGGTGGTGACTTCAACGCCAAGACGTCGGCCTGGTTTGTCGACAACCCCGACACAGACAGAGGGCTGGTACTACAAAACCAAACCGATAACCTCATCATCCTTAACGACATCCATCAACATAACCCATATTCCTCACCAAGCCCTCTATAACCCATCATCAGCTCCAGACATCACCTTTTGCTCCCCAGAACTCGCCCCCACAAACATCCTGGAGGGTGGTCAGAACCTTAGGCTCTGACCACCTCCCGATCATTATCACCACCAACAAACAGACCACCCCAGCTAGATCCACAACACACATACACCAATTATCATAAAAGAGCTAAACTGGGAAGCATTCACAAATGAGACAGCACAACACTTCACAACTCTAAACAGTACACCCCATCACTAACATCAACAATGCTGTTACACATACTCATAAAACTATCCAAACGCTGACAAGAAACACATTCATAGAGGTAACAGAAAAAGACACAACCCCCAGAACTTCACACCAGAAATTCAAAACCTCATCAGACAACGCGACATACGAAACACTCCCCAGACCCCACACCCCCAAGACATCACACAACAAATTCAAGCACTCAACACCCAAACTAACAACAAAATACAAGAACACAAAAAAAACTAAATTGGAATAAACTTCCTACAAACACTTGATCACAAAACAAACCCCAAAAAAAATCTACAAAACACTAAACAGCATCACACTTTCCAACAGCAAACACAACACAATCACATGCTGCAATCACAACAACAGACTCTACTCCTTCATGTAAATAACAAGCAAACACTCTCATCAATCACTTCTCACATGTCAGCCACCTAAAATCTCGCAAAGACGCCCGACGTGTCATCCGACGTAAGAGACAATTCCCCACAGACCCTGACTATACACCCTTCACCAATCACCAGACAAAGCATATCATCAACAATCTCAAGCACTCACCTGCCTGTGGCCCTAGACAACATAAGCAACATACACCTCAAGGCATACAAGCACTCACTAACATATCAAACTACAGCTATTCACACAACACAATACCAGACATTTGGAAGCATGGTATCATCATCACTTTCCCCAAACCCAACAAAGCACCCCACGCTACCCTCCTCGCACCGCCCCATCACACTCCTTTGCTTCCCCCTCCAAAGTCATGGACGCCGTCGTATTACAACTAATTACACCTGACCCTACCCCTAGCTCCAACACAACATGGCTGCTTAGGCCACTGCACTCCACAAACACTCTTCTCACAGAACCTTACACAAAGAGCTTTTCGACGGCATCAATTCAGCCTAGAACCACCACACAGATCACTATTAGCCACACTCGACATTAGTAAAGCCTTCGATTGCCATCCCCCGCCACAACCAACAAAACAAAATCTACAACCACAAACCATGCACAACAACACAAAACGGTGGCTGGCCAACTTCCGAGCAGGCAGATGTGCACACGTATCTTTTGCCGGTCAGGTCATCTAAAAATCAGAAACTTTCCAAACGGAGTCCCACAAGGATCCGTCCTATCGCCCGCGCAACTCTTCAATCTGTACATGCACGATATAACTACACCCAATACGCCCCAAATAAACTTAGCCTCCTATGCAGATGACATAACACTCACATGCACCACACACCATGGACCCAAAAAGAGCAAACAGATCTCCTCAAACCCCATCTCAACACACCTACATGGCTCGTGCACTACAACCAGACTTAATCTAACCCCAGCCAAAACCACCGCAACCCTGCTCACAAGTTGGACAGGAGAACAACGGAATACATATCCCTCAACTCACCATAAACAACCACACCCTAACACATACACACCACACCCAAAATCTAGGAGAACACATATGATACTCATATGACATTCAAACCAGCACACCACAAACATTAAAAAGAAACTGACACCCAGACTTAACGCCTCAGGTCACTTGCGCACACAAAATTTGGACACAACAAAGATAAACTACCACACAGTATATAAACAATACATAAGAT
>CM064487.1:139732067-139757067 GCA_032716605.1 Paralithodes platypus
AAGAGCCGTGGGGCCACCTCCCGAGGCTGCCAACCGCGGATGGCTGCCGACCCTCCACAGCCGAAGACAAAATCAACGACCAGTGGAGGATGGGAAAACCGGATGCCGGCCGGCAGGGGATAGCAGTTTGGGAGCCAAAACCGTACAACCATCCCCCGGCCCCCCTCCTGGGGGCCCGGGTCCTTGGAACGGCTTCGGTCGCGCCGGGAATTTCCACACCTCTCACACCACACACACACATCACACAGTTTTTCCTACACCGAGAAATGACTCTCGGCTGTCATTCTCGCAACGACTTCTTCTAGCCGGAGACATTGAGAGCAAACCAGGACCCACGTTCACATACATATTTTGTCCAACTTGCTCAAACCCATCACTTCGAGTCGCCATAACTAAGGGTTCAGTCTCTGCAATTCATGCGGGAACTGGACCCACTTCACCTGCACAACACTTGCCTCCAAGAAACACTACACAAACCCCTGGACCTGTTCCTCATGACCCTCCCTGAACAGAAAATCCCAGTCAAATCCCGTCGCCTAAAACCCGTCCACCTCTCCTCCCCAACCCACCTAACCTTCCCATATCATCCACTCTCCCCCCCCTAAAACCCGTCCACTCTCCTCCCTAACCCACCTAACCTTCCCCTACCATCCACATCCTAAACTCAACCACACCACACCCCCATCCTAAAATCCATTCCAACCCCCATCTCCTGCTCCCCAATCCCCACCCACCTCACCCATCCCAACCCACCAGTCCCCTCCCTCACCCCCACCCCCCACCATCACCCCCACCCCCACACCCATCCTCGTGCAGCAGCACTCCAACATACATCGTGCACATAACATTAAACCTTCTTCAACTGAACATATGATGGCATCAACACAAAAGAAACACGAACTCTCACACTTCATCAACAACAACACAACCTACACATTGCCATCTTACAAGAAACAAAACAAAACTCCGCCCAACACAAAAAACACCCACATTTCATAATTTCACCACCATCAGACAAGACCGGGCTGTCGGCGGGGGCGGTGGGACCTTTTTTTCATCACCGCTGGTACACAAAGAAATACTTCATACATAGTACCAGTGTACAAACCAAATCACTCCTCCCCCCCAAATGATAACACAACAGAAATACAGTCAATTAAAATACGCACTGGTAACAACTCCAACATAACCATCCATAAACACATCCATCCCTCCCAAACATCCCTACAGTACCAAATGAATACAGACCACACTTAACAACACAATCACAAACACCCCCACACAACCCCACACATCATCTGGGTGGTGACTTCAACGCCAAGACGTCGGCCGGTTTGTCGACAACCACCCCGACACAGGACAGAGGGCTGGTACTCTACAAAACCAAACCGATAACCTCATCATCCTTAAACGCCAAATCCATCAACACATACCCATATTCCTCACCAAGCCCTCTATAACCCATCATATCTCCCAGACCTCACCTTTTGCTGCCCCAGGAACTCGCCCCCACAACATCCTGGAGGGTGGTCAGAACTTAGGCTCTGACCACCTCCCGATCATTATCACCACCAAAACCAGACTCACCCCGCTAGCCACACAAACACAACATACACCAATTAATAAAAGAGCTAACTGGGAAGCATTCACAAATGAGACAGAACAACACTTCACAACTCTTAACAGTACAACCCATCACTAACATCAACAATGCTGTGTACACATACTCAATAAAAACTATCCAAAACGCTGACAAGAAACACATTCAAGAGTAACAGAAAAAGACACAACCCAACTTCCACACCAGAAATTCAAAACCTCATCAGGACAACGCGACATACTGAAACTAACTGAAACACTAAACCCAGCACCCAACACACAAGACCTCACACAACAAATTCAAGCAATCAACACCCAAACTAACAACAAAAATACAAGACACAACAAAAACTAAATTTGGAAATAACTTCCTACAAACACTTGATCACAAAACAAACCCCAAAAAACTATACAAAACACTAAACAGCATCACACTTTCCAACAGCAACACAAACAATCACATGCTGCAATCACAACAACAGACTCTACTCCTTCATGTAAACAACACGCAAAACACTCTCATACAATCACTTCTCACAACATGTCAGCCACCTAAAACCTCACAGAAAGACGACCGACGTGTCATCCGACGTAAGGAGACAATTCCCCACAGACCCTGACTTATACAACCCTTCACCAATCACCCAGACAAGCATATCATCAACAATCTCAAGCACTCACCCGCCTGTGGCCTAGACAACATAAGCAACATACACCCTCAGACACCTGGGACCACTAAAGGCATACAAGCACTCACTCACAAATATCAAACTACAGCTATTCACACAACACAATACCAGACATTTGGAAGCATGGTATCATCTTCATCACATTCCCCAAAACCCAACAAAGACCCACGCTACCCTCCTCGCACCGGAA
Organism: Paralithodes platypus; assembly: GCA_032716605.1. Classification (NCBI taxonomy): domain Eukaryota; kingdom Metazoa; phylum Arthropoda; class Malacostraca; order Decapoda; family Lithodidae; genus Paralithodes; species Paralithodes platypus. The sequence goes on from CM064487.1 coordinate 139,734,546, forward strand.
CCCCATCACACTCCTTTGCTCCCCCTCCAAAGTCATGGAACGCCTAGTATTACAACTAATTGACACCTGACCTACCCCTAGCTTCCACACAACATGGCTTTAGGCCACTGCACTCCACAACACTCCTTCTCACAGACCTTACAACAAGAGAGCTTTCGACGGCATCAATTCAGCTAGACCACCACACAGAATCACTATTAGCCACACTCGACATTAGTAAAGCCTTCGATGCCATCCCCCCCGCCACAACCTAAACAAACAAAATCTACAACACAAACATGCACAACAAACACAAAACGGTGGCTGGCCACTTCCTAGCAGGCAGATGTGCACACGTATCTTTTGCCGGTCCCAGTCCTCTAAAATCAGAAACTTTCCAAACGGAGTCCCACACAAGGATCCGTCCTATCGCCCGCACACTCTTCAATCTGTACACTGCACGATATAACTACACCCAATACCGCCCCAAATAAACTTAGCCTCCTATGCCAGATGACATAACACTCACATGCACACACCATGACCCAAAAAAAGAGCAACAGATCTCCTTCAACCCTATCTCAACACACTACATGGTGGTGCACTACAAACAGACTTAATCTAGCCCCAGCCAAATCCACCGCAACCCTGCTCACAAGTTGGACAGGAGAACACGAATACATCCCTCAACTCACCAAAAACAACACACCCCTAACACAAACACCCACACACAAAAAATCCTAGGAGTAACATATGATACCCATATGACATTTCAAACAGCACACCACAAACATTAAAAAGAAACTGATCACCCAGACTTAATGCCCTCAGGTGACTTACTCACAGAAAATTTGACCACAACAAAGAAACTACCACCACAGTATATAAACAATACATAAGATCAGTGATGGAATACGCAAGCCCAGCCTTGGGCTTCTAACCTAGCTGAAAAAATCATAAGACCTTAGAGGACTATTCAAAAACAAAGCCCTGAAGATCATTACAGGCTGCACAGCTACTGCACCCACAGATCAACCTACATCAAGAAACCAAAATCCTCAAAGTTTCACAAGACCATCTGCCGACGGAATGAGAGGCACTCAATGCCTGGCAGCAGCCTCCACGAAACCAAGGACCACCCACTAAACTACATGGCAACCACACCCACAGACACCAAGAGAAATATCAAACAACACCCAGCACACGGTATCACCACACAATTATTGTCCTCTCTCCCTCCCTTTGCCCACCCCGAACCAACTTTCCAGAAGCACATCCATACTCCACCACCATATCTCTCACCGATCCATCCAAAAACTCACTCACAGACAACACGCAGCTGCATCGCACGATCCTCACGAAATCCATCCTTCCGAATCCTCCCTTCCTCGCGAGGACAGAGTCCACCCGGCCAGGCTTGAGATGCGGACACCATCCAGCTCTCTCCTGCAGACTATCAGAAGAGACTGGAGGGACTCCGTTGTCGACACCTGCCCGGGATGTAACACAGCACACCCATACCATTAAACCACATCATAGAAGACTGCATTCACCCAACCACTTACGCCAACAACACATCTACACCTCAAATGAGAGCTCTGTGGGAAAGCCCGATCGTGGCCATGGCCTTTCTCAGGGACTCGGGGCTGTTCGGCCAGGCAGCTTAGGGAACAACAACAACAACAACAACAACAACCAAAAGACTGGGTGGATAATGGCTGTGGATGACAGTCAGATAGTTTTTAAATAATAATGGCCACACTCCTAGACAACCACAACTATAACGGCCACAGTCTTATAGTCTAACCTATTTCAATATAACCTAACTATTCCTAATCTAACCTAACCAGACCTGGTTAATTAATGTAACCTTGCCCTTATAACCATTCCATGATAACCTAATGTAGCTGATTGATTCCTAAGCTACTGCATAATAATGAGGACAATATCTGGGCATATACCTCTTGATATTAAAAGATTACCTAATACAATATGACTTACCCTATCAAAAGCCTTGGCTATGTCCATGAACGCTGCATAGAATCTGTCTCCATCAGATATGTTTGAATTCACGATTTCCTTTAGGATAAAACAAACATCCGATGTAGATATACCCGGTATACTGTATACCGTATATACAGTATATTATCAAAGCCCTTGACAGGATCCCTCCAGCCATGACCAACACCACACTAGATCAATGAGATAAATGGTTTGTGTACTAAGGTCTCGTAACTCTGTAGAAGGACTGGTCACACACACACACACACACACACACACATCACTCGTAGTCGTAGTTGGTATTAACCCTCTTCATATTAAGGCTATCAATAGATGGATTTACTCAGCTTTTAAGAGCCCTCCACGAATCGATAAGGGTAATGTACAGTCGTGGTCATAGAATCTTGAAACACCTCTTAACCCTTTCAGGTCCGGGGGTTGCCGTTTAGTATTCAGATATAGAATTATCTTACTCCAATAATTACCTCTCCAAAATAAGTTTTCTGCCCACAACTCGCTCAAAGACAACTGCAGAGGTTGAAGTAATTAAACTAAAGGTTTCTAAACACCCCTGATGGTCACAAAGGGTTTGAAGTATCCCCAAAAGGACTCAATCGCGTCCTTATGCGTAAAAGGGTGATATAACCAAGATGATGGACGGTAACTAGTGAATTTATGTCATTAGTTTTTGTGGCTCAAGCAGTGCATCAAAATATATTGCCATTGTAACATAGTTGTGCCTCCTTAAATTGTCCAACAGTTCCTGTCCACAATTGTATATTTCAATAAACCTCGGACTCACACAATTCCTTTCTAAGCTGGACAAAACAGACTAATGATAACCATAATACAAAGGGAAGCATGAGTCTTGGTATACAAAGAGGGTTAATTATTGAGGACCAAATTGTGATAGAGCAACAACTATTGTGATAAATATGGAAGTATTGAGATGGTTCGAATTTTGAAAGGGTTACGGTAATTATTTAGAGGAATCCTCGTCCCCTTGTATAATTCTCCTACTCGACGAGACAGAGAAAGGGTCGAGGGAACGCGAAAGTGGTCCCGGACCCTGATAATAGGAACTTTAAATGTTGTTTCTGTTCGGGCTCTGTATCGTGTCGGCCACCCCCAGCAATGGGGTATGTGCCTGAGTATATACATGCATACATACATACATACATACATACATACATACATACATATATACATACATACATACAATAATTATTTAGAGGGTTGACTTATGATGATGCTAGTATTGAAAGGGTTTACATTGAAGGCGTTGATTATTGAGAGGGTTGAATTTTGATAGTGTTAACTGTTTAGAAGCTCGAATTTTGATGATATTAGTATTGAGAGGGTCGAGTTACATTGATGAAAATGTAAACAAAATATAGTCAAACAAATGTTGATGTCTGCATCATGTTCGAGCAACTTTAACCCTTTCAATCAGATGACGCCAAGTTTGGCTATTGTTAGAAGCAATATCCCACAGGTCAAGTTGGCCAGGTTTAACACTACAAGGGATAATTAACAAACTACTGTATTCCACGTCCCTCCAACACATTGCTCTCAACAACCTCCTTGAAATGGTGGAGGAGAGAGGGTTGGTGAAGGAGTTGGGAGTGAGGCAAGGTGTGGGAGTTGTGTTCGAACTGCCTCCCTCCCCCCTCCCCCCTCCCCTACCACCGGAAATATGCCTCCATAGGAAATTTGCCCCCATCATAGGCCTATAATAATAAAGTAGAAAATTTTCACATTTTTGGAGAGAGAGAGAGAGATAGAGAGAGTACAAAGGAGTACAAAGGAAATCAAGCAACAACATATATAGTGACCCCTCTAGGCTGCTTGTCCTCCAAAACACTGAGGATCAAGTGTCCAAACAGTGGTTTAGAGTGGGTAAGGGAACATTGGAAAGGGAACTACTTCCCTGGAACTAATGTCCGTGGCAGGATTAGGAAGTTAGTAGGGGACAGATGGGTTAGTAACTGAGGGGAGGATAAAATAAAGTTATTCATTTACAAACGCAGTCAGTCGCGGGTTTGATGCGAGATATTTGTCTAGGCGAAGTTTAAATGAATCAACGGTGCTGGAGTCTATAATATCTCGGGGAAGCCCATTCCATAAGTTGACAACTCGATTGAAGAAGACATTTTTAGCTTCGTGTGAGTAAAAAGATTTACCAATAATTTTGCACCCGTTTCCCCGCGTGTAATTAGATTGGTCGATAGTGAAGTACTTACTACAGTTCATATTGTTGATGCCTTTGATGATTTTGAACACTTGAATTAAGTCGCCTCTTAATCTGCGCTGGGTTAAAGGAAATAGATTTTATTCTCTAAGACGCTCTTCGTATGGTTTGTTCTTTAGGCTAGGTATAATTTTGGTAACTCTACGTTGAACTCGTTCTAGCTTGTCTATACCTTTTTGGTAATAAGGGCACCAGGATTGAACGTAGTATTCCAGAAAAGGGCGAACTAAGGAATTGTAATGGGTTAGGATAACGTCTTTGGATTTATGCTCAAATGACCTGCCTATAAAGTCAATTATTTTGTTTGCCTTCTTAACAACTTCTGAACATTGTTGACTCGGTTTTAGGTTACTCGATATTGTTACTCCCAGATCGGTTTCTCTGTTTACATTCTTAAGCTGAGTGCCATTCATCAAATAGTTTGCTTTCTCATTTTGGTATCCGATATGTAGTACTTTACATTTATCCGCATTGAAACTCATTTGCCAGATTTGGGCCCAACATGACAACTTATCTAGATTGTGTTGCATATTGTCAACTTGTTCTTTTGAGAGTACGCTATTTGCAATTTTTGTATCGTCAGCAAATTTTGAGATTGTACAGGTGAGACCCTCATCTATGTCGTTGATGTAAATTAGAAAGAGAATTGGTCCTAGTACCGATCCCTGGGGTACCCCGCTACTTACATTGGTCCATTTAGATGCCTTACCGTTTATGACTACTCTTTGCTTTCTGTCGCTGAGCCAATTTTCTATCCATTTCAACACACCGTCTTGTATTCCATGCGCTTTTAGTTTTAGCAGTAAACGTTTGTGGGGAACTTTGTCAAAGGCCTTTTGAAAATCAAGGTATACTGTATAATATCTACAGCTTTACTCTCATCGTAGAGGTTGAGGATATCGTGGAAGAAGTCTAAGAGGTTTGCTAAACAGAAACGTTTTTTACGAAAGCCGTGTTGAGTATCTTTAAGTATGTTATTTTCCTCTAAGTGATTTACGAGTCTGTCTCTTACGAGTGTTTCTAGCATTTTACATACAACTGAGGTTAAGCTAATTTGACGATAGTTACTGGGTAGGGATTTGCTGCCTTTTTTGAATATCGGTGTTACGTTGGCTAGCTTCCACTGGTCAGGCATAGTTCCAGACTGCAAGGATTTATTGAATAGCAATGTCAGTGGTTTGGAGAGCTCATCCTTAGCTTCCTTTAGGACTCTAGGTGAGATTGTATCAGGTCCAGGCGTTTTATTTATCTTGAGTTTATCTAAACAATTCAATACTTCTCTCTCTGTAACGGTGATATTGCTTAGAACATCTGAATTATCAATCTGAATCGGCGATGGTGTAGGGATATCACTGAGGTCTTCCGTTGTAAAAAATGATGCAAAGAAGGTATTGAGGGCATTACTCATTTGTACTTCATCTTTGGTGTATTCTCCATTTTCATCGACTAACGGTCCAACAGTTGAAGTAACTACTTTTTTCTTTCTGATATAACTATAGAATTCTTTCGGGTTTGTTTTACTTTGATTCGCAACATGTAACTCCAGGGTCTTTTTACTTTGCTTAATTAACTGTTTGGCTTTGCAAATTTGCAAAGCTCTACAAATTTCACCCGTTCTTCGTCATTTTGTAAGGATTTTAATCTATCATTAGCAAACTTTTTAGCAAGCAGACAGTTTGAAATATCTTTATTCCACCATTTGGGCTTATTATTATGGCCTGTACGCCGTATTTTCGATGGTATGCAGTCCTGAACTGCTTTTAGGTAAGTGGTTTCGAATAATTCCCAAGATGTATTTATGTCGTTATTGTTAATTAAAAAGCTCCAGTCAGTTTCTTTAAACATAGCTCTAAGTTTATGAAAGTTTGCTTTCTTGAAATTAGGGACTTTTTCGATGCTGCTATTTGGTTCGTTACTAGTAAACTTTAAAGTGAAAGTTATTGTACGAGAGAGGAGAGAGAGAGAGAGAGAACCCTGCATACGTAGCACTGCGACTCTAAATTCTGAGCATGACCCTTCACCATTAGTATATGGTATTTTTTTTAGAAGACATTCAATATTTTCATCGTGAATTGTAGGTGTTTCATGATTTTGATGGAATTCATTTGGTTTATTTCTATAGAAAAATAGCAAACCAATTTTAACTTGGGCAACTTACCCTAATTTGACCAACATAACCTGTAATGATAATTACAGTTGACTCAGCGGAAGCCAAATGTGTTGGTCTGCATATGCCGCATTCTTGTTTAATAGTTTGTTTTCTCATTTTATTTTTAGTTACATTTACTTTAATATTTAGCACAATTTTCACATAATTCATTACTGCCGTATTATGCGACATTTATGAAGATTAGAATTTGATTTTTGGCGCTTGGTGTAATATGACAATATTATTAATAAAGGCTGGACTTGACAATCCTGCTGACAATATTTCGCAAGATCTTTTGGTGCAGCAGTGAACATTTCTCTGTCCTGATTATTCACCTTAACGTTTATGTTTGAAGATTTTGTTTTCTTATTTCTAATTGACCATCTGAGTATATCTCTGACTATCTAGCAGCATTTATTGATTTAAACATGAGTAGTTTAAGCAATACTAGATTATGTAAGGTTAGGCTAGGATGTGATAGGATATATTAGGTTATGATAGAGATTAAACACGCAAGGTAGGATAGGGATTAAACACGCAAGGTAGGATAGGGATTAAACACGCAAGGTAGGATAGGGATTAAACACGCAAGGTAGGATAGGGATTAAACACGCAAGGTAGGATAGGGATTAAACACGCAAGGTAGGATAGGGATTAAACACGCAAGATTAGGTTAAATGAAGCTAGGGCAGCTTAGGATAGGATAGAATAAATTAGGCTAGGTAGGATGGGCTACGTAAGGCGAGGATAGGTTAGGTTAGGTTAGTTAAGGTTAGGTTACTTTAGATTGGGTTAAGTCAGGATAGGATAGGTTAGGTAAGGAAATTATAAGATAGGCTTGAATAGCATGGATTAGGTTAAGCCATGTCAGGCTAGGCTACTGTAGGTTTAATTAGTCTCTGCTAGCTAAAGTTTAATTAGTCTCTGCTAGCTAAAGTTAAGTAAAGGATCAATTACTATTTTCATTGTATTTACTTTTCCATTATTGCATTGATTAAATAAAAAAAAATCCGATCTTGGCTCGTTTTTATATAGCGGAGGGCAGTTGTTTGGGGGCAACTGTCCGGGGGGCAAGGATGGATGGAGGGAGGGAGGAAAGGACTGAATAAATGAAGGAAGGGTGGAGGGAGGGTGGGAATAGATGAATGAATGAATACAAGACGGAAGGAAGGAATGGAGAAAAGTTGAAAGACGAAAGGAATGAATGAATGAATGAAGAAAGGAAGGAAGGACGAAAGAGTAAGTAAAATGAATAACAGACGGATTGAATGAAGGAAAGAGAGAGGGAAAAGAAGGAAGGAAAGATGAGGGTCAACCTTTTACTGTAGAGGCCAAGATTGATTAAAGGGGTGCACGTCAAGGGAGAGGAAGGGAGGGAGGGAGGGATGAAGGGAGGGAGGGAGGGAGGAGAGGAAGAAGGAAGAGAGGAGGGAGGAAGGAGGAAGGAAAAAAGGAAGAGAAGAGGGAGGAAGTAAAGCAGGAAGAGGGAGGGAGGGAGGGAGGGAGGAACGAAAGAAGGAAGGGAGGAGAGAGGTAGGAGGAAGGAAAAAAATAAGAGAAGAGGGAGGAAGTAGAGCAGGAAGAGAGAGGGAGGAAGGAAAGAAGGAGGAGAGGAAGGAGGAAGAAAATAAGGAAGGTAGGGAAAGAGGGAGGAAATAAAAAAGAAAGAGAAAAGGAGGAAATAAAGAAGGAAGAGAAGGAGGAAGGAAAGAAGGAAGAGAAGGAGGAAGTAAAGAAGGAAGAGAAGGAGGAAGGAAAGAAGGAAGAGAAGGAGGAAGGAAAGAAGGAAGAGAAGAGGGAAGAAGGAAGAAAAGAGGGAGGAAGGAAATAAGGAAGAGAGGAGGGAGAAAGGAAAGAAGGAAGAGAAGAGGGAGGAAGTAAAGAAAGAAGAGAAGGATGAAGGAAAGAAGGAAGAGAAGAGGGAAGAAGGAAGAAAAGAGGGAGGAAGGAAATAAGGAAGAGAGGAGGGAGAAAGGAAAGAAGGAGGAGAAGAGGGAGGAAGTAAAGAAGGAATAGAAGAGGGAGGAAGGAAAGAAAGAAGAAAGGAGGGAGGAAGGAAATAAAAAAGAGAGGAGGGAGGAAGGGGTAGGGGAATGAATTAATGATGTAAGGAAAGCAAGAAGAACAGAAGGAAGAGAGAGAAGGGAGGAAGGAAGTAAGGACATAAGGAAGAGTGGAGAGAAAGAGTGGAAGAAGGAAGGAAGGAAGGAAGGAAGGAGAGGCGAGGACCAATCTGTCACTGTACAACACAACTCTGATCAAAGGCAGATTATTTTTTTATTTTTATTTTTTTTGCCCCGGCTGAAGTCCGGTTCCTCCGTAATTGCAGGTTCGCTATCGTTTGCCAGGAAAAAAGCCAACCTAATGGGTCGAACGTCTTTATATATAATAAAATATTGGGGTTGAACATGAGGGAGAAAGGGGTCCAGAAAAAACAGGAGAGGACAAGGGAAATAAGGACATTGAAATTGAAATTGTTTCTTTAGCCAACCATAATACTGTACATACAATAATATACAATATTAAAACAATGTTCTGGTTGAGCCTTTAGAGAGTTAATTCTCATATAAAGGCACCTTATTAATTAACACTCAAATGTTCCTCAGTATTAAGTACTTTGAAATTAGGTTATGGTTAAGCGTTTAAAAGAAATTAAGGCAAATACATAATTCTATGGAAATGCAGCATATACCGGTACATATTGGACATAATGTACACAGAAACACATGTTTCCCACTAACAAATATACACAAATGCACTCAGTCACACCTACATACATACAGTATATGCATTCATCCCTGCACACAAATAGCCCGTCTTCACACATTAATATTTATCTTGACATAACCACTAATCGTCTTGCATTAGATATTACACATTAACATGATATATTATACTACATACACACATATACCAATTAATGCCTCCAACCCTGCCGGGACCCGACCCACTGCCCACCGTACCGATGTCAGCAGACGCCAACCATCCGGTCACGGTACCGTACACACCATGACCAAGAGGCCAACACCAACGATCATCCGACGGACCGCGAACCAAACCCCCCGGTCATAGAAACAATCATTTATGTAACTGGTGTACAGTTGTGAGATCATGACCTACAGTATACACATACCAAAACATAGCACCTGCAGGAAGTAAAGAGTAAGGGGATGAATGAAGGTACGAGACCAGAAGGAGAGAGAGAGGGAAGGAAGAAGAGAAAGAAGGAAGGAAGGAAGGAAGGAAGGAAGGTAGGAGAGAAAGAAGGCAGGAAAAAGAAAGGAATGCCTGAAGGAACGATAATAGAATGAGAGAGAAAGAAAGAAGGAAGGAAGGAAAGATAGAAGGAATGAATGAAGGAAGGAAGGAGAAAAGTAAGGACGTAAGGAAGGAAGGAGAGAAAGAAGGAAGGAAAGATAAGGGAATGACTGAAGGAACGATAATAGAAAGGGAGAGAAGGAAGGAAGAAAAAAGAGAAGCAAGGAAGGAAGGAGAAGATGAAGGAAGGAAGGAAGTAAAGAGGAAAGGAATGAATGAAGGAACGAGAACGGAAGGAGAGAGATGGAAGGAAGGAAGGAGAAATGGAAGGAAGGAATTGGAAGGAAAGATATGGGAATGACTAAAGGAACGGGAACTAAGGGAGAGAGAGAAGGAAAGATGTAAGGAAGGAAGGAGAGAAGGAAGAAAGGAAGGATAAATGGAAGGAAGGAAGGAGAGAATAAAGGAAGGAAGGAAGGGAAAAGATGGAGAGAGTGGGAAGGAAAGATGAGAGCCGACGTTCCACTGGCCAGAACCAGGCTGATCAAAGAGGTGCAATTCAAGGGAAGGAAGGAAGGAAAGAAGTTAGGAAGGGAGGGAGGAAAGCAGGAAGGAAGTAGAGGAGGAAGTAGAAGAGGAAGAAAAGACGGAAGGAAGGAAGGAGAGGAGGAAGGAAAGAAGCAGTGGTGGAAACAAAAAGAAGGAAGGAAGGAGTGGAGGAAGGAAGGAAAGAAGAAAGGTAGGAAGGAAGGAAGAAAGGAGAGGAGGAAAAGGAAGGAAGGAAGGAGAGGAGGAAGTAAATAAGGACGGAAGGAAGAAAGGAAGGAAGAAAAGAAGGAAGGAAAGAAGGAAGGATAGGAAGAAGGGAAGCCGGAAGGAAGGAGAGAAAGAAGTAAATAAGGAAGGAAGGAAGGAGAGAGAAGAAGGAAGGAAGGAGAGAGGGTAGGAGGGATATAAGAAGAAAGATAGAAGCTGGGGAAGTAAGGAAGGAATGCACAATAACATTAAAGGAGGCAGGGAACGCGAGTATCAAGTACTTCACCGTTCACTACAGTTCTAATCAATGGAGTATCCTACATGTCAAAGGAATAAATGAATGAACGAACGAATGAATGAATGATTGAATGAATGTACGAATGATTGAATGAATTAACGAATGATTGAATGAATGAACGCATGAGTGCATGAATGAACGCATGAGTGAATGAATGAGTGAGTGAATGAACGAATGAATGAATGAATGAATGAATAAATGAATGAATGATCGAGTGAGTGAATGAATGAATGATTGAATGAACGAATGAGTGAGTGAATGAATGAATGAACGAATTAGTGAGTGAGTGAATGAATACATGAGTGAATGAAGGAATGGATGGATGGATGATGCACGAATGAGTGAGTGAATGAGTGAATGAATGAATGAACGAATGAATGAATAAATTAATAGATGAATGAACGAATGATTAAATGAACGAATGAGTAAATGAACGAATGAGTGAATTAATGAATGTATGAGCGAATGAATGAAGGAAGAAAGGGAGAACTGAGGAAGGAAGGAAATATAGGTGACAAAAGGGCCGAATTTTCAGTGAACAGGTAGTATAGTTCGGGACGTAGGCTAGGCTGTACGTTGCCGCGGAACTCACCTCTGAAGTCATGGTGAGTTACCCAACCTGGTACACCGGTGTTGGTGTATAGTTGCCTGCACTTCCGATTTACCAGGGCTGTGAAATATAGCCTTCTTGATGGTGTGGACATTTTTTTTTTATCTGATTGCACAATACCAACACTAATAGCTCCGTTACATCATGCAATATCAAACAGCAATATCAAAATCAGAACTGCTAAAAGTCACTAAAGCAATTGATCCTGTGTAAGCCGGCAGTACAGGGAACTGTACGTGAACTCTCTCCCTCAACCAATCTTTCCTTCAGCCTATGACTTAAACTGCTTTAAACTTCGTGTGTCCAAGCATTTTGACGCCAACGTCTCTTGTATTTGGCCCTGTTACTCTTTTGGCTTTGGGGGGAGACACTCGTTACAGGCAACCTGCCTTTTGTATCCTTCATACACATAGACAAAACTAAAAATATCTGGTTAATTATAGATTACCTCCCCAGATTGGAATTCAGTAATGTCCACTTCCTATACCGGTATGTTCCTATTAAAGGGGGATTGTTCACTTTTTGGTCGATTTTGTTTTTGTTTCATTTATTAATTATTTTTCTAGTTTCCTCCCTAGACCTCCATCAAACTAAATAAAAACATCCATTAGATCCCCCTCCTAGATTATTTTTTACATTTTTCGGTAGAAAAATATCCCGGCCTCTTCCAAAATTACAGGCTGACTATCGTTCGCCAGGAAAAAATCGTCACCTAAATAGCACGAAAGGTCTTACTATTGACAAGGAAATGGGGCGGAAGGTCTTAAAATCGACACAATAATGGGGCTAAACATGAGGGAGAAGGGGATCTAGAAAAACGACCCAACTCCTCTTAACTCTCTCAGTATTGTATGACGCATTACTTTTCTACTTTCTTCTTCTTATTATTCAGATTAAAAAAGGTATAAGCCAGAAAGCTGATTGAGACCGTCTTTACCCTTCTAATACCCACAGGTTCTTCCTAAACTGCATAAAATCGATAATTGAGAGCCAGAAGCACCTGTTCATATGCGTCATAATCCTGAAGGGGTAAATTGTTATGAGAACATTAGCAACAAGTATCCGTTTTCCTATGGTTGGGAATCGAACCCGGGAACTTTCGGGTTTGAGTTCAACAGACTAGCCATTACACCACAGATCACCGAGGATATGTCAACTCGTCAAGGGAAGGATTAGAGGAAAGAAGGAAGGAAGGAAGGAAGGAAGCAAGGAAAAAAATGAAGGAACAAAGGAATAAGGACATGGACAAGAAATGAGGGAAATGTGGAAGAAGGAAAGGAATGAATGAAGGAAGAAGGAAAAATAGGAAGGAAAGAAGAAAGAAAGAAAGAAAGAAAGAAAGGGTGAAAGAAGGAAAAAAGAAGGCAGGAGAAAAGGAAGGAAAGAAAGGAAGGGAGAAGAAAAGAAAGAAAGGAAGAGGAAAAAAAGAAAGAAAGGAAGGAAGGAAAGACAGGAAGGGAGTAAGAAGGAAAGACAAGAAAAGCAGGAGGAAAAAATGAAGGAAGAAAGAAGGAGCGAAAGGAAGGGAGGAAGAAGGAAAGAAAGGAAGGAAGGAAGAAGGAAAGAAAGGAAGAAAGGAAGAAGGAAAGGAAGGAAGGAAGGAAGAAGGGAAGAAGGAGAGAAAGGAAGGAAGGAAGAAGGAGAGAAAGGAAGGAAGGAAGAAGGAAAGGAAGGAAGGAAGAAGGAAAGGAAGGAAGGAAGGAGGAAGGAAAGAAAGGAAGGAAGGAAGAAGGGAAGAGAGGAAGGAAGGAAGAAGGGAAGAGAGGAAGGAAGGAAGAAGGGAATGAAAGAATAAATTAATGATGGAATAAAAGAAGGATTAAGGCATGGAAAATAGGGAGGAAAGATACGATGAATGACAGGAAGGAAGGAAACCAGGAAGAAAGGCAGGAGGAAAGAAGGGAAGGGAGGAAGGAAGCAAGGACGAATAAAAGGAAGGAAGAAAAAAGGGAAGGAAGGAATAGGGGAAAGGAGGTAGGTAAAATGGTAGAGGGGCAAGGAGGAAGGGATGAAAGGAAGGGAGGAAGGAAACAAGTAAGGAATAAATGAGGGCAAGAAGGCAGGACACATACGGTAGATGACGACAGACCTTTCTATAAGCTTACGGTACAGTAAGGTGGCGCTAATGTGATGTCTCAGTTGTCATTACGTTTGGCTCGCTCTCTCCTGTATTAATGTCTGTCAGATGTTGAATAGGGTGGGTAAGTGTAGGAACATGTTTGTATATCTCAGTCAAATAGAAGAAATCATGTGTAAATTTTAATATCGCTCATACGAATTATTGATCAAAATCTAATTGGTGATAACCCAGGTTCGAATCCCGGTGGATCATATATACTTTAATTAATTTCATTGGGGGTGTTTGGTGTTGTGGTGAAATTAATAAAAATAAAGATTATTAGTAGGTTCAGGGATATTTCGTCGCGAGGCCTGTCTATAATATGATCCTCGCACTTAAACAGTAGGCTACCATAGCGCGGTTGGGAATATGAACATGATTAGATTAATATCCAGTATTCGAGAATGGATAATAAGTCGTAGGCGTGTGCATAAACCTTTAACCGTCTTGGTGGTGTAATGGTTAAGGTGGCAAAAATCTGTGTGTGATAACCCAGGTTCGAATCCCGGTGGATCATATATACTTTAATTAATTTCATTGGGGGTGTTTGGTGTTGTGGCGAAATTAATAAAAATAAAAGATTAGGCCGATTGTACATCCCCAGGCTGGTCCAAGTGGTGCAGATCAGGGCTGCCACCTCACCACAAAGAGACCTTACCACACAGTTGGGTTATTTCATGACTATCTCCCGCCTTCCCTCAGTGTCCTACTCTCTCTCTCACACACACTCACTCTCTTACACAGACCTACACACTCACTTTCACTATCTCTCTCTCTTACTCGCTCATTCTGTATCTGCCCCCCAACGCTGTATTTGCCTCTCCTGATGGTATGTATCAAGATAATGCGTCGGATCACAGGTACAAGGAAGGATAATGTATATATTGAACACCCATCTTTTAACTTACACAGAAGGCTGTCAATACAAAGCTGTAAACAAAAAACTCAAGCGATGAGTGTAATTGATCACCTTTGGGTTTCATTTTCCAAGGATGTTCTAGCTATATACATTAACCCACGTCGCCCGGCTGCGTTATGTTCTAGCTATATACATTAACCCACGTCGCCCGGCTGCGTTATGTTCTAGCTATATATATTAACCCACGTCGCCCGGCTGCGTTATGTTCTAGCTATATATATTAACCCACGTCGCCCGGCTGCGTTATGTTCTAGCTATATACATTAACCCACGTCGCCCGGCTGCGTTATGTTCTAGCTATATACATTAACCCACGTCGCCCGGCTGCGTTATGTTCTAGCTATATACATTAACCCACGTCGCCCGGCTGCGTTATGTTCTAGCTATATACATTAACCCTCGTCGCCCGGCTGCGTTATGTTCTAGCTATATACATTAACCCACGTCGCCCGGCTGCGTTATGTCCTAGCTATATACATTAACCCACGTCGCCCGGCTGCGTTATGTTCTGCTATATACATTAACCCACGTCGCCCGGCTGCGTTATGTTCTAGCTATATACATTAACCCACGTCGCCCGGCTGCGTTATGTTCTAGCTATATACATTAACCCACGTCGCCCGGCTGCGTTATGTTCTAGCTATATACATTAACCCACGTCGCCCGGCTGCGTTATGTTCTAGCTATGTACATTAACCCACGTCGCCCGGCTGCGTTATGTTCTAGCTATATACATTAACCCACGTCGCCCGGCTGCGTTATGTTCTAGCTATATACATTAACCCACGTCGCCCGGCTGCGTTATGTTCTAGCTATATACATTAACCCACGTCGCCCGGCTGCGTTATGTTCTAGCTATATACATTAACCCACGTCGCCCGGCTGCGTTATGTTCTAGCTATATACATTAACCCACGTCGCCCGGCTGCGTTATGTTCTAGCTATATACATTAACCCACGTCGCCCGGCTGCGTTATGTATCTTCATGGGCTTCAGAATCAGGGGGGGTTTCGCGTTAAGGGGAGGTTTTTAGTTTGGTCCCTAGATATCCTTCAAGCTTAAGATTACACCCCCTTGAGGTTCAAGATAAATTTGTACATTTTTCGGTAGAAAAATTTCCCGGCTGAAAGCCGGTTCCTCTTAAAATACAGGCTCGCTATCGCTCGCCAGGATAAAATCGACACCTAAAAGGCACGAAAGATTTTAAAATTGACAGAAATGGGTTGAAAGTTCTTAAAATAGTGAAAATATTGGGGCAAACGTCTAAAAATTAGAACAACAATGGGGCTAAACATGAGGGAGAAAGGAGTCAAGAAAAAAATCCCTCAAGTGGACATCTCCCCTTAATCATGTAATTTGAGGCTACACATACCTATGCAAAGAAATTGCCTAACCTAGGATATATATTCTGTATATCAGGAGCCAGGATTCGCTGTTATTTTGCGAATAGTGAAGATTAGAACTCTATACACGAAATGGTTCAGTTTTGATGCAAAAAATAAGTCGATTTGCCAATTTTTCCCGCATTTCTGGTGTTAACACCATAAGTCCCTGCACTGTATCATCTTCAGCTACTCATATCTCCATAAAGGAATTGATTCTAACAAATATTTTTGTTTAATATCAATGCATACAGCTTGAGCTTCCTTAAATCGTAAGTGATCAAATTTAGTTATGATAGCTAGGGTTGATCTTGACACTAATTTCACTGATCTATCTGTATTAATATTTGTGATGGTATTTTTGTTACACATTTCGCATAATTAACGGAGCACCGCGTACGAATTGTCTAGAGTACCCCAAGCGACCTCCTTCAGACTGTGCTGGGCGAGTGAGATCAAAGACACGACCACGGGAGGAACATGGAACCCCCCCCCCTCCACTTCCACCCCCCACCCCCACCTCCACCCCCCTACTCCTCCACCCAATATTGACTGGGGCAAAAGGGAGGTGCGGGAGAGCTAAAAACGCGGTGTCCCACGAGCGATTTTTCTCTTCAATTGTTACGAGCAAATTCTGTCTGGTAGCTTCAAAAAGTAAGTTCCATAAGAATTTAACGAACATACTCTACCTTCGATCTCGTTTCCGATTCCAAGGCATAAGATCCTCCAAATAGCACTAGGAAAACTTGCTTGTCGAAAATTGCCGGAAAGTGCGCTCGTGTGACACCGCTAAGGAAGGTGAGGAATGTGGCAGTCACTTTACATCGGCGGAAACTTGATCATTAAGAGAGATGAATTGCTGTAAAGGGTGATTGTTGATAAATAGACACGCTGTTGCAGACAATAGCCATCTCTAAATAACTTAAGGCGGAAAGTGATCCAGATGATCCAAGATTAAGGATATATTATGTTTAAATTTGCTCCCCAGACCTTTATCAAGCTTATAAAACAACCGCAAGAGATAATTTTGAAAAAAAAAAGGGTAGAAAAATTGTAGGCTTGCTATCACTCGCCAGGAACAAATTGACTCCTAAATGGCATGAAAGGTCGCTCGCCAAGAACAAAATCGACTCCTAAAGGGCACGAAAGGTCTTAATATTAACAAAGACATGGGGCGAAAGGTCTAACAATCGCCAAATTAATGGGTCGAATGTCATAACATCTCAAAACTAATGGGGCTAAGCATGATGGAGAAGGGGGGCCATAAAAAGCCAAAACATTCTCTTCTTAAAGGAAAAGAGGACGAGATACACGACGAATGAACATACAAATGGGTGTGTGTGTGTGTGGGGGGGGGGGGGGGGGTGTGATAGAGGTCTAGGGAGCAAACAAACAAATATATAATACTAACAAATAAAGAACAACACAAATAATATAAACACATACATAAATAAAACAAATATTAATCCCCCCCCCCCCCTTAACCCTCTCCGACATATGACGCGATTTTGAGCCTATGAGGGATACTTTAAAGCTTGTGTTACCATCAGGGGTATTTAGAAACCATTAGTTTAGTTACTTCAACCTCTGCAGTTGTCTTTGAGTTAGCTGTGGGCAGAAAACTAATTTTGGAGAGGTAATTATAAGAGTGAGATAACTTTACTTCTTATTGCTAATCTGGCAACCTCCAAAAAAAAAAAATAAAAAAAAAATAAAAAAAAATAAAAAATCTGGCAACCTCTGCTTCATATGAGTCTGAAAGGGTTAAATGTTGTGAGATATGGTTTAATATGAAGGTTAGAGTGGGTGCCAGCCGTGTAATATAACCGTGGATATGAAGGTTAGAGTGGGTGCCAGCCGTGTAATATAACCGTGGATATGAAGGTTAGAGCGGGTGCCAGCCGTGTAATATAACCGTGGATATGAAGGTTAGAGTGGGTGCCAGCCGTGTAATATAACCGTGGATATGAAGGTTAGAGTGGGTGCCAGCCGTGTAATATAACCGTGGATATGAAGGTTAGAGTGGGTGCCAGCCGTGTAATATAACCGTGGATATGAAGGTTAGAGTGGGTGCCAGCCGTGTAATATAACCGTGGATATGAAGGTTAGAGTGGGTGCCAGCCGTGTAATATAACCGTGGATATGAAGGTTAGAGTGGGTGCCAGCCGTGTAATATAACCGTGGATATGAAGGTTAGAGTGGGTGCCAGCCGTGTAATATAACCGTGGATATGAAGGTTAGAGTGGTGGTGCCAGCCGTGTAATATAACCGTGGATATGAAGGTTAGAGTGGGTGCCAGCCGTGTAATATAACCGTGGATATGAAGGTTAGAGTGGGTGCCAGCCGTGTAATATAACCGTGGATATGAAGGTTAGAGTGGGTGCCAGCCGTGTAATATAACCGTGGATATGAAGGTTAGAGTGGGTGCCAGCCGTGTAATATAACCGTGGATATTGACCATATACTGTATGTTGGGTGAACCGGGGACAAGTGCTGTGAATGAGTGGCAGGTGTAATGCTCTTAACGGGGAGTGGGCTGTTTTTATGGTCTCCCTTCTTCCTCAGGTTTAGCCCCATTACTTTTCAGATTTTAATACGTTCGTTCCTTTAGTTTGGCGATTTTAAGACTTTTTGCCCCATTTCTTTATCAATATTAAGCCTTTCGTGTCATTTAGTTGCCGATATTTTCCTGGCGAGCGATAGCGAGCCTGTAATTTAAGAGAAACCGGCCTTCGGCCGAAACATTTTTCTATCGAAAAATGTACAAATTTATCTTGAAGGAGGGTCTTGGGGTGTGTTTTTTTAAGCTTGATGGAGGTCTATGGAGGAAACTAAAATAATTATAAAAAAATACATATCCTACATGAGGAAATAAATAATGCCATCCCTCCTTAAAGGTTTGTATATAGCTTAACGGGGAGTTTATGAGTATATATATATTTTAAATAATGTTGTTTAAAGCTGATAAGATCATATATGTTCATTAATACTATGGATTAACCAGTTAGGGCGACTTTATCACTCAATTCATCGCACAATTTGTTAGTGACCTGATGAAGCTATCTGCGAAACGATGTCAATAAAGTGCTCTTCCTCAGATGGTGTTTTTTATCCATTCTGTCTACTTTTCAAGTACCGCTCAACACACAATTTGTCTTGACAACTGTACAGAACTGATGTTATGAGAGAAGTAAAGGCTACAACGAAAGAGGAAAGGATATGGATTATGTTGTTAGCAGAGTAATTGCCTGGATTCGTCTGTATATGTAGATAAAGCTGAACTACACAACACAATACAAAGGGATACAAGCAGAGTTTGGTGGACTAAGACCAGTCTAGGTTCCAATACCAATACAAAAGATCCAAATTGTTGCCAGAAAACAATGTTCCTGGAAAATACTGGAAAAACGTTTTGAAATTTAATGAGGAAGCAAATCGTGAATATGGCTACAGTGTGAGGATTACATGGGGTCGGGGTAGGGTAGGGTGGGGGGGACGGGATTACTAACATTGTTGTTTGAATGGGAAACAGTGGTCAAGCATTAATATGAAAATACCAGTGATAATAATAAGCAAATACTTTTGGAAATAAAGTTATTTCCGTAGAATGAATATAACATATTAAGGGGGGGGGGGGTCACCGGCTTTCTCTCCTTTTCTCTCTTTCTCTGGCTTGTATCCATTTGGCCCCTTTCAGCCAACTATTTTAAAACGTTTATCCCCATCCAGGTGTCGATTTCTTCCCAGCATTGTATGGAGAAATCCGGCTTCGCCGCAGAAATGTTTCTATCGAAAAATTTACAAATTTAGCTTGCTGTCAAAACAAAAATATATATATGCTGGCTTGCTACCGCTCGCCAGGAAAATGTTGACACCTGGATGGGGGTAAACGTCTTAAAACAGTAGGCTGAATGGGGCCGAATGGATACAAGGCAAAGAGAAAGGGAGAGAAAGAGAAAAAAAAGCGAGGTGGGCTCCCTTACGCTATGTGTGAAGGAAGGTAATCTGTAAAGTAAAATAAAGTTAGATAACATTACTACAGTACTGTGGCTAAAATAGAAGAATTGTGCACTTCTTGATAAAAACATCAAACTTGGCACAAACAATCCGGAGGCCATTACCATTAAAATTAGATGTTGAAGCAAATCTAACCCAAAAAAATTCTATAGATATATAAATAGCAACAAACAAATTAAAAGTGACATAGGGCCGATACTTAATAGTCGAGGTGAATTAGAATCAGACAGCAGGGACATAGTTGCTACTCTTAATTAACACTTATCTTCTATTTTTAATACTGCCAGTAACCTAAACGTGCCACAAGACAATAATCAAACATGCAACTATGTTCTTCAAGATTTAAGATTGATTCACTTAAGGTCAATAAATCACCTGGGCCTGACATGTTTATCCCTAAAATTCTTAAATTAGTCAAAGAAGAAGTTGCAGGGGCACTAACGATAATACTAAATATGTCACTCAAAGAAGGACATGTACCCACCGACTGGAAGATCGCCAATATAACACCAATATGTAAAAATGGTGACAAAACACTACCAAATAACCATAGTCCGATTAGCTTAACTTCCGTAATTGGAAAAAGATGGGAATCAATCATAAGGGATAAAATCCTATTATTACTTGAGAACAATAACCTTATTAACAATAGTCAATACGGGTTCAGAGCAAAGAAATCATGACTAACTAATCTAATAGAATTTTATGACAGCCTATACAAACTAAATGACTTCATCAAAAGCCTCGATATAGTGTATCTAGACTTTCAAAAGGCCTTCGACAAGGTCCCGCAAAATAAATTATTACAGAAAATAAGAGGCTTAGGAATACAGGGTAAAACGTATGATTGGATTAAAAACTGGCTAAGTGAAATAAATCAAAGAGTAGTTATCAACGGTGTGGAATCAACGTGAAACTCAGAACCGAGTGGAGTCCTCAAAGGCTCAGTATTGTGACCAGTGTTGTTCAAAATAAATATCAATGATATATATATAATGGCATAGATAATATAATATCCAAATTCGCGGATGGTACAAAGATAGGCAATGCAATAATTTCCGAAAGTGATAAAATAAACCTAAAAGCGGATTTAAATAAAATAACAGAATGGTCGGAGAAGTGGAAAATGCCATTTAATGTAAACAAATGCCAGATATTGCAAATAGGTTCCATAAACAATAACTATGAATACTACATGGATGAAGAGAAGATAAAAAAGTAACACAAATAAAAGACTTAGGAGTGCTGATAAACAAAAACTTAAAATCTTCCAATCAATGCACAGCGGCTGCAAACAAAGCTAACAGAGCACTAGGTTTCATCAGAAGAAACTTCACTATCAAAACAAAGAAATAGTTTTTCCCTTATACAAAAGTATGGTGAAGCCGCACCTTGAATACGTTGTGCAATTTTGGTCACCCTACCTCATATAGGAAGTTCAAAAATTGGAATCTGTGCAAAGGCGAGCCACTAAACTAATCCCTTAATTAAGAAATAAACCATATGATGAAAGACTAAGATAACTTGATCTGTTTTCACTTAAGAAACGAAGGATGAGAGGTCAATTGATAGAGTGTATTAAAATTATAAATAAATTCAGTAACATTAACCCATATAAGTTATTAAAAAAAGCCAAAGACAAATCTACAAGAGGAAACAATTTATAATTATTAGGTAGGAGAGTGAATGTAGATACCAAAAAAAAAAAAAAAAAAAAAAATCGTCACTCACAGTATAATTGATGAAAGGAACAAACTCCCTAATACAGTACAAGACAGCTCCACTATAGATACATTTAAGAAAAATATAGACTCATAACACAGATAAATTGGTATGGGGTAGTAAGTAATTATCACCGTTTTCAGCTGAAGAGAGCGTAAGAAAAAAATAAGAAGTAAATAAACAAATAAAGAATAATAATTATAATAATCACCATAACAAAATTATATACTGTACTATTAAGGGTGACGGGTTGCATGAATCCAATTAACCCCAAAATGTACATACTGCTAAGGCGAAGGGTTCCATACATTTCCTATCTTTTACCAATCTTTTCTGTAAATTCCTTCTAGGTATTTCAAAGTCCAGCAAAGTTAATCACTTCCAACTTATTTGTGTATGGCAATTGCCGGAGGGACGAAGGGTGGGGAGAGAGCCTTCTTATTTTCTATCCCTTCCTTCAACTTTCCTTTTCTATCGGGTATGCCATCTCTTCTAGAATTAAGTCCTGACCACCTCGTTTGGATCGTAAGGTCTGTGTGGCCAGTGTATCTATGTAAATATATGTAAATAACTCTCGTCAAGGTTTTATCTGCCACCACCATTCAACTTTCTCCCCGACTCGCATCCTTCCCTTCTCACGTTCGATGCTCAAACCTCTCCTTTAAGCACCTTCTCTCTCTCTCTCTCTCTCTCTCTCCATATGTGCCTATCTATATTTTCACACATATCTTATTTTCCTCTCTTTTTTCGACTCACATCCTTCCCCGTCTTATATTAGAGCCTCACAACCTTCCTTGTACCATGTTTGTCTTTATATTTAATACTCCTTCTCACCTCTCTCTCTCTTTCCTTTTTATCTCTTCGTATATCTAGTTTATCACTTGGCTAATATATCTCTCTCTCCGACTCCCATCCTTCCCCTCTTACGTCCGATCCTCACTCCTTTCCTTATAACGGGCTTTATATTTAATACCTTTATCCACTTCTCTCTCTCTCGCTCTCTCTCGGGTCACATCCATCCCCCTCACTTCCGAGGCTTGCAACCAATTTTGACAATCCAG